>VXBA01003922.1:4956-97508 GCA_013399895.1 Serilophus lunatus
CCCCCGCGATCCCAGCCCCCTCAAACCAGTACAGAACCACAACTTTTGTGGCTGTCTTCTACTAGGAAGTCACTAATGACATTTTTCATGTATTTTTGAGTTAAGCCACACATTAATTAATGGGCCACTGCCAATCACTTTTCAATATTCTGAGCGAGGAAGGAACTGGAACCAAATTTATTTCTACATGAAAAAAAGATGATGCTAACATTTCTAGGCTCTTGATGTTTCTAGGCACATTTCCTTAACTTTTTCAAATAATCAGCTTGGATCAAGCCTTACTTATCTTTTGAAGGCTTTGAAATCATAGTGAAGCCAGCATTTTCACTTCTGGTGTAAAGTTACTTAAACTGCTTCTTTCCAAAGCAGATTTGGCAGTAAAAATGAAAGATTTTCTTTTCTATCACACAAATTAGTATGTATCTTTGCTTTGATGACACTTATAATTGCCCAGGACAACAAATTTACAAACCAAACAAATACACTTAGGCTGCTGCAATCCCACACACCTGATTTCAGAAGCAAATCCGTTTTGTAGGTGAACTTGTTGTTAGGGTCTTAAAAAGTGTAAAAATTGGAAAATTGTATATAGCAATTAGAATGTGAAAGAACTCTTGGAAGTGTAATTCATCTGGATTTGATCTGAAATGGAAAGGATGTACAAAGAAATAGGCAAAAAAAGCAATAAAAAGACGTTGCTGAAAAATTAAGACCAAATATATTATGAAAATGCAAATGGAAATCCAAACTAGTAGTAGAAGTGGTAATCAGTTTGCTGCAGCACTAGTATGAAAATGAAAGAAATAAAATTTGAAACAAGTAACAATTTGACTAATGTTTAACGTAACAGAAATATAAGTAGACAAGTCATCAAAGGACGATAATAGAGCATCACAAATGCTATGTAAATTCATGGAATTCAAGAAAAGTTTATTTAATAAACTTAATTGGCAAGAATCTGATAAGATTTTATTCTTCTCACACTTCATCCATTAGTAAATGTGGAAGGGCCAAAATTCCTTCATTGGTGGTATCAGCTGTCAGGGATTAATTATTTTTATTGTATCTCTATTTATAGATGGATTTATTTCTAGATTTACTCTGATTTTTCAGGAGGGAGTTGCTCTTAAGAGACAAGGAATGACTTGATATGTATAGGTGATGTCCACAGATGTGAAAATAAATGTAAGTAAATCATCTCAGCAAGAAACAAATAGAGTATAAGAATGTGGAGGGGAGTACTACTGCTGTCATGAGTGCATTCTAATACTAGCAACTGGTAAATGGAAAGAAGCTGCATCTGTACAGAGAGGAGAAGTATAGAATAATTAAAGATGAACTATGGCTGCTGTTAAAGCTGTTCTAATGAAACACTGAAATGACAAGTCATCTAAGGTTGTATACAAAGACACTGACAATGGTGCTGAAGATTGACAAGGTCAATTTAGTGATATTATAAGATGTTGATGTATCATTTATCATTATTTGCCAAAAGTTTGCATTTTCAGAACTTTGGAGGTACCTAACTGCTACCTGAAATTTCTATGCGTGTGTTATATGAGATCTTACATGCAAGTTAAGCTTGTTCGAATTAATTTTTTATAACATTTAGCAAATAAGGAAAATAAAAGGCTTTCTAAGGGAAATTTTCATGGGAAAAGTTAAGTATCTTTTCCTGAAAAAAATATTTTGTTTCATATAATACTTCTTCCTACACACACGTGAACAAAAAAATGACTAACCATCCCTGCAGGTGTTTATTGAAATAGAAGAAAAATTTGTTTTGCATTAAAAGTCCCTGCAGAAATCAGTTTCCTTTTTCTCACATGTCCTCTGTCAGATTCATTCATTGACACTTCAGTATTTTCAAAGGCATTTGATGATCCTTTTATTTTTTTTTAAAATGCATGTTCTATTTTGGTGCAGTTCTGATGGAAGGCTTTACTAAATAGTTCGACTATCTTTATGGTGTTATTGGGATTTCTAGGAATGCAAACACCATCTTACCACAAAAGCCATCAGCACTTCTGGCATTTTTCCACTTTTCCTTTGACCCTTACTTTTTGAGGCTGAGATACAGAAGAGAAAAAGTTCTCTAAAGACTCTCCTGACAAAAACAAAGCACAAAAATCTGTAAAAAGTGATGCACAAAATGTGGCTAGGGAATTATTATTGTTCCTCTTACTGTCATTGTCATAGATAACTGAGATGGTGTTATTGCTATGATGTTCTTTCTATTTATTATCAGTAGTTAAGTGTGTTGGCTATTGTAATGTGAAAGTTCAATGTTCAAAGTATTATGTTACTGCTCAGAACCTTTCACCTTGCAAATACAGTCACTGAACATTCAAAGAACAGCTGTGTTTTTGTAAAAGTCAAAGGCCCTGCTTTACCTTTCAATTGCGTGAGTGCAAATCTTCTAGTCATTGAAGCCTGAAGGAATCCTCTGAGAGTGAACTATAGGCATTTGGCCTGTGTCAGGAATATTGTTGCCAGTAGGTCTAGGGAAGTTATTCTTCTCTTGTAAGAGAAGAATAATTCTTCTCAGCACTGGTAAGGCTGCACCTTGAGTACTGTGTCCAGTTCTGGGCCCTTCAGTACAAAATGTTGAGTTGCTGGAATGTGTCCAGAGAAGGGCAACGAGGATGGTGAAGGGGCTGGAACACAAACCCTATGAGGAGCATCTGAGGGAGGTGAGTTTGTTCAGCCTGGAGGAGAGGAGGCTCAGGAGAGACCTTATTGCTGTCTACAACTACCTTAAGGGGGGTTATTGTTAGGGAGGGGTTGGTCTCTTCTCTCAGGCTCCCATTGACAGGACGAGAGGACACAGTCATAGGCTGCATCAGGGGAGGTTTAGGCTGGATATTAGGAGAAGCTTTTTCAGAGAGGGAGTGATTTGCCATTGGAATGGGCTTCCCAGGGAGGTGGTGGAGTCACTGCCCCTGAATGTGTTTAAGGATAGGTTGGATGGCGTACTTAGTGTCATGGTTTAGATGATGGGTGGTATTGGGTAGGTAATAGATTGGACATGATGACCTCTACGGTCCTTTCCAGCCTTGTTAATTCTGTGTAATTCTGTGATACCTCTAAACATAGTAATTTGTTTTGCGCTTCTTATCACATCCTTGTGTCACGTTTATGGTGCACGTAAAACCCTATTTAATTTATCATTCTTGACCCATATATGCTTGCATTTCCTTAAAATGGGTTGTTTCCAGCTACAAACCCCTCTTGCTAGAGTTGTTTTTATTTTCCAGTAATATTTGATATTTTCTTTGGGAATTAGATCCTTCAAAATTACTTCTTTGTAGCTCACTGCAAATTATTATGACATGCTAAAACACACTTTGAATGTCCAGCATAAGCACCTGTGGTTAAAGGTTACTTATTTTCTAGGAAATAGTGGTCACTTTTTTCCCACAAAGGTTATAAACTCTTTCTTAGTATTTGCTTAGAAACATAACCTTTTCAGCATTGTGTATTTTCTAAACAATTGCATTTGGTCTTTCTGTTTATAAATTTTTTTTTTCCTGGAAAATTGAAGAATTTCATTTTAATCTCATTCTCATCGATATCTTGTCATAGATTTCTCACTCAAACCCAAGTCTCTATTCTGGTCCCAGCCCTTGTCTGGTCAGTACTATCCAATTTGTTCTTGTCGTGTACTGCCTCCCTCTGAACCACCCAGCTGAGTTTAATCTCACTTTCAAATTCTTGTCCTGGATTTCTCACCCAGTTTTAATGTCGATCTCTCCTGCCAGTTTGCATTCAGTTGCCATCCAGTGCCTATCCACCTTTGCAGTGTCAGATCCTGCAGGGTTGAAGGTGTCTAAGGCACTGAGAAGAGAAGTGTGTCTGCTCAGCTTTTCATGCCCATTCAGGAAATGTGAACTATGTATTTTTATTTTGTCTAAATTTGAGTAGATTCTGAGGAGAAGTCATCTCGTTCTTTTCCTAGTCATAATAAAAAGGGTCTCCTAAAAGAAACCTCTAGAAATGAGAGAACTTTCAGTTCTCTGGCTTTACCTTTCTGTGACCTCTCAGGCAGCATGGTTCAACTGTGCTTCTCCTGGCCTAGTAGGGAAGGGGAGGACAAGAAATGCCTCATGCTTGTCATAGCTGTCAGAGCATGGTGTAATGAAGGAAGTGCTGCAGGAAGAGAAGCTGGAGTGGGAAGCCATGCCTCTGCGCAGATCTTAATTCCTTTGTAGGTCTCTGTAGCAGCCTTTGCTGGTTGTAGCCTGTGAAGAGTGCTGGGAATGCTCTTCAAGTGCTTATGCAGGGCATGCGTGTCTATGAGGAGCATGGTGGTGTTAGTGACCTTACTTTTCTTGTCATAGTAGAGACATCTGCTTCAACTTGTTCTGCTGTGTGCATGCTAGGACAGCCACCCCAGCCAGTACCCTTACTACTCCTTTGCCTACTAAGTCCAGAATGAAGGAATAATGCCAGGTGACAGGAGAGATAAGTATGAGAGAGTTTGGGCAGGAGGGGCCAGAGCACCTCATGCTCGCCTCGTCTTCCGGGACCCTAGTCCCTGCTCTGTCCCCTCTTCTCCCCATTGTGTCAGCCTATGCTGCTCCTTTGCTTGCTAAGCACTTCATCTGGTGGCAGAATCACCACACTCCTGCCATCAGACAGATGCTGCTGCCACAGAGTGCCCTGTAGATTAGAGCCCTTCTGCAGATCTTGTAAGTGGTGTCAGAGTTAGTTTAAATTAAATGGAAACACTTCAGTTGCACTGCTAATTTTCAAACCAAAGGATGTTCTGAATCTGTTATTGTGCAGAGAAGAAAATTTCAAAGTCCTAAAAGAAAGCTAAAGTCAGATAATTACTGCAAGGAAAAGGAGAACAATTCCCTAACTAGGAAATCAAAATAAATCAATGAACTGCTCTTTTTATTTCTCACAGTTTGTGGATGAAAGATACTAAAACTTCAGTAATTACCAAAGTGCAAGCACTTTAAAAGGCGTCTCAAAAGAGAAGGAAGATTTGGGTGTCTGCTTTTATCAGCCATGCAACTTTGAGGTGTTACTCAGTGTTTCTGTTACTACATGGCCTCTCAGTCATGTGTGCATGCTTGGCTTTCTGAGTGATACAAAAGTGCCATGAAACAGTTTTAAATTTAGTGGTTCCCAAAACACAATTCTGCTGATGAGGTATCCAGCATAATCTGTGCTTTGTCATTTTATAGGGTAATTTTTAAAAGACTAAGGACTTTTAAAATTTGGAAGAGACAGTAAGGCATGAATGTTTGGCAAGAATATTCTTGGTCCATCAGTTAGGCAACCAGACAAATTGATTTTGTTTCCAAGGGCGTTTTGTTTTGTATTTTCATTAAGTGCTGCTCAAATATGCTTGATTAACAGCTTTTCAGAAATTGAAGCTCTTTATTATTGAACATACATTTAGGACCCAAAAATATAGTTCAGTTTTTCTTTATTGAACTCTACTGCAGTTTAAGAAACTGCCCTCGGTTTGACAAGCTTGAGGCGTTGACCTGTGGGGCATTAAATGAATAAATAAACTATTGCTAAGGTTACCAAACACTGTACTTGGGTAAACAGATGCTTCCAAGAGCCATAAGTCAGATAGACTTTAAAAGCAGCAGTGTTGCTCAAATCATGTGAGTGCTTGGTAATCTTAGATTCCTGTTTCAAGTTAAGTGCTGTGGCGGACAACTTTTTGAATTGCATACTTTTGCCTATTAATGCTTTATTAAAAAATTAAAGTCTGGAAAACTGATCTGTTTGAGATTAAAATATTGCCCAATACTTAGATAGAGAAATTACATAAATCACAAAATACCTTATTTTCTCAAAGGAGGCCTTGGCATATACAGACCTCCAGCTTCTTTTCAAATGAATCACACATACAAGCTGAACTGCTCACTTCTATAGTGACTCATTTTAATATACTTCTTTCTTAGACCTCAGCTCATGAAGCAAACGAGTTCACCAGCACAGATTTGTCCCATCTCCATAGTTTATTTCAATCGGTGTTGGATCCTGTCATGTCATGTTTCGTGTGATGGGGGGACCCAGGTGCCTGAAAATGGGCATAAAGGAATATGTAGTGTGAATGGAAAGAAACCTTGTCTCCTTTTAAATTCATGCACCAGAGTATAAAACATTTTTTATTATGTGAAGTCTTCAGGGAAATATTGTCCTGGCTTGGTAAATCTGTGGAAGTGAGCACAGATTGTTTTGACTCTTTAATTTCAAAGACGCTTTGGTATCTGAAGCAATCTACATCATATGATTAGATATAACATGATTTCTATTCCAATTCATTGTCAGGAAATGAAGGGGGAAGATAACAGGCCACTGACAAAACCTCAGGCTCATAATACTTTTTGATGCTGAAACTGGAAGTTTATAGATCGTATCTATCTGGATATTACGATAATCCAAAATCTGAGAGACTAAGTTAAATATCCAGTCACCTTTTAAATGCTTTCCAAACCAGCCTAGTACCTGTAGATATGCCATTGTTTTCTATTCTGTGTAAGCAATTTGAGTTGGAGAGTCTGGATATAAGTAATTATTTATAGTTCCTGTCTTTTTCTTTTTTTCCATCTGATCATCTAATTTTTGTATGCTTATTTGGACAGATATGTAGGCAACATGTGGAAAGGCCATCAGTTCTGCCATATTTCACCTTTAAGATATTTTTTTATGTTAGATAGATGTCAGAAACTAGTAGAACTACCAGTATTTTCATGTCTTTGAGAGACTCTATGAAGAAGAGTATATTTTAAAATCTGAGTAAGACTCAATATTGTTTCTGTTTCTCAGATATCTTCCACTGAAATGAATCCTACTACCTCTGTTATGTAGAGCCTTAAATGATGCAGCCCTACAACTGCACTGTTGTGGGATACATAAGTTATATGTAGGAGTCATTTCATGTAATTTTATACTTACTAATCTTGTATAGAAGTGTATCTTGTATAAAATCATCACATTTACTCTTTTTTTTTCTCATTGAAAGCTATCAGTTACTTATTCTTTCAGTGTTTTCCTGTGCAAGCAAACGATTTACTGTAAATCCATCCTTCCTGCCACATGAAATGACTGACCACGGGAGAGGCTGGAGGAAATGCTACTGAAAGAGATGGGAGGGAATGGGGAATCTAAGGTGACTGATTTCTGTGCCAAATGATTACAGCACAATTTTCTACTTCAAATATGATGTCTTAAACAACAGTTTTAGATCATGCTTACTCCATGATTGGATTATATCCCTTTCTTGTGCAATGTGCAAATGTCCAGATAGCGATAATACCTTCCAGAAATAATGTCTAGTTGCAGGGCTGTAAATTTTGGGTAACTGGAATAAAGTTAGGGGTTTTTAAAAGAATTTTCAACAAGACTGGCTCATATTTTTGGGTAGTCTGATGAAATCTGTTTAGTCTGAATTTTATTCATTCTGATTCCAGGCTACAAGGGAGACACAGTAACTTGCAAAAGGTGAGGGAAGGAACACACACGTAAGGATTAACCTCTCCAATCAAAAGATATACTCAGAATAGGGTTTTTTGTAGGGTTGCAGCTGGATCCTTTTGTACATATCTTGCCAGCTCGCTGACTCTGATTAGTAACATTTGGCATAGTTCAGAACTATCTTAAATCAAAAGGCAGTTGTGAGTTTGGGGTGAGTATCAAAGATTAAATAACCTAGAGAATGAAGTCCATTCTCTTTCTCCATGGTATTTTGCCATATTATGATGTAGGTATATTTTCAGGCATGTGTCTCTTACAGAGTGTTCACCAAATAAAGCTCCCCAGAAAGGTACTTCTTGTATATGCTGACATTATCAGCATATTACAATAAGGATGAAATATTGAAGGGAAAATGCTGCCAAAGCACATGTGCCCAGCTGTCCTAACAGTCTCCTTTTTCTCTGGTATGCTGACATATTTCAAAGTTTCATTCTACCTGATGTATCATTTACTGAATCATTGCACTCTCAGTGTATGAATTAATTGTGAAGAGGATGTTTGTTTTTCTGATTAGTGAGAGATGCATGTGATTTCTCTGAGTTTCCTTTGTTAATTTGTCATTCCTTGCTCAAGTTGGCCAGACTTTACATAGCTGAAGGTGACCTGATTTTTATCCTAACAAATTCCTTTGCCTGTTATAGAAGGAAGTGCTGCAAGAAATACACAGTTGAGTGGCAGGACATAATTAGTCCAGTCACTCGAGCTAGGTATGCACAATGTCTCATCTTAGAGATAGCACAGTTTCCTTACCTTGTTTAGTGATTTTTTTCTCTGCAGGTTTCCAAACTCCTTCATTACACACAGTAGAAATTACACAGACTGTGCAGGAGTAGTGAGAGTCTATGACTCTTTCACAATATGATTGCATATCCTGTCTAGCCATAATCTTGAGTCTTAATTGTAGAGAGTTACTACGAAGACTTTTACTCAGGTATCTGAACATTGCATTTTTAAAAAATTGCATCAGATGTACCGACAAAGAAAACTGATTGTAACTAAGCGCAACATTCTTGTTCCTGATCCAGAGCCATCCTCCTGTGAAAAGCAATTGGCAACTAATTGATTAGAAGAATGTTAAAAAGAACTTTTTCTAACATGTACTTGCAGGAGATTGTTTTATTTCAAACACCTTTCCCTTCCAAACATTCAGGCAAGCTAACTGCAACATTGATTTTCTCAAATCTCATGGGCTTTAGATATGTTTCCACTTTTAAAAGTAAAAAGTGTATAATTGGGCCAATCTTTTCCACTACCCTTTTGTTTTAAGTGTTCTCAGTTTTACAGCTTTCTCCATAAAAACAGACCAATTCATTCAGGACTCTGAGAATCATTGTAACTTTGCGATTTATGCATCATGTTCTGTAGGAAAGCCAAATTCTGACACCAAAAATGCAAACATTTTAAAACAGTCTTCCATGCTACTCTGCTGTCTCTTCTAACTGTGCTTTGTGAGAAACCATCAACGTACATTTTAATTCCAAGAAAAAACCCCTTGAAATTCCTAGAAAATCTTGAAGAGCTGTGGATCACATTCTTCTTCTTCTGGGGAGAAAAAAAATAAAATGCTCTACTTTTATGTAACTCTGTTTTACTTGCTTAACTCTGCAACACCTTGGAACATGAACTAAACTATCTTGTTTATGGCTATCAATTCCCTGAGATGGGGAAAAGGTAAGCAGTGTGACAATGGTGCTGTACACCTTTGTGTATCAGTTCCATGGTAAATAAATCTGTTGATGATGCAGAATATTGTGAAGAGAATCCTAGTCTTCCTCCAACTCTTTTCAGCCTTCTGGTATATGATCTAATTCTGTAAGTAGATAAGTGTTCATTCTTGCCCCTTGAGGCAGCTTTTCTTTTTTTATTCTGGAAAATTCTATTCCTTGCTTTTATAATTAGAACCTGGGTGTACTCTGAAATACCCATCAGATTTTTAAGCTGTGTTGTCCTGTTCCTTTATAACTGTGTTTCAGGTTTTTTTTTGTACTCGGGAGAATTTTTATTTCCAATCCTCATGTGAAAAACAAACAAACAAACCAAACCAAAACAAAAAAAGAAACATGGTTGAAAAAAATATGATACTTGCATCATCCTGACAGAATTTGAGCCAAACCAGTAGTTAAGAAAGCAGTTTGTTCCAAGCTTTTGATGCAGGCTGGTAACTGGCTGGTAGCATCAATGAAGCCTTTCATTTTTAAAATGTAAGATATAGGGAGCAAAGAAGGAATTGTAAACTTAGTATGTAGGAGCAGTATATGTCCTTCATGTCATTTAAAATTCAGGCTTAACAGGGACCCGTGTCTGTATTCAGGAGAGCCCTGTTATTCAGTCTGATAAGATTACATGTGTTTCCATTGAAACAGAGTTGTTCAAGTCCATGCTAAAAATAAAGCTTGTCTGTAAATGTTTTACTGAAACGGTGCTTTGCTGTGAGATAACCCCATACAGTTTTATCGCTGGTATGCAAGATTTCAGTAGTAGGTAGAAGAGCCCCAAACTGTTATTCCTTTCATTCATAGACAAATGCAAACTTATTCTGTCACCTGGAGAAGATTTCATCTGTTCTTTAAAATAGGTTTAATTAGTGAAAAATGTGTCCTTTGTTATTCTTCTTTTTATACTTAAAATCTGTGTACATGCCTCCAGCCATTTCTTGTTATACAAGTACCAGACCTTACTATAATTAAGAATTTTATCTCAGATTATTATTTTCCTAAGCAAGTTATTACTTTTAATTCTACAGAACTTTAGTTGCATGCTATCCTCTGTAATATTCATGTTCTGTTCCTGTCAATTTCTGCAAAATGAGAACTTAGCTTTACAATGCCATAGCAAAAGAGATTGCTTTACATGAAAGCAAAGGGGTTAATTTTGTCAGAAGAAAACCTAACGTGTAACTCCATGTAGCTGAAATGATGCTAGAGTGAAATAATTTTTAGATCTCACCAAATTAAATCAGATAAGATGTGTGTGAGTAAATAGAATGCTTACAAGTAATATTATCTTTGAGAAGGCTTATTTTGGCTCTGTCCTGGAAAATTGCTCATATAATTGCCGGTAGAAAAATGTTGATTTCCACAAAGTGCTGAAATAATCTTTGCTATGCATATATGTTTTTTAAATATAAATTCAGTTTGTTATTCATCTGAAAAGAGTACTTCAGATTTGAAATAAGCATGCAGATTAGTGTATTAGTTGAATTTATTATTCCAGATTGTAGAGAATGAGCTGTTAAATTATTTTTAATTAAAGTTTGTGAAGGAAAAACAAAGTCCTATTTTTATTACTTAATTGATTAAAAATGAGTAAATCGTGTCTATATAGTGCTTTTACACACGATTTTCCTGTAAATCCATGTTGCATATCTCAACTTTGGTTTCATCTTGAGCCCCCCAGGCTGAATGGAAGATGAAAAGTGACATTAACAATGCGTAGTTTATCATAAAGCATAGATGCAAGCGTGGATAAAACACCAAAAGGATAGAAACAAAATAAAGATAAATAAATAAATGTTAGATTGTAGATGGGAGTCAGGTCCAGCTCACAATAGTGTAGTGTGAACCACTTTTACTGCCCTTGAATCCCCATATACCTTGGTGCATTCAACTTGAAAACACTGAGAGATGGTGGTAAGCAACTCTCATAGTTCAGAAAATTCCATATGAACTATCTTTTTCAAACCAGTAATTTCTTTTATTGAAGTAGCTGAAAATAGTTTAGGTATTTGATCTCAGGTTAAAGAAAAAAATAATTACAATGTTAATACAATATTTTTCAAAATTATTTTGAATCCATAGCCAGACCAAAGGCAGAATTTACTGTGCATCTTTTTTTATCCTAACATTCTTAATGCTTTGTTTATCACATCACATCACAGCTCATTCATAAGTTATCTTAAAATCATGTTACTGTGGTAGCAAGTAGTACTTCCATACAAGAGCGGGCAAAACCTTTCTTCTATACTTTCATTGTTCTGATTCATTTAGCAGGTAATCATTCAGTGACATTAAGAACAAATAAACACTCCTAGAAACTTAAAAAAATCAGACACCTGTCTTTCAAAGGCATGAAAAATAGGGGGAGGAAGTCAAATGCCTGATCTCAGTCCAAGACCTCTGGCAAAGGTACCAAATGCAGAACTTAGATTTTTGGATGAGAAGCAAAATGAGTGGATACAATAGTATCTGGAACTTATCAACTTGCTGAAGGCAGCAGCTATTAGAATACCGGCTGAGAGTGATTCTTGTTCTGGAGACGTCACAGCCTCACAGAGAGGTGGTTCCAGTGCTCTGAGTCACTGCTTAGAAAGATGCCTGTGAAGCTCTCAGGAGCCTTTAATAAGACGATAGTATAGAAAGAAAAACGCATGTCCAACACACTATCCTTGGTAGTGAGCCCACTAAGGTCCGGAAGGCTGAGGCAGACGGTGTTGGCACAAAGGATCACTTACAGAGACCTTCCATCCCTGCCTTTCCATTCTTCAGCTGTCTGTCAGATATTCTAAGAATGTCCTGAAAATCGGAGACTGAAGTGGAGAGCAATATGGTCTCCTTGAAAGATAGGACACCTCTCTAACTCCCTTCCTCTGTGAGATAAATATGCATTTTGCTGAAGTATTTCTTAAAAATTTAGACATTTTGAGTGCAAATAACATAACCATTTTTCCTTTTTCTTTTTTTCTTTTTCTTTTTTTTTTTTTTTTCTTTTTCCCCAGATACAGTTGCATTGAAACAGGTCTGTTTGTGCATCTGGTTCTGGATTCCTACAAGGTTCATGCTTTTTTTCCAAATTTTGAGGAATCATTACCTGGTGCTGGAGATGACCTCAAGGCTACTAATTAATACTCCAGGATGTTATTGGCATAGCATGAGAGGGAAAGTGGGTTACTAAGGAATGGCAGTAATCACTCAATAACTGAAGTTATGCCACATCTCTGTTATGAATTTTCATTTTGATACTATGTCACCATCTCCACCCCTGTGCCCACAACATTCTGCTGAAAAAGAAATCTTGGCATTCCTGAAATTTATCACACTCCATCTTATCTAGAGAAGATTGTTAAAAGCTAGGAAAATAGGTTTAAACCTAGAAGGAGGGAGGGATATGAAATCTCACTGTTTTGAGGATTGTCAGGATTTGAATGGTGTATATGAAAATTTGGCTGCCTTGGATTTGCTTGTCCTCTCCCCCCAGTGGTAACTGACTGCAAGTGGAGGAAGTAGAGCAAATCAATTAAAACTTGAAACCTAGTATACTGACCTGTGCAGCAATTCAGCTAGAAGGTAAATGGTCTCTGAGGACTTAACATGCTCAGTACATACTGAATCCTCAGTAGAGATCTGTTGTATTATTGCAACCCTCTCTTCAGCACCAGAGAATTGATATTTTTCAGAGGTTAGCTAGGCCTTATTCAACTGAAGTTTTGTAGACATCAGAATCTCTAAGATGGTAATAATTGAATCGTCCTGAAGCAAGCATCCAAAACTTCAGACAAAGCAGTTAATATTTGCCGCATTCTGGAAGAATTAAAGACAAGTGAAATGCTGAGGAATGTTTATTTCAGAAAGTAATTCAAACTTTGACAATCCTAAGAAGACACAGAGAAGTTTGTCTTAGTAATTTCATTCATTAAATGATTCACAGTATGATAATTTTATTTTTACTTGGACTAGTAACTTTTTCTTATTTTCTGTTTGTATTTATTACTAGGTTCTGGAGGTCTCAACTGAAATTGTAAACTCATTGTACTTGACATAACTGTGATAAAAGGTATTCATGAGACCAAAATCTTATGTGAACGATCTATCATTTTTCTCCATCTACAGGTTGAAAAAGTTGAAGACCCGTAAAAGTGATATCCTTATATGTCTGATTTCTCCTTAGGCCATTGCAGTGCTGTTACATCAGACCTATTCTTCCCATGACTGCTTTCAGTCCTTTCTTTATGATATTATCAATGAAAGGCTCATCAAATGCTGGAGATTTACAGGTAATCCCTAATGGCACCAGAAAAAAAGCAAGCTTCCAATAAGTTTGTACACCTCATATCTCTTCAGTCTTAAACTTCCCTGTGAAATTTGGTCAGCCAGCAGATTAAAATAAATATTTAAGCATTTTGAAAATGTCATTGCAGTTCTGTTTTGTTTTTTTTTCAAAATTCTTGTTGTGTTCTTCTTTTACAATATCATTGACATGACCTGGTCATGTTTTTTTAAGTTGACCTAGCCAAGGAGAAATGCAATTTTGGGACAAAGTTAAGAGGTTACAAGATGTTGTTTTTAAATGTACAAAGGTCATCATTTGTCCTTGTAAACAGTACTAGATTTTAACTGATCCCCCTTTAAATCCAGCTGCTGGGTCATGGAAAAGTGCTGGTTTTCTGGCAGAAGAACCAGAAAGAATGCAGAAGAGAGGGTGAGAGTGAGTGTTTGGTGAGTAGAATGGAGATTTCTTGCAAGGATTACCAGTTTGACAGGATATTGGAAGGCCATGAGAAAATGATGCAGCTATAACTTGTCCCAATATGGTGCGATAGAAGGGACAGGATGTGTATCTGCCAAGGATGTGTAGAGCTGTACTGTTTGATGAGGAAAGGCAAACCACATAGTGTATTTGTGTCTTATTTCTGTTCCTTTTGACCTTCATTCTTTTGAGACCATTTTTAGAAAGCTTAGTCATTGTGTGGCATTAGCAATATATTTCCTAGGAGTTCTGGGACTTTCTGGGTGTTGCAACCTTAAGTATTTCTTAGGAGAATGTTTTATTTATGAACCATCTTTAAGTAGTCAAGTCAGAAAAATCTCTCTTGTAAACAACAAACTATTCCTGTAGTATTATGTAGTTTTCTCTTGTTGACTGTAAATTTTCTTTTTGATGATGGCAACTTGCATATTGTAGAAGAAATAGGTTATATTTCACTAAATGAAGTTTTGAAGATGTGGCAAGAAAAATATATCAATGAAGATTAAAAACCAAACATGGTTAAAAATTGCTGAGTTTATTTTGCTGCAACTGCGTGTACGTATTATGTTTTAAATTCTCATGATACCTTGTTGGAGGAAAACTGAATTGCGAAAGCTACAAGACCAGAATATTTGTTGTATTCTTTTAAAGAGAAGTTCTATCTTCAAACAATTGCTAGTAAATAGTCAGTTTCAAACATACAGAACTATTTTAAAAGGTTCTATATTATTTATAATTAGACAACTATATATTCCATATGTAAATATGGTATTTCCAGGAATTGCCATGGAAAAAATAAATACTTGATACAGAATACTATTTAGTGATAAAAAGTGCTACTTATGAGCAAAATTATCAGAGAAGTCCTCTCCATCGCTATCTGCAGCACACTTGCTATCTGCGTTTATTGGACCAATAACTGAGTGTTTAGTTTTCAAAACTGAATGTCTACTATGTTTTATGATGATGTCATGATGTCACGATAAATTATACACAAATGTACTGTGAACAGATGCAGAATATTTTAGTGAATCTTGTCTCTGATCCAAATTGTCATCCAAGGAAGACAAAACTATAGACTAATAGTTTGGGTGGAAACACAAGTAAAGTTAAAGAATGAAATTATATTTGGGTTGTACTTTGATAAATTACTTTAAGTGAATTTGACATGAAGGAAAAGAAAGAGAAGTCTTGATATGGTGGCAGCCTTAATCATCAGTTAAAGGTGATTGAAAAACTTGGAATATTGACATCTGAAACAGTGCACTGTTTGCTACACAGCCAGCAAAAAATCCTATTTTGAGTGAAATGGATTTGCTGAGTAATCATTGCCATAAAGACAAATGTCAAGTTTTTAACTCAGGATATGCTAGCAACATCTTTGAAACATACTGCCATTCATACAAACTGTACTTTAGACAACTAAAATTTTCTTTAAAGTTCCAATTAAATCTAGATTATAGGTTGGACCTGATGATTTCTAAGTCTCTTCCAACCTTCCTGATACTGTGACACTACATCTTTAATTGGCTGTATTCCCTTTGCAGAGATGTGTTTAGATGTACAGAATTACCACTGACTACCAAAAGTTTTGTCTGGCATAAGAAGATAGAAACAGGGCCCATAATTAAATTTTCAGTGTAAAAGCATTTCTAGCACTAAACAGTTTTCAGAGTCATTTAGAGCTGTGGATTTTTAAGATACATTGCTAAAATCACACCCTAAATCAAACAGAATTTCTTTATAAAAGAAAATTTTCTACTTATTACTATTATTCTTTCTGTTTGTTCTTATCAAATTCAAGCTAGGTCAGTTTTGACTGCCTGGCCATTTAATTCATTAAAATGGCAGCTTGAATTCTAATATTGAACATGTAGCTACCATGAAAGTTTGGTACAGTTGTTCCTGAGGAGCCATCAGAGGGATACCAAAGCATATGTATAGCTGCAGATGCACAAAGTGAATATTATTCAAAGGTAGTTGGTACTGTGTTTGCATTAAACTTCTGAAAAACTGCTTGAAAATATTCTCAGTGGGAGTTTTGCTTTCTCCTTTGCCTCAGACCTGCATAAATAATTGTATGCCTTTCAACACAAGAAACAGGGAAGATGGATCATGGAGAAATGAAAGGAATCTTAAACAAGACTTCAGGATTGCTCATGCTGATATTTTTTTCATTGCAGTTTGTTTGCATTAGGGTGCCAAGAATTTTTAATATACATTAAGACAAACTGTGTACCTGCTTACTGTCTGAACAATCAGATCAGACATGTATGTTTTTTTATTATAATACAGCTGGACTTTTAAAGTCTGCAGTTGTATTGGTTTTTCTGTGGCCAGATTTTGGTAGCAGTGGGGGGGGGCTGAGGGAGAGGCTTCTTCGAGAAGCTGCTGGAAGTTTCCCCCATGTCCAGGCTGGGCCCGCTGCTGACCAAGGCCGGGCCAATCAGTAGTTGGCAGAACGCCTCTGTGATAACATATTTAAGAAGGAAGAAAAAAAAAAGTAGTTAGAAATGAAGATAGCTGCCGGAGAGGAGCAGGGTGAGAGCCTGTGAACAACAATGCAGACACCAAGGTCAGTGCAGAAGGAGGGGGAGGAGATGCTCCTGGNTCATGCTGATATTTTTTTCATTGCAGTTTGTTTGCATTAGGGTGCCAAGAATTTTTAATATACATTAAGACAAACTGTGTACCTGCTTACTGTCTGAACAATCAGATCAGACATGTATGTTTTTTTATTATAATACAGCTGGACTTTTAAAGTCTGCAGTTGAAATTACTTGAAGAAGTGAAATGTAATGTTTCTTTTCACAACTTTGTGTTGTATTTCATAGAAACTTTAAAGCTGTGATGCTTACAAATTTTATTGAGTTATAGAAACAAAAACAGATAGATATCTGATTTTTTGCATAAAAGCAGTTAGTCACTTTCTGTAGCCAAAACCTCAGGGGTGAGCATTCTTTGGCCTCAATGACTTTTTTACTTTCCTATCAATGTAAAAAAGCTATTTGTCTGATTTATTTTTTATTTGTTTTGCCATGCTGCTTTTTAAAAAAAGATACTAACTGCAGTATGATTGTCAGTACTGAACTAGTAAACATAACTGACTCCTGTTTTGCAGAAAAAATAAAGGTCACAATAAAGGTTAAAATTGGCCGAGAAAGTCATAATTAGAGAATCTTAGCAAGAGACCTGATTAGATTTTTAGGCCAAAAAAAGTTAAATCACCCAATATTAGTGTGTTTTTTTCTGAAAGAGATGAAATATAGATGCATGAATCCATGAGATTGACAAGTTCAGGTACTGTAGCTCTGCATACTTGAAATGTTTTTCTGGCAACACACCACTTTCCTTATCCTGCTGTTGCAAGTGGCTTAGAAACCTGAAAGAAATGTCTCAGGGAGCCTACATCTTTTACACATCTTTGCTGTGGGGATATGTTGAATGTAATACTCCTCAACTCACAAATGTGAACAGGAATGACTGCATCAGTGCTTCTGCATTAGTGATGGTTATTTTGGTGGTCTTTTTCCATAACATGGTGCTTCATGGAGATAGATTGGGATTGTTTCTGCAATTGCAGAGGATTTCAGTCTTTTTGCTGATCTGGGCACCAGAGCAAAATGAATGTGGGGAATTTATACTTAATTTATTGTCCATTAACAGAAATTTCCGATTAATGTTTTGTTTATCAAGAAGAACTGTTTATGTTAACATAAGTGGTTAAACAAATAAATACTTTTCTTCCCCTTTTCTCAAGGTAAACTCCAGGCAAAACCCTATCTTCTCACTTTCTAGTCTCAACTGCTCTCATTTTTGTTAAGGGTTATACTTGGTCCATACAAATTTCTCCAGTGGTACATCAGGCTGGTGTGTGTGCAGATTTTGGTCTGTAGCTCTGAGCTTCTTACTGGCCTTCTGCTGCTGTACTTTAAATTAGTAGCCCTGGCCTTGTCTACGTTTTCCATGCTCTACAGCCCCTCAGTGGCAACCCTTATCTTGGCAAGGCATGTAGCAGTTTGGAACCTGCCACCTAACACAAAATACATGCACCTCCCACTCCCTGTGTATGCTATTGGAAGTGTTCTTTTTATTTGATGCGTAAAATGTTCTTTGAGTTTACTTAGGGGATGGCTCCTCAGCCATATTGGAGACTTGTCTGCAAGAGAAATGACCCAAGCTCTGCTTCTATCCTGACTAAAATCAAATTACTTTACTTTACAGATTAGAAGAACTAAGCAGGCTGAAAGACACTTGGCCTTAGTGATTCCTGAAAGGTTGCCTGAAAAGTAGAAGTCCTTGATCCAGTCGCATCATTGATGACTCTGAGACTGAATTCAGACATGAATTCAAACTTGAGGCCCTGTATGCAAATATGAGTGATTCGATCCCTTATCGTCCACATCCTGTGTAAATGCTTTCTCATCCAGCTGGTAAATAAAGTGATGCCAGTCATCACCAAAACTCTGTGTCTGCAAGGAGCCTAATCCTGTCATTCACCATGCCTTTTTTTCAGCTATTGGATTTAGGAGCCAGGTGGTCTAATCACTGGTTTTCCGGAGATCTCAGGTGGAAGTATAGTCCCTTGCCCAGGTCAGAATATTTCGGGACTGCCGGTGGCACAAGACTGTAGTCATGTTGGTACATTTCAAGCCGAGAAAGGATGTGCTAGAGTTTTCAGGCACTTTGAACATGAGGCAGGTATATATAACATGAGGATATTCTGAGTTGCTCAACTGGACCTAAAGGCTTAAAATCCTGTTTTAAGCACCAAAGGGCATGAGTTTATACATGGAATTTATTTCATAATTTAATGTTAAATAAAAGAAGAAAGTCTGTGGAAGAATATGGCCTTTCTGAGAAGACCTGATGATTGTCAAACTATTCATGGTTCCAGATATTTCTTGATTAGAAGAGCCTTATTGTATCCTTTTTTCCTGGTAAACATGATAGATTAAAATGATTTGCTGAAGGATGAAATCATGTCATCACCTGTAGAAATAGCTGGCAGAGATTTTTCTATGTGAATGAATATATTCATAGGAGCTGCTTTGCATTTCTTAATTCTTCCATCTTATAAACGCAGAAAAAGAGCAATAAAATATCAATGTGATTGTCTAGAGCATTCAAATAGTTGCAGTTCAGTTTGCTGGGACCACACACACAGCCTCTATCTGTTAAATTGTCAGGGACAGCATAAATTTTCAATTATCTCTGATATTTTGCACTGAAGTATGTACCTATATTTTGTTTGTCAGAACATTTGTTTATCTTATTTTAACTTACTGGGACAAGACTCCTTTCTTTTTCCTGTAGCCTTATTAAATTATTAATAGAGCATGTTCAGATCATGACATAATGTCTAAGGAATGTAAATAACGTCTCGTGACTTTCTTGTGGCTCTAAGACATTGGTGGAAGTGACCTCTGAATGGTATGTGATCACGATTCCTTTTGTCTAATTGGCTGTGTTAACCAAAACAATCCTTGGACTATAAAGGTACATGAATTTGCCATAAAGACAGACTCCGTTTTGTCCCTTGTGTAGTTTGTGCATAGTCTTTCTTTCCTGGATCCTCTGAAGCACCATGAGCTCTGGGGCCCCGTCCTTTTTGTAGTGGTTGTGTCTCATAGAATATACCAGTTCTGACTCAGCTGCAGTTAAAAAAATATTATTGGTTATTTTCCGACCACTCACACCTCACATAAAGAATACTGTGTTGTAGCTACTTACTATTCTTATGGTAGATATACATTCAAGGTCGTTGTATCCTTTGCTTAATGCTTATGAGCTTTCTTTGGTGACTGCATTTGCAAGTTCTGAATGCTGTTACTGATAAATGTAGGCATGAAACCACTTACTTAATTCCACTGAAATCTATGGGACTACTTGCATCCTTATAGTTAAGCATGGTTCAGTATTTTGCTGGACTGGGGTCAGAAAGTCCGGTGCTTTTTCAGCCTGGCTTATTAGGCAGTGATCATGCAGTTTTAAAATCTTAATTTAAAGCTTAGTTGGTCAAGGCCAGATTTCTATCAGGCAATACGATCTGCTTGTGATCGTCTCTTCAATTTCCAGTGAAATGTTAACTTGTGTGTTGACAGAAGTGCAACCAGTCCACTTGCATAGTAAATGAAGGGCAGCCCAAGTCATAGGGCAATGTGTTGACAATCCATTTAATTAACAGATTTAACGTAATTCTAAAAAGAGACCTAACTTTATATCGTGTATAGACACAAACATGCCTGATGCCCAGCATGACTCATGGTTAGTTTTTAATATAATCCTGGAGATAAGGTATTTGACTACAGCATGCCTTTTTGCATGCTGAAACTAAGATTGTTATATAATACCAGGAGTAGAAAACAACTTTTTCAGTTTCATGGAAGCCATTCAGGAGTGGGAGCTGAATGCCAATTTCATTATCACCTATAAGGAGGCAAACAATGAGGCATTGTAGGCTCACAAACTGCTCAGAATAGGATGTTTAAATGCATCAGCCAGTAGGTAAACTTAACCAGGCTAAATTCTGTCAGATAGAAAATATCTGTTAACAGAGCCATTAGGTGTATGTTAAATGTTTTAAAACTTTTGTGAAGAATGTTCATGGGATTAACAAGGGAGAATGCAATGCTCTGGGTAGTTCATAGTAAGAGTGGGTACATAGGAGTCTTTTATCCACTGGCTTTGGGACATTTTACCATGTAAGTAGCATTTTACAGACATGAAAATGAGTTAAATTAAAGAAGGAAGATTCTAAAGGGGTAGAGAGGAAGTGATGAAAATACTTTTTGATTAGTGTTTTTATAGGGAAAAAGAATTCTAGTGATTCTCTTTCTGAATAAGTACTCAGGTTGTAATTTACCAAGTTACCAATTTTATTTCACAGTATAAAGATATACTGGTAAGAATTCATTTCTATAGATCTCTTAGCATTTATAAGAAAGTTCTGTTTATTCCTGAACAATTAATTGACTGACTGTGAAAAAATATGAGGGTCAATGAACAAGGATCTTCCCTTTGCCTAGTTAGATCCATCACTTAAATAACAGTATGAAGGAGCTGGATTTAAGAGACAGAAGAGCCAGATTGGATCTGACTATATAGAAGTCCTGCCCTGAATGAAAACCTTTTTGGAAAAGGTCTATGATATCCTTTAAAAAAAAAACAAACACAAGAGAAATGGTGTCCTGGCTAATGATAAGGGCTACAACTGTGATAATTCTAATTATAGTACAACTTTTTTTACTTAAGAATACAGAAGTAAAAAATTTTGCATTTCATTGTACCCTGTAACTGTGCAGAACTTCTGTCAAAGATATTGTGAGAGAAAATAAATCAGTACTTCCCTGTGTACAACTTCAGACAAAACTTTGCAAGGTTACAGACTACTGTTATTCAAAATCAAAGAATGATTCGATGAAGGAGTCAGAATTTCAACGTTTAGAGTCTCTTGTGTTGATGGAATATTTCCTTCAGGCTCTTTCTGAGGACAGAGGCAGAGCACCACTGAGTAATACCTGCAGTACTCTTCTGAAAGCTCTGCCAAGAAGCTCCATCTCTCTTCCTGGCTGAGGTGACAGTAAAGATTTTCATCTTGAACTTATTTCCCAGTAGCAATTATTGTTTACCTTCCAAAGACAGCAGAGTGCATTCATTAAAAATCATATTCAAAAATGTTGTCAAGGAGAAGGAACTTTGCTGCTGCTGAGCTTTTAGAGATGTGCTGATATTCACGTGCATCCCTCACACATTGCAAGGCTAGCAGTTACATGTAATAGACATCAGATTGTCCTCTAGTGATGTGATCCCAATGTAAATTAAAAGGAATAGTTCTCTAATTTGAATGTAATTGTGGTGAATCATAACACTCTTCACAAGTGAGATACTGTAGTCCCATTTTTACAGGCAAGAAAACCCAAAAGAATTTGTAACTTGTAGCAGGTATTACTCAGCTATTTGGGATAAAATCATGTACAGAATTTGATATACTGGCTTTTATTTCTGTGTGCTGATGCAGCTGTTCTTCATCCACACCTCCACAAAGCAGAAGAGTGAGAAAAGTTGTGGGTGGGATTGTTCTTTTATTTCTATGGTTTTCCAGTGAAGATTCTGACATACCAAATATAGAACTTGACAGTCTTTAAAATAATATCATGTAAGAGAAATTCCAATACATTTTTGGTTTTTATTTGTCTTGTTTTCACAATTAAAATAATTTTTTTCACAATTTTTTTTTCTTTAAATTTCCCAGGATGACAGAAGAGTCCTGTGACACATTATTACAAGAGCCTTCTTTTCCTTAGTGTGAATTTATATATGACAAAGTTTGAAAATATTTTTTGTATTGCAACACTAAGAGATTGTAGAATTTAGGAAGGCCCAAACGGGACAGGGAAACCAGCTAACATCCATTTCACGTGAATGGTAGAATCTCATCTCTCCTTCTGAGGAACATGTGAATTTAGATCCAGGCTGAGACTTAGATCTAATGGTAGCTATAAACTTTCTCAAATGGTTTTCTGTTATTTCTATGGACCCATAAAACCCCATTGCTGTGTAAATATAAGGCAAAATCATTAAAAATGTCAACAATAACTACAAAACAATAAAAATGTAGAGTCTAGTCTGTCGAAAAGAACACTCTTACAAGATGCTACATAAGAGGCCTGAAATAATTTATTCATAAAGCTAGAAATAGAACACAAAATTCTTATGCTTCATGTACAGTCTCAACACAGCATGTAGACATTGTGAACACCAGGACTCACACAGTACAGCAGGGAAGACCAAGAAGTCCATAACTTTAGACTGAATTTAATATTTAAATTGGTGAAGTAATTCATGAGATGTCTTCATCTCAAGTTGATTCCAGTGACATCTGTCTGAGTCCCTTTCTTAACTCAGCCAGAATAACCCTTCAGGTTTTGTGGTGGTTTCACCACTAGGGGAGCGCAATCAAGATGAAAGACTGAATAGAGATGCAACAGCAAACGCAGGTTTATTTTCTTTGGGCTCCATAGACCTTATAGAATCCTACTAGGCACTAAACAGATACATACAATGACCCAACAATATTTTGCAAAAATAAAAAACCCACAATGACAAACTGCTCCTCCAAGCAGAATGGTGGGCTGAGAAGCAGGGAGAAGGAAGGGAAATCCACCTGGAAGATGGTATCTCCCAGCCCTTGGAGCCTCTGAAAGACACAAACAGTGAAAAGCACACCCCCACCCCGGGAACCCAAGGGGAAAAGATACCACACTGTTGAAGCTGGGTGGTCTCCTAGTGCCAGTGTTGGAGCTCTGATGGTGCTGTGTGGTATGGGGAGCCAGAAGGGACCAGGAGGAGTGGCAGTCGATGTTATCTGGACCACGACGAGCCAGCAAAAGGGGACAGGACTTCCGGGGTTCTAGTTTTTATGTGCTGGCAATCCCTTGAGAGCTTGAGGTCCTCTTCTTGGCCAAGCTGTCCTCCCATTGGATGGCTGCGTGGGGCATCGCCCTCCGTCCAAGATTTCATCAAAAGGCAAAATGGTGGTTACTGCCAAAAAGCTATGTGCTCTGGACCCGGGACCCAGCGGCCACCACTGCCGCCGGCCATGGGGCACTCCTGGGCCCGGTAGCACTACCCATGGGGCTCCTGCCACCTGTAGGGACCCACTGTGGGCAGTAGGGGCTGCTTGTGGGGGCAGCCACCGCCGCACACCTCCTGGTAGTGCAGGGAGGGGCCGCAAGGCCATGGCCATCCCTGGCAGGGCCCTGCCAGTCATCCACTGGGAGAAACCGCCACCTCGTGGAGCTCTGCACTGCTCCATTGCTCCGCGCCACCCCACTGCATCGTATGGGACCCGTACGGGGCCAGACCTCCATGCCTGAGCAACGGCCATGCCCAGCTTAGCTCACCGCGGCGTGGGGCGGACATTGGCACCATGGGCACAGCCACTCAGCTTCACTGCCGCCGTTGCCCTACTGCCACCGTTACCACCAGGCAGCGCAAGGGCGGGGGCCGCCCTGCTCTGCCACAGGGAATGAGCCAGCTCCGTCCCTGCACCACCCTGCTGCTGCTCTGCTGCGCAGACTGGGCAGCGGGAGTGGTCCCACCGAGCAGCCGAGACGATGAGCAAGAGAAACTCCGCAGAGGGAACAGCTTGGGTTTTTGGCTATTTTCATGCTTCTTAAAAAAAACCCATGGGTTTACAAACAAGCATGCCAAATATCCCCCCTCCCTGTGGAAAATACCTGGTATTTAAATCCATAACAGGTTTTTATTCCCCAAAGATCTGTCATAGTGTGAAATTTTCCTCAGACTAGCAATACCTGCTAGTACTAGGACAACTTCTCAGTCCTTGCTACTTTCCCCCATAGATTTCACAGGCTTGTGGTTCTCAGATTGAACTTTCAGCTTCAATATTGCAGTTTATGACCTAAGGAAGACAGAAAATGTAGCTGCTTTAACATGAACATGATCTTATTCTGTCACCACCAACTTAAACGAAGCTAAGAAATGTTTCTAAAACTGAGCTTTTCTTCTTGAGAAAGATTCAAATATTACCATGTAAAAGGAGCTGAATTCATGTTTATTTCCAAAGTACTAACCATTTCTTTCAAGGAAAACTATCAGTCTGTAAAGTGAATTAATCTTTTCAAAACTAATGATCCTTATGTAGGATCCTCCTCTGAAAATGTAGTTTGAGTGCCTGACCTTTGAAGCCATTTTATTATAGACCTCCGGCTGAAACATTGGTTGTGTAATCAACCTAGGATTTGGTTTGTTTTCCTTCTGTTAGTCATGAATGGGTTAGGAATGAACTAGCATGGTTTACAATGACAGATTTAATATGTTGTTGTCCTCCAGCTTTTTCAGGGAATTCTGACTCTGTGTGTGTTTACATGCTTTCAAGAATTAATAACGCTATGGAGTCTAGATTTTTCACAGTGAAAAGTCAGTAGTATCTCTGTTGGAGACCGCTCGTGTTTGTGTTTAGTTGTCAGTGTTTTTGTTTAGCCACAAAACAAAATTAACTGAAAATGCTTCATTGCAATTAAGAATTTTGGCATAGATTCTTAGACCCATTTTCAGGACGCCCGGATGAAAAGGAATTTTGGTATTTGCCCCAGAGTTCGTTCCTTTGCACTTGTTTTCAGAAGGTCAATATAAATCAGAATTTGCTATACACAACAGAAGGTTTAAAATAAGCACAATTTTAAGCATTCCTGCTTGGCTTGGCAAGTCACTATAGAGCTCACTATCTCCCTATGTTATGGACATTCTCCTGCCATTTTTGTTGTTCTTCGAGCCCAGGTTTTACTGGTATGATAATACTGAATTTGTATAAATGGTGTCATGTGTGTTTAAAGTCAGTTGTTAAAACTCAACCCTATATAAGAATGTCTTTTTATTCCTCTAGCCAAATTTTTCTTAGGAGGGAAGTTCTGAGTACACTGTTGCTTTACACTTTTAGACTCAAATGACCCTTTTTATAGCAGATACATCTCCTTTTGTTTACTGTAGTAGCTGTTATTTTATCACAGATTTGTAGGTTTGCAGCAGTTTCTGTCTGCTGCTCACATGATCTTTTTTTCATCATTTTATGTGCCTCTGTCTAACTGAAGTTATGTCCTTGTCCAAGCCAAAATTTATTATGCTGAAACACACATGGTAATGTTATGATTATTTTTTAGTATTGCTAGGAAAAGGCATCACATAATATGCAAAATGTTGAGTTCTTTTCTGTCATAAATTCTGTAAGTAGTGTAACAATTGAAGTAAAGCAAGAATATTTGCAAATTGTGGATAGAAGATAGTAAAAATTGCTGTTTTTTTAGTTTCCATATTCCAGAAACTTATAATTCATGCTTGCTCATTTTCATCCATCTCTGATAGTGATGACAAACTAGAAAGGAAAAATACAGCAGAACTTACTGGTTTCTCAAACAGTGAACTTTTCTCTTATCATGGTCTTGTCCTGCATATTTTGTTTTGCTTCCCATTTCTAGATGGAAATGAAATAGGTGAAAAGTATATTGAGTTGGACTCCTTTCTATGCTTGACGTTTGAATGCAAATTTTGAATGCAAAAAGGAAGGTAGGATGATTACAGGCTGTTGAACACTGTGAATTGCTTTGATTACAATTTTACTTTTACTGGACAGTTTTCAAAACTGAAAAATGCTCATTTGAAGATGGAGCCTCTCAGCAGGCATCACAACTTTAGTTGTGAAGTTTAAATGTGACTAGTGCCTTCACTAGTATTATTTTTCTCCAGATAGAAGTATGTAGAAGATAGCATGTAGTAGTCTTGGTGGGCAGTATGTAGATTGAGTGGGTGGATTTTCATCATCATATTTATTTCCTAAAAAATGTCTAAATGTATACTTATGAGAATACCTTTTTACTCTCTGATTCAGGAGTGCAGACCTATCCCATTTTCCAGCCATATGCCAAGGCTGGGTTGATGTGTCCACCAGTTGTCCTCACTGTGCCTACACTAGATTCCTGTAGAAATGAAATTCTATGTACGAGCTGGGATGGAATTGAGGCTGTATTTCAGCATATCCCTGGTCTGCATGATGGGAGAACAGAATTCCAGAGGTCTGAAAAGAACTGGGACTCAAACATTGATGTAGATATTTCTATAATTTTCTATGGGCAAAAGTAGACTTGGGAACAGGAAAAGTGAATAGAAGTAAAGTGGAAGCAGGAGACAAAAGGGCAGATGGTATTCTGTAGGAAAGAAGGAAAGGTGAAGATTCTGGACAGTGGGAGTGGGATGATGAGGTAAAGAAAGTTGTACTGTGTGATTCTCTGTTTTCTATGGATGCTCTTCAACAGGTGGACAGTAAACTTGGACAAAAGTGACAAAATGTGCGGCACTGTGTGGTCTGATAACACCAGCAAAGCCAAGGGGATCTTAATTTCCCGGTGCTTTTCCTGTTTAAAGGAGATCTGGAGGTTTCCTTCTTGTCTTTTCTCTGCCAAGCTCAAAGCAGTGACTTCTTTGAAGGCTTGCCTCAGGGTTTTGAAATTTTTATTTACTAGTGATACTTATGAAGGAAGATAGACTGAGGTTTAATTCTCTTCATTACCATCACAAGATTTGTGTAGTAAATTCCAGGCTTCGAGAAGGTTCTGGTTTTTGTAAGAACTTGTCACCCAAACCCGATGATGGTTTAATCTTGATAAAGATTATGACCTAGCAACTAGGAATGTGGTTCTGGTCTGGGCACTTTCTTTCTGTGTAAATCCAATTCTTTTCCTAGAATATACTCTGCCTAATTTCTGATCCCTTTTACAGGTGTTAGATGTAGTGTCATGTCAAAATATGCTGCATATGGGAGAATCTCAGTTTTCATTTGGTGATGTTCTAGTCCTAGTGGCTTTAAGGGAGAGAAAAAGGGCCAACAAAAATTATCAAATTAACATTTTTTCCCCTCAAAACATTAGCCCCAGAGTTGGAATTAGCAATTTTATGTATTTCTATATCTTCTGCGGCTGATACTGACATTGCATGTGATGACACCAAGCATTGAGATAAGATTTCTTGTGATAATAATTGTACTAATAGGATCAACCTGTTGATATCATAAAAGTAACACATAGTCATTGCTTAGTTAAGGAAAATTACATTGTGTCATCCTATTTATCTCATTGATGTTGAACAAATATCAGTGGAAATGCATTATAATATATTTATGTTATGAAATACTTGTGATTGTACCCATCCAAGAAAAGACTACTTAAAGGTCATCCCCTGGATGGAAAGTTAAGACTCAATAAACCCCTCAAAATATCTGAATAACAAGTATTTTTTGATGAAGAATGGAAATATATTTTAATTATTCTTAGTGATATTTTATTAATAATTTTCTCTCTTTGCATAAATTTTTCCCAGCTTGCACATCGTTCTGAATTGTTTGGCAGATAGGAAAATACTTTGTAGTAATGAGTGATAGCATGTTTTACTACACAAATTTAAGAAGTTCTGACACTTAAGAGAGGTTACAGGAAATACTAATCTCAGTGAATGTGTAAAACCAAATATAGAAAAATGTGTCAACTTCAGCTGCTGAAATTTTTCTCCAAAAATGAGACAGTGAGGGTAGCAGAGCTAAAAGGAGACAAAATTAATGTGTTAGACATGCTGTAAAGATCGACCTGTAAGGGATGGAAGAGAAGAGCAGGAATTGGGGAAGCTACTGCACCTTTGTCATCAACAAAGAATTTCCTCTGTAATGTTTTCTATCCTGGTTTAAAAGATGATAAAGTGTGTGGATGGACTGTGAGAGAGATTTAAGAAAGCTGTATTCAGTTAGGTCATCTCAGTTTTTCCAAAAGCATTTGTCTCAAAATAATGCAATTCTGAGAGATGATTGGAGTCATCTGACCTGCAAACACGCAGGACTTGTGGCTATAGAAATGCCCTCTATTGAACAAATGAAATATTTATCACCTTGAAAAAAGTCATATACATTTATTTCTAAATGAAAGATACTTGAGTTTACTTGAGTTAAATTCTGTAGTTCATGGAGGCAAAGTTCCCACTGAGATTTGGCCAAATTGGCATCTGGCCCAGTCACACAGCTGGCACAGGGTATATATATCTCTATTGAGCTTGCATGGCAAGGTTCTGGTAGCAGAGAAGCTACAAAGGGTGACTTCTGTGAAAAGCTGCCAGAAGCTTCTCCCATGTTTGACAAAGTCTGTGCCAGTTGGCTCCAAAGCAGATCCACCTCTGGCCAAGCCCAAGCCCATCAGTGGTAGTAGTGCCTCTGTGATAGTGTATTAAAGAAAGGGGGAAAATTAATATGGAGCAGCAGCTAGAGAGAGAAGTGAAATAACTTCTCAGACATCAAGGTCAGTGGAGAAGGAGGGGGAAGAGGTCCTCCAGGAGCCAGAGCAGAGATTCCCCTGTGGACTGTGGTGAAGAAAATGGTGGATCAGCTGTGCCCCTACGGACCATGGAGACCATAGTGGAGCAGAGATCCACCAGCAGCCCATGGAAGACCCCACGTCAGAGCAAGTGGATGCCTGAAGTAGGCTGTGATGGAAGAAGGCTCCTGGCAGGACCTGTGGACTTGTTGAGAGATGAGCCCACACTGGAGCAGATTTGCTGGCAGGACTTGTAACTCCATGAGGAAACCACACTGGAGCGGTCTATTACTGAAGGACTGTCCCCCATGGAAGGGACCCACGCTAGAGCAGTTCATGAAGTACTGCAGCCTTCGAGAAGGACTCATGTTGTTCATTGAGGACCGTGTCCTGTGGGAGGGATCCCGGAGTGGATCAGGGAAACACCCTGAGGAGGAAGGAGCAGCAGAGGCAATGTGTGATGAACTGACTGCAACATCCATTCCCTGTCCCTCTGTGCCAGTGGCAGGGGGAGGTTGAGAAATCATGAGTGAAGTTGAGGAAGAAGGAAGGGGTTGGCAGAAGGTGTTTTAAGATGGATTTTATTTCTCTTTAGTCTCATTTTATTTGATTGATAATAAATGAAATTAAATTCTCTGAGTAGAGCCTGTTTTTCCTGTGACAGTAATTGATGAGTGACCTGTCCCTGTCCTTATCTCGACTCATGAGCTTTTCATTATATTTCTCCATCTCCTCTTCAGCTGAGGAGGGGGAGTGATAGGATTACTTTGGTGGACATCCGGCAGCCAGCCATGATCAAAGTCACCAAAACATCTTGCCATTTCGTTTTTGACTCTTCATCATCATCAGCTGTCCTGGACAGACATGTACGTTGTACGCACAGAGCTTAAAAGGGAGGAAATCCTGCTTGTCTGTTTTCCTGCGATGAAACCAGCAAATGAATTAGAAATGTTGGAGTAGCATGATTGAGAAGGTGAGACTGCCAAATAGGGAGAAATAAAGTCTGATTTGTTCAAATATGTTCAGATTAATTATGACAGCAAGTATTAATGGATGACAAGAGCCATTTCAATCCAAAAGCCAAGGTAAGCTTATAAGAATTTCCTGAGGGAATTTTCAAGTTCTGAGATCTGTTCTCTCACTAATAATGCCGTGTTAAAACTTTGGGTTGTACTGGCCTCTAAAAAGTGAATTCTTCATGTCCTTTTTCTCTCACAGTAATGTTTGAATGACCTATTAGTGCAGGTAGAATGAAACAGTGGATACTGCTGAAAGCACAGATGTCCTTGAAACATGTTTTGCAAAAAAATCTGCAAAAATATTTAGACACTGATGCTCCAGCAGTTAGTGCTTGAATATCTTTGGGGATCTAGCCCTTAATTACTAGAGAGGAGGTAAACAGAAACATATAGGATAATATAACCTGAATATTTGCAGTTATTATCAGCTTAGACAGGAACTGCATGTTTGGTGGCAGGAAAATGGAGACTAATTTGTACATGCAAGAAAAATCTGTAATAAATCTGTCTTCTGTAATTTGTTCATATCAATAATTTCTTCGTCTTTGCCGTTTGATAGTGATTTTCTGCATGTCTCAATCCCATCCCTTTTCTTGTGAAGTGAAGGTTATGGAAGAAAATTATCAATAAGATTTTACTGTCTAGATATTGTCCTAATAAACTATACAAAAAATGTGCACATCTGGAAGAAAAAAAAAATCCTGAACAAGGTGAATTCCATTATTTTTGCATCCTAAAAGAAGACAGTTGCAAATACAAGTGACTGCATCTTACATTGCTGAGCTGTAAACAAATCAAATCATTAGAGTATGGATATTTCATCTACACTTGCAAACATAGAAGCTAGGAGACATGTCTGCATCCCAGGGAAATGTATCTACAGTCACAGACACTGTGATTTCAGGGAGTTAGAAACTGATTTAACAGAAGCCTGTTGGCAACAGTTCAGTCCGTAAAAAATTATGTTAATTTAGGAGCTTTAAAAAGAGTGTCGTGGTTTGGTTTTCTTCCTTTATATCCTTTTTAATTCTCTAATCATCAGATTCTGGTGTTTCATGCTTAAGAAACAGAAAAGAAGAACAGAAAAGGATTAGGATGCTGAAGTGCCAGAAATACAACACTTATATAGAGCTTTGCAAGAGAAACCTCCTCGCAAATGATATTGTAAAACTTGTCCCCACACTATTGTACAAATGACAGAGGACAGTAGAACAAGGGCTCCCTCTAAACTGTTTTCATCAGTGAATGCTGTGGGATAGAGCTGATTTCAGAATGCAGAATAGTTATGCAATACAAAATGGTGTGCATAAGTCTCCTTTATGTATACACATATTGAGATGGTTATGCATTATTTACATGTCCACATCAATGCACATACTCCTAATTAGCTCAGAAAGGGTTAATTAAGGGCATAGTTACCGCTTCACTTGGAATAGGCTTGCTTATCAGAAAAGAGATATGAAGAAACCTGTAGCCTACAGCAAAACGGGGGCAGTGAGTGGGATGTTGTTTTTTCATAGCTTTGCTCAGTCTGTGCCTCAGAAGTGCTGCTAAAGGTGGTGTGAGGTGTGCAGGAGGAGAGTGGCTCAAGATAGAGGAAGGAGTAAGAAAATCTGTTGCTACTGAAGTTATGATCTTTGAACTGTCACTCAGAAGATGGCTTTTTCATGGTAAAAGAGGAAAAGGTGCCCCCTGAGAAGATAGAACTAGAAAGCCATGGGTGTGAAAATATGCCCATTTGGACTTGGATATTACTTCTGATTTTCTGTCATGGCTGGTATATGCCATTCCCTACAGACAGGTGATAAAATAGTCAGTCTTGCTGTGAAACTCAAACAGAGACTGAATTCTTAGTCTTATCTTTCTGTAAAAATCAGTGTTCCAGTGGCCGTAGAGTCTTTATTTTTTAAATTCCCTTTTCTACTATATTGTTTATAAACAGTAGGAAGGATGAGGAGGGAAGAAAAACTCCTCATGAAGTTACGTTGAGGTATAAGTCAGGGGATATCAGAGGGGAAATTGATCTTCATCTCGGTCATCATATTTAACACAGTGAATTTCTGAGCAATACCAAGTTTCACAGCTTGGTAAGAAGAATGAAATATACAAACTGCTCATAGAAATATATTGCACTTTAGGTTGATAATGATTGTATAATTTCAAGATGACACAAGGTACTTTATTCTTTCCTACTGAATAATCTCATAGAGCCTAATTATGTGCCTCATAGGCTCCATAGTACTGCCAATGATGCTAATGCAAGTAGTGGGATATAGTGGGATCACTTCTTTAGGGAAGAAGTGATGATCATCTAAATGGAAATAGTTTATTATTCCAAAGTAAGGAAGTTATAAGAAAACACGTATCTGAGGAAAACTACTTCAGAAATCACCTTTAGAAAACAGGAGAAGCTGATACCTAAAGGTCTTTGGGAACACAAACTGACAGAGAAGGAAGTGAAGAAGCTCTGTCATCTAATGAAAGCAGCTGTCATAACAGTATGATAGTAAATTATTTCCATAGAAAGTAAAGATAAGGAACAGCAAAAAATGTAACAAAGTTCTAGAAATTCCTCGTAAGAGGAAGAAAAAATTCATTTGTGAGAGCAGGAGCTCAAACTACAGTTGATACTATAAAAGTAGTGAATTATTTCTTTGTTTCCATTTTCAATCAGGCATAATGTGCAGTTTGAAAATATATTATATAAATATTTTTTAAAGGAGCCAGAACAATAATTCCTGAATGCAGAAGTAGCAGGTTGAAGAATACCAAGAGAAAATAAACATGGTCACATTGACTGGGCCTAATGAAAATTAGTGCAACACACTTAAGTCGATAATAAAATTAGCGGGAATAATTATCTTTGAAAATATGGATGATTTTTTAAAGGAAATTCCAAGTGAGATTCTGAAAAAAATTATTACTTAGTGACAACAGGGAGAATAATAAATAGATAAACAGTATGAAATTGTCACAACATAGTAAATGTATCTGGTGTGCTGTGTTTTTTGAGTGGGAAATTGTCTAATAAAGCTCCAGGTACAATAAATCTTGATTTTAGAACTCTATATTGTCACATCAATTCCCAGAATTAAGCTAGAAAAGTCAGGTCTGAGTTATGTTTTCTCCACAAGTTTTCTTGTACAACTACCTTGGTGAGAAATTATTGATTCACTGACAAACTGGGAGAGTATTTCAGGCAGTCAGACTCCATTTTTAAGCAATGCTTTAATGTGATGACATAAATTCTGGGGTGGAAAATAAAATCACATTAGTTTTGGTGGAGTTAGTTTGTTCTTTTTTTGATACCAGCTAGGAAATAAATGCCACTGATGAACTACTGGTGGCACTGAAGTTATTTAGTTAGACTTCTGTAAGGTCTTTGACATGGTCTTACACAAAATCTTTTTCTCCAAAGTGGAGAGATATGGTTTTGAGGGATGGACTGTTCAGTGGATAAGGAATTGGCTGGATGGACACAGTTGGAGAGTTGTGATCAATGGCTCTATATCCAGGTGGAGGCTGGTGACAAGTGGTGTCCCCTCAGGTCTCTGTCTTTAGTATCTTCATCAATGACATAGACAGTGAGATCGAGTGCACCCTCAACAAGTTTGCAGGTAACATGAAACCAAACAGTGCAGTTGACAAAATAAAAGGAGAAGATGCGATTCAGAGAGACATGGACATACTCCGTGAAAACTTCATGAAGTTTAACAAGGTCAAATTCAAAGTGCTGCACCTCCATTGAGGCAATCACAGACATGGGTACAGACAGCAGAAGAACTCACTGAGAGAATCCCTACAGAGAAGGACTTGGGGCTTCTTATGGATTAGAAGGTGGACATGAGCCAACAGTGTGCACTTGCAGCTCAGAAAGTTAATTGTATCCTGAGCTGCATCACAAGAAACATAGTCAGCAGGTTGATGGAGGTGATTTTGCCCCTCTACTCTGTCCTTGTGAAACCTGAAGTACTGCATCCAGCTCTGGGGCCCTCAGCACAGAAAAGACATGGACCTGATTCAAGCAAATCCAAAGGAGGGCCATTAAGATGATCAGAGGACTGAAGTATCTCTCCTGTGGAGGCAGGCTGAGAGAACATGGAGAAGAAAAGGTTCTGAATAGAGAAGGTTCACTTCACTGGGGGCTTGCAGTATTTAAAGGGGGCTTATGAAAACAATGGAGAATGACTTTTTACACAGGCAGACAGTGACAAGTCAAGGGGAAATGATTTTAAACTGAAAGGAGGTATTCAGATTTGATATTAGGATGAAATTATTTACTGTGAGAGTGATGAGGCAGTAGAACAGGTTACTCAGAACAGTGGTGGATGCCCCATCCATGGAAGTTTTCAAGACCAGGTTGGATGGGGCCCTGAGCAATCTGATGTATGTGACATCCTTGCCCATGGCAGGGGAGTTGGAACTAGATGATTTTTAAGGTCCTTTCCAACCCATTCCATGATTCTGCACCAATCTGAGTATTTACGCTCGGAAAATATTGTCAGAGAGTGCATCATCTGAGATAACTTCGAATGCAAAAGGACACTTTTTCTTTTGCTAAAGCTGTTCTTGGTATCACATCCTTTACAAGATTCCGAAGGAACTGAAGTAAGGCAGAGGCCTGTGATAGCGCTTGACTTGTTCATCCTTGAAGTAAGTAGAACAGCTTGATTCTGAGCCAGGTAGATATATGTTCTCTTCTGAGTGATCTGCATTAAGGCCTTATGCAGCAGTGCTTTAAAAATGTCAGCAGATCTGTAGGCAGCTACGAAGCTATGTGGAATAATAGACTGGATTTGCCATTCTGCAATTCATCATCTTTCTTGTATTATATGACTAGTGAATGAGAAGGGTAAATTGTAGGAAGAAACACTTTTTCACACACAGAGGAAGGAGATGAAGGCAGGGAGATGTGGTCTGATGGGATGTTTTTTTGTTCCAAAGGTAGTGGAAAAGGTCTGTTGTCACAATATTATAAAACCCATCCCTTCAGATGAAAGAATAATATTAACAAGTCTGTTAAATTGTGCTGCTAACTGTCCCAGCTGTATGATAGAACTGAACCTTTCATCTGTTGACAGTGAAGAAGGCAAAACAGTGCACATTCTGAAAAGCAGAAAAAGAAAACTCTTTTCTCATGTCTGCTGGCATGCATGGGACTCAGTCAATTCCACAAACCCTCATTTCTGACAGAATTTGAAATATATATAAATATATACATACACAGGTGTTCATATAAGCATAGTTACATGTCTTAGGAGTGACACTGGAAAATCCCCTTAAAAAAGAAAACGCAAGCATCTCACTTTTAATGGCTCTACACCCTTAGTAACAAAGAAGCAATGCGGTCCTACACTGCACAGGTATATGAAATGTACTTTGGTCCATGATTACTGGATGGATGGTCTTCATGGATTAATTCAACATAAAAGGTGACTGAATGGGAAGTAGATACACAACATTTTTGTTAGAAAAGCTAACAGATGTCTTTGGTCTTGGGTTAATACCACGCTCTCAAAGGATGGTCCATGGATTTCTGAAATTTGGAATGGAATGAAAGAGCTCGAGTCTGCAGAACACTGGTGAATTTTCATAAAGAATTTTTCTACTAATTATTTCAGGACTAGGCAAATCTAGAGTAACACAGCATGTGATAGTAATGCAATACAGATTGTTGATTAACAGATAGAATTCCAGCATTGCAACAATGCCTTGCTCACTTCACTTCCAAAGTTTGCTAACCATGTAATGGTTTCTGTATTATACTTAGCTAGGAATTCCATACCTCTGACAGTGCCAAATATACCATAAATTGAATTAAATATGTCCTTTATTATAATTTATTCCTCTCCATCTGTGATTTGCTGCAACAGTTTTAAACATCTGGACTTGTCATATCATATTATCTCAGAACAATAACCGTAAGATGAGAGACTGGTGTGTTTATGAAAATGGCATCCATGCAGGGCCATGAAATCACAACCAAGAACATTCATTCTTCTCTATTTATTGCATTATACTAGAGCAATTTACACTGCACTGTTTTGTGCCTTCATCATAGATCTAGAATGGAGATTGATTTAACAGACAGGAGTGTTTTCTTATGGCTGAATATCTTTTAAACGTAGGCCTGTACAATTCTTGAGAAGGGCAGGAAAAGTTAGAAGTCCTCCTCTAAGGTTTCATTCACTGCTGTGTGATATATAAGTCTTTAAATAGCCATTCAAACAGGTGAATGTTGACCTCTAATGAAATCTATGTTTCATGGTCTTATATCTGTTTCTTGACAAATGCTGTGTGAATAAAACATCCCTTTACTTAATTGTCTGTATGTGGGCTTTTTTCTTGTTTTTATGAATTATTATAAATACCTAAATTACTTGCCAACATTCTTTTTACAAATTATTATTATTATGTTAACAACCTACTGAAGCATCTTTTGGACACATAAAAACCTTGTATAACCCCAAACCTTGAATATGCTGGATTAGTGTAGTGCTGGATTGTGTCCACAGCCCACTTATAGCTGCCACTGGCCTCCCTCCCTACTGATGGAAGAATAACTGCTGAATAAAGGGCATACAGGAACCAAGGGAGGCACTCAAGCATCACATCTTATTTTGAAAGATAAGTGGAAGCTGTGTAAACCTTAGCTAGGGTTTTCAGAAGAGCTGAATGTAAGTGCTGGCACAGGCGTATGCAGATAGTTCCTTTCTTTGCCCGTGCTCATGTCTGAACACACGTGTCGTGCTGGGCTGTTGTGGGCCACGGTTGCTTGCCTGTTCTGTACACTAGCTGAAATGCGGTGTAATGCTAATGTACCTACCTGGCTTTGGTCTTGACCAGACCATAAACATGCTTGTTTACACACATGCATGTACAGATTATGTGATACAAATTTTATTGACTGTTAACTTTCAAATTACTTATACATCTTTGAAGATATCACTTCTAGTAGGTTATGAATAATTAGATTTTGCATTTTCAGCTTGAAAGGCCAGTGTACAGCAAAGAGCACACATTATCACACAGATGTGACGCTGCTTTTGGTTAGGTTTTTGGTTTAAAGGCATTGTGGTTTGATTATACTTCATGCTAAAGTAACTATAAACATTTCTGTACCTAACAGAAACGTTTCATACAAGTTTGCTTTTAGAAGATAGAAGTGAATAAAAAGTATATTTGTACAAAAATGTTTAGGTATCTTTGGTATTGCTTACTCTTCTTTTTTGAATAAGTACAGATGATACATCTTCTGAGGAGTTAACTCTCCAGTGATTACAGAAGCACATGCATCTGCAGTGTATGGAGTCTGTCTTCCTACAAAGCATGTTTTATTCAGACAATATAACTTCTTCCTTTTGCTAGTGCTTATTCAACATCAGTAAAAGAAAGCAGATGAATTAATTAAATTAATTTTATTTTCTAAAACTAGTGATGAAAAACTTTTTTGGTGAATAAGAATTGAAGGTACAATCAAGTTATACTTATTTGTTCTCCATGTTCAGATCAGATAAAATTTCAATGAAAATTGTTTGAAATTATGAGAAATCTTCACCATAGCTCTTTCTTGAACCTTACTCAACCCTGATTGTAAACTGACATGCAACTCATCTCACAAGTCATCTTTTCTTCCTTCTGGAGATGAGCTCTGCAGTTCAGAATATACCAGTAGCCCAAAATAACAAGCTCCCAATGACTGATATCTTCTTATTTCACCGGTTGTGGAACTGGGATGAACATTTCCTGAGACATCCTTAAGGGCTTTACTTTAAAAATTCTGCAGCCTTGCAGAGGGAATGAATGTGCTTTATGCTTCAAAACCTGCAGTCCATATTCACATCACACTCCAGACTACTAGTGCTGATAAAGAAAAAAATTCTTCATGACTAGCTTGTGATGTTTTCCCCTTAAAGTCCATTTTCTTACCTGAGCTTCAAGTGCAAAAATAGGGATGAAATAATATTATGGATTGCCATACAGTCTATAAGAAATAGCCACGCTTACAAGTCTTATTTCATGTGTACAATTCAGCACAGTCTTAAAACAACATGTAATAATATTCAGATTGTTTTGAGCTCTGTGGCCAGGTTTTGTTGAAAGACTGAATCTTTTGAGCCTTTGTTCTCTGCATTGAGAACAAAGCATAATCTGCCACTGTGTTCCTCAGTGTTGCAATGTTACTAGGTTGAGTGATTCAGACTGTTCATGTGGTGAATGACCAGATTAAAACATTTTCTGATTTATGAACCAGGGCTGGTCACCATAAGGGTCAAATGGAAGATCACCCATGTTGGAAATGCCCATTCTGTTGTCAGAGAGCAATGCACTTTTTGATTGAAGAGTCCACCCATGTTGTGTTTACTACAGTGGATACTTGAATTATGAGAAAGAATGCAGTATTTTGTTTTATTTTTAATTAAAACATGTAGGTCTCTCAAGCAAACCACCAAACTATTTTGTAGAGGAAATTAAACTGACATATTGATGACTTTCTTGTGTGTTTAGATGAAAAGCACTTAGATGTGCTATGAACCACAGCTTGTTACTACCCACAGCAATGGTTCTTAGATTAGGAAGGATACCAATGTAGTTTTGCCATTTTTTATCACTTTGTATATCAGCAATTGTTGTCTTTTGAATTCTACAGAGCAAGCTCACCAATGGAGCCAAATTATTAAATTTCTGAGAAGAAGCAGTAAGATAATTTGTATCTTATTTGTGTATCAACAAGGAAGCATAGAAGAGTAACAAGCAAGAAATATATTTTACCAAATGAGTATCTCTGCTCTGTAACAAAAGTCTCTCTTCTTCTGTGGACAAGACAGTTTATATCAAAAGATTTTCCTTTAATGATCTTGAATTAGTCAAATACTATACAAGTGTGGGATGAAGAGCTGATGCTAGACTACTGCCAAACACCATAGTCATAAGTAAATTTTTTTCTTATGCACGTATAGTTGCAAGGCTGCCTACCATCATTTCTGTGAGTTCTGGGAAGGGAGAGAGGCTTTGGGAGATATTTATTCGTGCCTTGACAGTGGTCAGACCTCTAGCAAAGACCAGATTTACTTATTTGTTTCATTTCTTATATAGCAGATACTACTTTGACAGCTGCTGCTGCAAAACAATAAAATGACTTAAAAATAACATAGCAGTAACTTCAATACGCTTTACAGAACTCTGCTGCAGCTGCTTTGGGATGAAAACACAAAACCTCCCAAATAGCTGCAAATGAAAACAAAACAATATGTGCTGATTTATTTTGCACTCTGGAGGCCAACAAAACTGGGATCTAGCAAGAAGCACATGAGAACAAATTCCATAAGAGACATCTGGCACTGATAAATGGTGTTGCCAGTGCTGCGGAACTCAACAGCAAAATTTGACAGTGAAAAATGTACTTATTACTGTTTAAATGTTTAATTAGTCACTGATAGGCAACATGAGAACACAGGAGTGTATTTAGGCTTATGTAGATGAAAAAGCATCTAGTCAAATGGTCAAACCAGCAGGAAATATTTATGGCTTTCAAAATTACATCGCATCCACAGCAGATCGTGGAAGACTATCTCTTGGAGCTCCAGCTGCAAAACACCACAGACCACAGCCTAGATATGTACGATGGAGTCACCTGAGGGAAGTCCATTATGTCGAATTTGTGTTAGTCAAGATTAACACCTGAATATGTGTTGCAAAAAAATAATTATTCCACTCCAGTTAGCAAGGAAGACAAGGAAGACCTCTTGTTCCTGTTCCCCATCTTCACATGATAAAATATGCTCTTTAATGGCCACAGTTTCTGGTGGACTCAGCAGAAAGGTCAAAGGTATGTTCAGTTCTGAAGTCTGAATTACTTGTTCAAATTTCTTTTGGAATGGAGGCCTGTATAATCCAATGGAAACATACATGAAAGAAAGCTGGAGGAAGTTAATGCTGTTTCTACATGTGATACTTGGTCTATTGTTAGACAACAAATCTAATTTTTGTGCACCATCATTGTCAGGTTGGCTATAGTTGTGAAGTATTTGGGTAGGCTCCACATGCCACACTGGGATAAACTAACAAGTGGGGAAGCCAGAAGTTTCTTATTTCAACCCCTCAGTAGTAAATTTTATGTCAATACAGCTATATGGTGTCAAAAGGTGGGAGGAAGAAACTAAAATATCAGTTTCTTGCAGTTCTCCAATCCACAGCAGCATCTCTGCCTGCACTCTTACATTGATTAAAAAAACCTCAGAAAACATGAGCCTGTGGCTCATGAACTATTTTTGAATTAAAGACTATAGAAGGCAATTGAAAAAAAAGAAAAAGCTGTCTACTGCTGCTAAACTTACATTTTCTCCACAGGGGTCTGCAGCCTCAGGAGATTTGCAGGCTCTAAAAATTAAAGGAGAACAGAAGAAACCAAAAATTCTGATATGTCCTACTTTTCAATGGAGAGTGCAATTTAAATGGCACAATCAGTAACAAGAAGACATTTAGACTACATTCATAGAGTTGTGAGAATGACAATTTAAGTACCTGGGAGGAAAAATTATTTAGGTGAAGTGTTAAATTCAGTGGGAGCAAGTTCAGGTCCAAAACCAGAGAAGATTAAAGAAACTATATGTAATCTAATATATGTTCTGTGAAATAATATATTCATCTATTAATCAGAGAAATTTGAATTTTTTTAAAAAGTAAATTTTAAATTAACAAAAGCCCAAAATGAATCAACAGGAAAGAAAAACATAGGGGTTTTTTGTTGTAAATGACCAGTGATAAATATGCAATTTAGCCCAGTTTTGCATGGTTTTTTTTCAGATAAAAACAGATTATTGCTTTATTATGGTACATATTTTTAGTAGTAATTTTGGGAGATTTATGAAGAGTAGTAATGAACATAATTAAAGTAATTCAATTATCCTTGATGAGCACTTTTGCCATTTGTATCTCTCTTTCATTTTCTGGTGCACCTGCCTCTGAATACAAAATGTTAAATTAGACCCCACAAAATTTAATTATAGGTTTATTTGCCAAAGCAAAAAATAGAGCTTTCTAAACTTTTTTGAAGTGTGTTATGTCACTTAAACCTTTATAAGGTGCATAATAAATCCTGCATATTCCAGATTAGTCAATCATCATATTTTTCCAGAGTCGCCAAAGGAAAATTAGGAAACAGACTTTGAATAAGTGATATAATGCTCCCCAAAATCAGAAGAGATTTTGTATTACTCACAAAATGTTTTTAATATTTTAGTTAGCCTCTTTTTTTCTTTTTTTTTTTTTTTTTCCAGGAGTGGCAAATATGCTTATAGATAAAATCAAATCAATCACAATTCTCAATAGTTGGTATTAAGAACTGCGTAGGAAACTTGCGAAGACTTTCTTTCATATACAACTGTGTCCATTTCTGGGCTCCCCAGTTCAAGATAGATATGGACATGCTGAAGAGAACCTAACAAAAAGTCACAAAGATACAGGACTGAAGTATCTTCTCTATTAACAAAGTCTATAGAGCTGAGACTGTACAGTCTGGAGATGAGAAAGCTTAGGGGAATCTTACCAATATATTCAAAACCTGATAGGAGAGTGTAAAGAGGCAGAGCTAGGCTCTCTTCACTGGAGCCCAGTGACAAGAGGCAACGGGCATACACTGAAACACTCACCAAAACACAGGAAGAGCTATCTGAACCTCAGGAAACACCTTTTCAGAGAGACACTGAACACTGGCAGAGATTGCCCAGTGAGGTTGTCAAGTCTTCCTCCTTTGACACAGTCAAAAGCCAGTAATGGACAACTGGCTCTAAGTGCTTGAGAAGGGATTGGACTGGGTGACTTCCAAAGGTGTCTTCTAACCTCAACCATCCTGCAAATTTGTGAAAAAAATTGAACTTATACATTTTTTGTTTTTCTCATGTAGCTTCAGAGAGGGCTGTTTTGTTTTCTGGGGGGTTTTATTTGTTTGCTTGGTTGGGTTTTTTTGTTTTTGATTTTTTTGTTTTGTTTTGTTAGATGAGAGAATGAGCTCTCAACTTTCTAAATTCTATTACAAAATGTGCCCATGAACGTGATGAACTTAAGTCAGGGCTCGTAGGGAAGGAAAGGAATATGTGAAAAAGAAATCTTTGTAAAGGGACGTGCACAACAGATTTTCTTCTATTATACTTCTTTAAAACTAACTGAAGCCTCATCTTGTGGAAAACAAAAAGTTTCAAGATTACAGCAAGAATTATATTCAAAGAAATACAGAAGACTGTAGAAGTACAAATAAAAGTAAAGCCATGAACGCCTTTCAGTAGTATGATAATACAGGGCTAATGGAGAGACAAATTTGATAAGTGAAAATGTACAATATCTTTCTGCCAATATCTTCTACATCAATTCGGTGAGATACAATTTATTACTGTTTTGTCTTCGTGTGTGTATACAATTGAACATCACTGGTCTCTTTTGCTTAATATCATTTGGGTTTGGTTTTTGTTTTTTCTTAACCTTCATTTATTTTGTGTAGACTGTAAGGTCAGATTTAATATATAATGACGAGAAACAGCCCATGTCTGTCTGTCTGTCAGAAGATTAACCTATTCTTAAAAAGTATATTGTATTAGGTTATTATTACTCTTATGATAAGCCTCTATAAAAATGAGAAATGGTTTTCAATTATTTATTACTTGGAAAGGATGAAAAATGGGCATTTTTTTATTTTAGAGTTTAATAAATCACATTATTAAAGATTACATATTTTCCACCATGTCACAGCACAAAGTACAGCTTTACTAGGCTCTTTTGTTAGCAGGCTGCAGAACAAGTTGTAAAAGCTTTATCATAGTAACAAATATTTAGAAAATAATGTCTATTACATGAGTGGATTTCCATATGCTATGTCAGCACAATGTTGTCACTACAATTAGGTGTTCCATATGCTTTCTTTCTTCTTCTCAGCAGTTGTGTGCACTGGATTTCCTTGTCTGAGGGGGGGAAATAGAATTTATAAATTATTTCTATTGTTCACATGTTTATGTAAGTGTTACACCTAAGGTAAATGAAGAGAAAGTCTGCATTGAGGAGGTTACATTTTTTAGTATATACCTCTGACTCAAGTTTTGATTGAAGCACAAGTTTTGTTTAATACTAAAACTGATGCAGCACATAACTTTTTTTTACTTTTTAAATCTAGAAGTAGGAATGTTTTTTGTTCCTGCACACATAGAACACAAAGGCGTTTTTATGACATATTCTTAATAAATGAAACTCAGTTAGGTCAATAATTTGTCATTTTATTCATTTTGTTGTAATCCTCCAGGTTCATCACCAGGCTGATGTTGCCATGAAGCTTGTCTTACATTTTGATGATTGTCTATTAAAGTCAAGAGGGCATGAAATCTCACCTATTAAAACACGCACAGCTATAGCTTCTTGCAGGATGCATAGTGATATAAATAGATAAGTCCATTTATATAGTGTATGAAGACAAACAGTGCTGTGGTATAAATAACACTACTATATGAACCATTACTAGCTGATAGCAGTGTACAAAGTCCCATAGGATTTCATGTTATACAGGATATTTAGAGGCATACAGAGAGGGCATGCATTTTTCTAGGAGCCAGTGAACAAGGAGACATTCCAATGGCTTGTGAATGCCGTCCCTCTTTTGGCTGTCTCAGTGAGAATTATCATTCTATTTAGGGTAGTTCATACTTTTTACCCCAAAATAGTCAAAAATTCAGCAGTTTTCTCAATTGTAAACAAAGGTGTGCTTTTAGAGTTGATTGAGGTTTCTCCAGAGAAAAATGCAAAACTTTTTTCCCTGTTGAGATTCAGGATCTTTTGTTCCCACAAAATACATTTAAACAACATTTTCAAAATCCAAAACTAATTCTTCCCCTCTGGGATGTTCTACTTTGACGTTTGGCAGGGGTAGAAACTGACGATCACTTGAGATACATTCTAAGCTGCCTTTTCATGATTCCTTAATAGGTCTATTACTCTTTTGATTGTATCAGAAGCTCAGCTTTTGAAGCTCCTTTGGATAGATTCCACTTACGGAATCATAGTCAGGATCCCAGATTGTGGCCAGGTTGCAAAATCCTGTTGAGACAAGAGGTCGATGTTTTAGTGGCCTTGCCCTGTGTATGTTTCACATACTTTCCATATAATCCCATATTTTGGTAAATTCTGTCTCAGATGAAATATTTACTATGTGACTCAGAAAGAATGTTGGAGAAGAATTTTGTCCTGTAACAGTAGCTCCCACTGGGACAAGCCTCACAAATACCTTGTGTTCTGAGGCCTTGAATTTTTTACTTGTTATTGCTTTCCTCCTGTAATTATTAATATATAATTTATCTATAATAAATTTCAGAGAACTGGATTATTTGTGTTTCTTTGAAAGGAATAAGAAATGTTACTTGAATTGTATGAATTAGTTTTTATATTTCCCATTTTACTCTGATGTGATGGCTTGCAAACATCTGAACACTATCCCTTGAGATCAAGCTCTCTATTACCAATCTATTTTGTTTTTTAAGTAGAAATGTCTATTCTGAGAGAAATAGGATGCAGTTAATTGATGTTCTCAGTTACAGATGAAATTATTGAATAGTGGCTTATGATAACTACTTTGGGTGAGAATAGGATCAGCTATGCCTAAATTTAATTCTTGTCTGTATTTCAGTACTGCAATATCTATGCTCTTAATTTTCATTTAAATCCACTGCACAGAGAATTTCATAAGGCTATCATGTGTAGACATCTGAAGGATCTGCACAGTACCCTAACACGATAGTTATGACATATCAGTCCTTGAAGCTGCACATTCCTTGAAATTCTGTGATACATTGTAAGCACAGATTATGATGTTCCACAAAAATACCACTGTGTTGCTGAAAGTGCATGAAAACGCATAGTGAATACGTGAGAAATACCATATCGTTCCTGCTTATAATAGACTATTTTGATTAATTCCTGTTTCTTAACTGATAAAGTTCATAGTGATATCTATTTCTGAATGTGAAACATATCCTACAAAGGGATTTTCTTATAGGGTGACTTTTTCCCTAGCATCTCGATTAATTCATAAATTACATAATATATTAAGATTTTATGAGTGCCAGCAAACATCCATATTCAACTTCAAGCTCCTGACGCATCATCTACATAAAATGCTACACTGAATGTTTAAACTTAACATGTAAGAGAACTTCAGCAAACATTTGTATATTTAAACAAGATATTTAATGTTCCTATGTCACTTTGCTGAAATCTGATGATGAAAGATCAGAAAGTTTTAATATAAGTAGCAAAACTAGTAGTTTATTTGTGACATCTGCATGCCTTGATGTAAATGGAAAGTTCTTCAGTAAGGCATTATTAAAATCTGTTCTCTCTACTTGCTTTCTGCTACTTCTGAAGCTTGTAGATATGTAATGTCTTTACAATGCCTTTTCCTCTTGTCGCTTTTGTTAGAAATCAGCTTGGAGAAGTTATTAGGACAGTGTGATGAAGTTAGTCTTGTTTCCCCAGGAAACTATGTTAAATTACCACTTTTATTGACCATTGTAATATAATGTGTAAATAACATTATATAAACAATGCATTTACTTCTTCAGCTAATATCAGTATATCAGTACTATTGAAAACACACAGTTAAGGTATATGAAATAAGATTATTGAAGTGTTTTTCCACTCTGGTAGTGATTTCCTTGTTGAAGTACGTTATAATTTAATGTTATCACTTGTTTATGTTGTCCACATGCCAGTTGGTCACTAATTTACCTGAGCAGGAACTTCTTTATTGTTTTGCTCTGTGAACAGAGATGAAGAAATTATGACAATCGACTTCCAAAATTTCAAGAAAAAGATAGTAAGTTAGTTATCGTCTTCCTAGAAGCTTTTCTAGTAGGAGTTTTGATAGTTTAACTACATAAGCAGATTCCTTACAAGGTCAAACATGTGTTCTTCTATCAAGAGAAGAAAGGCTGAGAAGGACTAACAAACACTAAGAAAGGTTGAGGCACTCACGTGCCCTGTCATTTCCACTAAATGCATCAGTTTTTGTGGAAAACTACTGGCACCTTATACTATACATTATATGGAAAGAAGATGACTGTAGAAGATTAGGAAATAATTTTTTCTATGCATATTTCAGTAAAAAATATAAGTAAAATATGAGTTAGAATTAGTACAAGATAAACACTAAATTGTGTTTTTTTCAAAGATCTCTAATTTAAAGTAGGACTGAATACAATATTAAACAATTTAGAAATTTTCTTCAAGGAAGTATAAATCCAAATATAAAGAATTGAACTTGAGTAAGTGTGATTCCTAGAACTGCCTGGAAGATTGATCCATTATGATTTTAGAAAATTCCATAATAATGTTCTTTCCTCATGATCTTCTCAGTAAAAGTTAGAGATGCCAGTTGTAGACAAGATGCTTGAAGAATTTTAAGTTGAACACTAAACAAAAAGTCTGTTTGGACATTTTTTTATCTTAAATAGTTACCCATTCACCTTGACTTTAGACACAACTGTGACTAATAGCTGGAGTCACAGCTGATGTAGTGTGATATAATCCTAATCTGTTTTCTTTCAACTGGGACTCCAGATCAGACAGAAGAGTTCAAGGTAATTTCTTTTACCACCCTAGTGGTATTCATTGCCTGAAAGTTTTAATGTTCTTTTTGCAGACTTTTAATACACATTGTCTCTGAAGGTTATTGTATTAAAAGGAGAGACATTGTTTTAAATGAGTCATAGTTTAAAACTGTATACCAGGAGTCCAAGTATTAATTAAAAAGGATATGCCAAGTTCAGTAGCATAAAAATACCATAATGATGAACAATTATAATAGGATAAGATTCTTTTCTGGCAGAAGACACATTCCTTGGATTGTCATGTTAATGCCTAAAGCAGCAAGAGCTATATGGTTAGCTGTTGGCAATTTAGTCTCCAATTGCAGATTTGTCAGAAGAAATTTTTTAAAAATTCAAGATTCAGAGACTTTGTTTTGCATGTGCATGTAAATTAAATCTACTGGAGCATTTTAACAAATCTTAATTGTAAAAAATTCCAGAAAAAGCAAGATCATTTATTTACCCTCTTAGTTATGATAGTAAAACTATAATTTTGAAATGAAAATCCTTTAATGAATATTTATCACCATTCTCTCCCTCCCAACCCCCATTGCTTTAGCATTCCTTGGCACCAAAGACCTCCCTTATTTTAGTAGATGGTCATACTTTCATGTCAAAACAACTTGAGGAAGAAAGAACAGTACGTTCTATGGAGTGTGTCAAATCCAATTCTAGTCAAAAATTCAAACTGTGACAATCTTATATTACCCTTCTTAAAATAGGTGTTCCTTTGTGCAAGTTATTTCCTGCTAGACTATGGAGGGCGATTTCTCAATAATTTTCTACATAGTTGAAAGTACTAGCATTGAATCAGTCTGCCATATCTGATCAAAGCCTTTCTACAAATGCCTAGATCCTAATTCTGGAACCGTATAAATAAGCCATCAAATATTTGAATTACAACAGATATGCCTTTTTTAATTTTATTTTTTTTATTAGTCAAGTTCTCTTTCCATTTAATAGAAAATCTTGCCATCATGAGTATTCTGGTTTAATCACAGCCAGCATTCAAGCTCCATGCAGCTGCTTGCTCACTTCCCCACAAGCAGGACTGAGGAGAGAATTGGAAGGGTAAAAGCCAGGGAACTCATGAATTGAGATAAAGACAGTTTAATAAGGGAAGCAAAAGCCATTCACACAAGCAAAGCAAAACAAGGAGTTAATTCACCTCTTCCTGTGGGCAGGCAGGTGTTCAGCCTTCTCCAGGATAGCAGGGCCCCATCACATGTAACAGTTACTTGGGAAGATGAACACCTTCACTCCAAATGTCCCCTCACCTTTATACACTGAGCATAATGCCATATGGCCTGGAAAATCCCTTTGAGCTGTTTGGGTCACCTGTTCTGGCTGTGTCTCCTCCCAACCTCTCATGCACCCCCACCCTCCTCAGCAGCATGGCAGTGTGAAAAGCAGAAAAGGCCTTGGTTCTGTGTAATCACTATTCAGCAATAACAAAATGATCACTGTATAATCAACCTTATGTTCAGCATAAATCCAAAACACAGCCCTGTACTAGCCACTGTGAAGAAAATTACCTCTACATCAGCCTAAACCAGCACAATGGGATAAAAACCATAGTGTCTCTACCAATAGCAGTAAAGGTCATTACAGGCTATTGGGTTAAATAGAAGATAAAGGGTGCAGTCCAAGACTGAGTATTTCCTTTGAATAGTATATTTTAATTTGCAATGTTCAATAAATACTTTGTAGAGAGCATCCATTTTGCAAAAGATTATAACTAGGAGGGTCAGTCATCCAGATAATGATGTAAATTCTCACTTAACCTCATGTGTACCAACCTTTCCTCCTTAAGCTTTTGAAAATACTGGTTTGGTCTGAAAAAAATTCCTATGAAGAGGAATGAAGAAGACATAAAGTAATCTCAGCCTGCTAAGCTCCAGGACGTTGTGGAAGTTAAGGTGGCTCACCTGAACTAGTCAAAAAACTTTTTACACCTTTCCTATCTCATCAATTTTGGTAACAGTACTAAAGGTGACAGGTTACCATTCAGACAACATACGTGTAACTAGCTTTCAAAGCTCAATAAGAGTGAAAAGTTTGCTCATGTGATAGAGTGAAGGACATTTTGCCTGTGAATAGGCAGTCTGACATTGAAACAGAGGACCTTGGGATCTCACTTGACCAGCAGTGTGCTTGACTGCCCAGAAGATCCACAGCATCCAGGGCTGTATTCACAGGAGGGGCAATAGGAGAGCAAGGAACGTGAATAACCGCTCCACTCAGAGCACCTCTTGGACCATATCTAGATCTTGCATCCAGTTCTGGACACCCTCTTCCACGACACACACCACACCCACACACCTCATCCCCACAGACAGGAAAGGTGGATAAACTACAGCAAGTTATCAGAAAGCCTCTATAGATGACAATGTAAAAGAGTCACAGCACTCAAGAGAATGACATAGGTTCTATGCTTGCCATGTTCCCAGAGGGAGAAGAGGAAGCTGCTCTTACCATATCCCATAATGTCAGCCTGCCCAAGGCTTTGTTCCCTGATGAGGGCAATGTGACTGCAACATGAAGAGGGATGTTGAGGCAGCTTTGTTTTAATCAGCTTGGATAAAAGTAACAAGGGAGACATGATGACACCGTGCAGGCTCTAGTAACGAAAGCAAATGCTCAGGCAAGTGTATACAATGAGTTCTACTGCTATCCTACTTAGGCAGAAAAGAGTTAGATCAAAATGACCAGAAGTGTGCATAACTGTAGACATAGCTACATCCAAACTTATCAGCCTTAGTAGTAACAGTGAAATACAACGGAATTATTTTTTCTTGTTATTTGTTTCATAATAATTGTAGAAGTTAATACTTGAATGAATGACAACACCATCAATTCTGAGTATTTACCTGGATAAATTCTTGTGCCATGGACTCTGTAGACAGTGAAGTTTAAGGAGACTTGTGTAGACATAATCTCAGACTAAATTTCCTATGTCTGTTCATACAGAACATTTCAAAACGCCTTGAGAATGCTAGATCTTATTGTGAATAATGAAGTAAAATGTTTTCCTATTGACTCCATTTCTTAGCTTCTAATTAATTTGCATACCATGGACAAAAGAAAAAAATCAAGGATTGCATTGCAAATGTTAGCTTCTTCAGAAGATGCAAGTAAAATCCAGTGTTGCAGAGTATAGAAATGCAGTCTGTAATAATTTTGTCAACTGAAAATCCCAAAAGTTTTTACTTCTACAACAGATGACAAGAGTCAACAGTTTTTCCTCTTGAATTGATGGCAAACCTGAAAATTTTCAAGTGGCGCAGAACTAAGTAAATGAATCTTGAAATTTGTTGTCTATGGCACACTTATATCTTTATCAAAGAATGTGCACATTTCACGTTCATGCCATGATTTTGTTGTAACAGCATTGTACCATAATTTCTTTAAACCATCTCAGAATTTCCAATCAAGTAAATGGCAAACTACTCAGAAACAAAAATGAGGTAAATAATGTGATTAACATTTAGCACCAGAAAAAATTTGAGGGGGAAAACAAAAGCTATAATTGGGCTAGAAGATACTTATTTGAAACTGACAGATGAATTTTTTCACAAGTTAAACATGAAGAAATTTTAACACATTCAGGTAGTGAATACTATAGTGATGGACAGAAAGGTTTGAGGTTAATGGGTGTTGTACTCTTTCCACAGAGAGGTGTGCCTGGTAGTGCTTAAAGCTTTTTTATTGTTAAAGAGAGCTTTTTTTGTGTGAAAGAAACAACCCCAAAAACTAACAGGGACCTCAGGCCTCACTTAAGCTCCTAGGTAGAACTGAAATGACAATCTACCACCTGTCCCTCTGTAAAGGCTCATATTAATCCGCCATTAGCAGCGTGACAGAGAGACTTGTCTGCTAAAGTCTTAAGAATAAGAGCATTTTTTCCCTGTGAAGACTTTTCTATCTGAAACAGGTTATTGACATTCCATGTTAAAATCTCTATTTGATGGAAATTGTGTGCTACAATCAGTACTTTGAATTAGGACAATTCAATCTTGGCCAGTTAATGAAATGTGAATTATCTGCTTTGAAGGTGCATTTGAATGTGCTATGTTCTAAGGTTTCTTATGCCTCTTGACATTTGCTCACTGCTAGAAATTTCTTTCTGAAATTCTTATTCAATTCATTCATGCTGTGTTGAAATTGACTCCTTTTTCAGTTGAGAATGCAAACCCAGAAGGAATTTATTGTGTCTTTTCTGAAGAAACAAGTGAGAAGCTCAGAACTTGGCCCAGAGAGTTGTCTGCAACCTATGGACTTAAATGTGGTGGGAACCTTTTCATCATTTTTTTGAAGTCTTTTTTTTAGCCAGGAATACATATGTCTAACATCTGTATCATAAAATAAGAAATGCCAATTTTATTTTTTTTTTGAGTCTCCTGTATGGCTTCAATGTGTTTGCAGGAAAATTCCAAGGTTTTAGTTAGTGGCAGTTAGTCTAGGATACATTTCATAAGATAATTTTCCATCACTGAAACTGATGAAAAATTTTATATGTGTTACAACTATAATCAGGGTGAAATAAAGGTGTACTATTTAGTTTTCAATAACCAAGTATTACTATATAGTATAAAAGCCTAACAAAAGAAAACAAAAAACAAACCCAGGAGAAAGCAGCATTCTGCTTACGAAGCTTTAATGACTATAACAGAAAATATATCTTAAAAATTCTAATTTCTGGGGTGTGATTAAAGGTGCTAGAGGATTGTTGGGATCTGACATTTCTGCAAAGAAAACCCTTCACTTGCCGAGACAATGCTCTCCGTAATGAAACCAAAAGTATGCAAGAATAATTCTGCCTGTGAAAGAGAAGCCCAAGAAATGGGAACAACTGTAGAGAAAATGTCTACCAGCTACAGATGGCGAAAAACACTTCAACCAACCCATGCCAGACAAAGAAACTTGTTATTAGGCACAGGATGGGCAAATCATATGAAGAAAATGCATGATTCCAGCACAGCCTTTAGATATATCTCACAAATTTCAGTCAGTTCTAACTGTTATTTAAGGGTGGATATTTTCCATTGTCTTTATTCCATTTTTTTTTGACTGATCTTTATCCAGTTTTCTTCAACTCACGCTCTCATTTCAGGCAGGTCTAAAGATCAAAGCCTTTGTCTTTATCAGTAAAGAGAAATGATTCTCACTGTGCTTGTGAAATCTCAGTAATTTCTCAGTCTTCTCTATAGTTTTGCAATACACCCTGCAATAAAATAAGCCAAACAATGGAATGTACATGTAATGGATGTAATCATCTATATAATCTGTGGAGTTAGACATAATCAAGCAGTTCTGTCCAGTAATGTCTAAGGTCATGTAATACACTCACTGAAGCTGGATCAAATGTGGTTGAGCAAGTTCTTAATGAATGAAAAGAATCTTTACCTGAATAAGGCAGAAGAAAATCTGACTGAACAAATACATCTGGATTTTAGGTTCATGGCAGTACCTCCCCAACATCCCTACACAGGGGGAAAAAAAGGTGATGATTGGCAAGGCTGGCAATTTTGTGGGATGGCTTTCTGAAGGATCGACTAATCAGCTACTCATTGAGGTTATCTGTTCACTGATCTCCTGCTGACAGGCAGTAAAAATCAAGGCTTGCTGCCAAATGCTTTTAAAGCATAGATCTCTCTCTCTGGATGCCAAGCCTGAATGGCCTGTTATTCTGATGCAGCTTGCCTGGATGTAGAAGGCCTGGTTTGTAGATTCTTTGATAGATGTTGTTTTTGCCTTTGGCTTCATAGGAAAGTGAAGCAAGTAATAAACAATAAAGTCATAGCACTTAGAGGTAAGCTTTCAAAGCAGTCCAAGAAAAATATTATTTATATAAAATAATTCTGAACTGAAACCAGAACCAGCTCTTTGGACAAATACATAATTGTAACCCATGGCATTCTTTTCTGACTGCGTATCATATGAATTTTATATTTACTTCCCATTTATTTTGGTAAAGATACCCTGCCTTTTTTTAACAGTGAATATTTTAAATCCAATATAATTTGTAAGATATATTTAATGTTCAGTTCTGACTAACAGCATTGCCACTTCTGAAGCATTTGAGAAACAGATGTAGACTGCAGATGTTGCAATGTTTTTGAAAATCTTGGAGTGTCTTTGAGCATATCAATCACAGCTTTGCTTTGTGAGTTTGAGACTTTTAAATCCTGCCTCTGCGTGTGATAGTGTATCGGGTTGACTTGGCAAGGTTTTGGTGGTGGCAAGGGCTGAAGGGGTAGCTCCTGTGAAAAGTTGCTGGAAGCTTCCCCTGTTCCCAATAGAGCTAATGCCAGCCAGCTCCAAGATGGACCTATCACTGGCCAAGGCTGAGTCCATATGTGACGGTGGTAGCACCTACAGTGTAACATAGTTAGGAAGGGGGAAGAAGTTACTGCACAAGAGCAATTGTGTCCAGAGAACAGAGATGTGAGGATATGTAAGACACACAGCTCTACAGCTCATGGAGGGCCATGGTGGAGCAGATTTCCACCTGCAGCCTATGAAGGAACCCACAATGCAGCAGGTGGAAGCCCAAAGGAGGTGTGACACCATGAGAAGCCTATGCTGGAGCAGGCTTCTGGCAGGCTCTGTGCAGAGAGGAGCCTATGCTGGAGCAAGTTTGCTGTCAGGATTTGTGACCTGACTTGTGACCTGGTGGAGAGAGACCCATGCTGAAGGAATACATGAAGAACTGCATGCAGCATTTGGGAGGACTCATGTTAGACAAGTTTGTGGAGGACGGTCTCCCATGGGAGGGACCCCACGCTGGATCATAGGAAGAATTTGATGAGTCCTTCCTCTGAGCAGGAAGGACCACTAGAGGCAATGTGTGATGATGAATTGACCATAGCCCCTGTTCCCTGTTCGCCTATGCTGCTGGAGGAGTAGGAGGTGGAGCAAATTGGGATTGAAGTGGAGCCCAAGAAGAAAGGATGAGCAGGAAAGATTTTTTTTTTATTTCTCATTACTGTGATTTGATTGGCCATAAATGAAGTTAATTTTCCTGTGTTGAGGCTGTTTCACTTGTGACAGTAATTGGTGAGTGATCTCTCTCTGTCCTTATGTCAACTCATAAGCCTTTTGTTGTATTTTCTCTCCCCTGTCCAGCTGAAGAGGGGAGTGATAGAGCACCTTTGTTGGGCACCTGGCATCTGACCGGGATGAACCCACCAGAAATATTTAGGAACTTGATTGTTAGGTATTTTTCTGTTTGGAATACCAGAACTAAAACATAATGTAAACTCTGAAGATTTCAAAGGTTGGGTGATTTTATTTGCTACATTTGAGTAGTTCATTGTGATGGGGTTTGGCTGGTTTTTCTTTGGCAATGCTGCTCTTTTATACTTAATATGACCTAATTTTTAAAACTCTCTTTCTCAAACCAGTTCAAGCAATATGACCTAAAAGCATCACCTCTTCTGAAACTGTGGGTCAATCAAAACAAGTAGTTGCCTCTGACACTAATTTTTCAGGCTACAAATTGTAAGCGTACACTTAAATGACAAGAAAAATCTTGTTCTTCTTCAGTTTACTTCAAAACCAGAGATGACGAAAGCACACCTGCCTTGGATAGACTGCCTATAGAATCCTATGCTTTATAACTTCAGCTAAAACTCTGGACCATGCTGATGTTAAGGACAAAGGAAGACCTTTTTACCTTAGATGTTTAACTCCAGCACTAAAGCCAATTTTTAAAGAGGTATGTGGCTTAAGGGCCTAGAGCACAAAGAAAAATTAGACAGATTATTTTCCTTCTAAATCAGCTATATTAAGAAAACCTAGCAATACATTTCCTCTCCTCTGAAATTTCAGTCTGTCATGCAATTTATTTGTTGCTGAAACAACAGGTGACACTTGCTGTGCTATCAGAGAGATCACTGTATTGCACATGATGAACACCCTACCCTTCTTTTGTTGCAGATCCATACAGGTGACTAATTCAGGCTAATTCAGGATCACAGAATAATTTTTATTGGAGAGTATCTTGGGAGATCTCTAGTCTACCCTCTCGCACTGGTGAGATTAGCTGTGGGTCAAACAAGGTTATTCAGGGCTTTATTCAATTAAGGGTTGAAAACATTCAAAACTAGGGATGATGCAACCTCTTTGGGCAAGGTGTTGCTCTGTTTGACTGCTCTTCTTGATGTCTCCTTATATGAAATCTTAAACTCTTCTTCCTTCCATTCAATGGTCATGCTTTGAGCAATACTGAGTATGCTGACTCCAATTTCTTAATGATCTCCCAGTAGGTACTACCAAGGCTGCTGTTATATGTCCCCAAAGCTACATGTTCTCCAGGCTGAACAAGTCCAGTTCCCTCAGCAGTTATTATAGCTTAAGTGGTCCAGCCCTCAGCCATCTTGATGTCTTTCTTCTGAACTTGCTGCATTTTATCAATTTCTTTCCTGCATTGTGGTAGTCCAGAACTGGACATGGGATGGGCATGTGTTTTAACATGTGTTAAGTAGAAGGGGTAATAATTTTCCTTACTCACCTAACTCTTGAAAACAGGGACATCTTGCTGGCTCCAGCCTCTGCCCCAGGCACTGCCAGCAGCCTGGAGAAGTGTGTTGTCTCTCTGGAGCTCTGTTTGTGTCTGCTCACTGCTGTGCCAATGTAGTTATTCCAGTCATAGTTCTCTCCCTAGAATATGATGGATGACCCCCTTTAACTATGAGTCAGCTGAAGACAAAAGCTCAAAGCTTTTGACAGAGGCTGTGAGAAATGGATAAAGTTTGCTAGGAGGGGAAGACTGTAGTAGACACCCTTTCCTAGCAGTAGCAGACTGAAAAACTAGAAATAATTCAGATTCATAATATGTTGTTAATTATACAGCCTCACTAACAGTGGAAATAAAAGTTCCTTCCTCTTAAACATCTCAAAAAGTAATCAAAAAAGTATGCTAGTATGTGCTAGGAGAAGTAAAACTGATGATTCTGTATGGGAAAATCCTCACCTTTGAACCAATTCTGAGTCAATGATACACCTTCAGGAACTGACTCAATTTACTAACTTCAGAGAAGTCTGTCTGAAGAATTAGAAGTGTGGGAAGTTTTATCCTTCATGAGTTTATTCAGTAAAGAGTATCAATAAGAAACAAAGCCAAGGATACCTGAGGATTCCTCATGAGAAATGAGGAAGGAAAAGGGAAAGATCAGGGATAGAAGAATGAAGTAAATGAGACTTCCTTATTTGGTCATGGACAAATAATTCAGTAATTAGAGTAATAATTTCTTCTGGTGGCTGATTCCACAGATAACAAAGATGTCAAAAGGTTTTCTGTGCCATTTGAGTGGCAAGAAACATTTCTTTGTCTCTAGGTTATGCATGGTACATAGAGGAATTATGAAAATACCTCTGAAGATTCTGTTTGGGAAAGCATCTGCCAAACAGAATATATAACAAAGACATGTCTTCCTCGTACATTCCTTTCACGCTATCTGTACCCCTCTCACTGAGCTTATTGACTTGGACAGGAGAGTAGGTGTGTATTTGAAAAAAGGCACTAGCTCATGGAGAGAAGGGACACTTAATCTATCAGGCTGTGTCAACTGTTCTGCACTATTAATGACTGTCCAGTCTGAACCACTGGCTCAGAAGACTGAGCTGAAAAGCCAGCCTCTATAGGAGAAGGTTTGACAACAAAGCCATTGTTGTCTGTTTACAATCTTGGCCTTTCCCTGCAAACAAACACCCCAAAACCAAAACCAGAACAGCACTATGTTCTAGGCCTTATACATTTGTAAGTGTGATGTCAGGAACTGATAGAACTAACGCTGACAACATGCAAAATGTGAAGTCCTTAGTCCTTACAAATCAACATTTGACACTGTCATGTTATACAAAACCTTTTTGTGGTGAGAAATAGGAGCTAGCTGGAACACTGCATACTTCTTTCTTTGTAAGTGACCTGACAGGCCTGGGACTGTATATCAATGATACTTCGATGGAGGCAGGTAGCAGCTTCATATTGTGAACCCTGTAAGTCACAAAACAACTGTGAGCAATCAGTAACAGCCAGGAAGTGAGGTGAGGGTAGTGTTCTTTTGCCCTTACAGAAACGACTCAGCTGTGATAACTGCCCGTGGGTAAGCCCCAGGGCAATTCACACATAGCCTGAATATATTCTGATGGTCCATAATGGATCCACATGTGCTGGTGCAACAAGTAGCAGTAACACATTGGAAGGTGAGCTCTTGAACTATTACAACATCCAGTGTAGAACTGTAGAATTAAAAAAAAAATACAACAAAAAAATCAAAAGAACAGAAAGAGTTTGCCAAGGAATGGAACAGCTTTTGTAGAAGGCAAGGACTGCTACTATTAAAAAGAAGAAAACAGACAGAGGTATTGTACAAGTCAATGAATGAGAGGGAGTAAAGAATGACCTTTCTCTCTTTATTGAGCCTGACAAGTAAAGGGTACCTAATGAAGTGTGTAGACAGCTTGCTCAAAACAAAGTAAGTACTGTGTCACACACTCTATAATTAGATTGTGGAATACATTTCCACAGTGTAATATAAAGGGGAAAACAAGAACTGACTTCGTGGAGGAAAGGAGTGTAGACAGTAGTAGAACAAAACTTCAAAGTCACCTTTGTCTCAGGAAAAACCTTTCTGTAAACTGCAAGGGTGGACAGGAGGAAGGATCACTCTTGACTTGTCCTATTTACTGCTAGGAATGTGATTACAGACTGTTCTTTATGAAACCAACAGCAGCTGCTGGAACCCAAATAACCTACTCGGAGAACCTACTTTGCCCCTGCTCCAAACTCTCCCCAGGGCATCACAGGGTAGCCTCAGCTCCATGGGCCAGGGGTGGTACTCATCCATGAGTCAATGGCATAGACTCTCTAGATCTCCTTTCATAGTAGAGGAGTTTAGCCTAGGGATAAAGGAGTCACTGCGGGTCACAGGGGAAAGTATAATGGGTTGCTTAGGCTAGGTATCAAAGGTGGAGAAAAGGACAATTCAAGATGTTTTGGGAAGGAACAGGTATGGAAGACAAGGGGAAAAAGGGGATAAAAGACATCTCTAAGTTGGCATTTGGTCAGTGCACTTGTCTAGTCGTGTCCTGCACCTGGCTAATTCAGTCTGTCTCATCTTCTCATTAAATTCTGTTTCTAATTCTTTTTGTGGATGAGGAGCTTTATTTTCCTTTCCACATGTGTGTATGGAAGGCTAAGTGCTGCAGCTGCAGTGGGAACAGTGGTGCATCAGGGCTCATGTGTCTGAGGTGCCAGAAGATGAAGTGAGGGCTTCGGTCAGCACAGTGAATATCATGATGAACCAATTGATGAGTAGTGAAGTGGTTTGGGAGCCAGGGAGTGGGTGTGTTCTGTGTGCAAGTGTGTTTCTGTGAATGCAGGGACTGGAGGAATTGTGATGGAAGAGATCAGGGGATACAGGCTGAGTGCTGAAGAGACTGAATACCAACAGGGAGACCTGTTTGTACGTGCTCCTATATGCATGTATGAAGAGTTCTTGTGTGTGTCTATGAGGAGTCTGGACCAGTACCTGGAGTGGGGCTGCAGCCTCAGTAACTTGTATGTACAGCAACAGGAGATACCAAGGATCTGGGGGCCAGATACCAGGCAACCGGAAGGTCTGAGCCCAGTCGCTGAAGGGATTTGCATTGTGCGTATGGCTATAATTCCTAATAATAATCCTTCCGCCTGATCAGTCAGAGAGGGACCCTGGAATGAAACAGAGGTGCATTCTGTATGACCAGAGGGACGTGATGTTGTTTTTTATTGCATGAGTTCTTAGTATTTGTGTCTGTATTGGTATGTGCAGCTGGCTGTATGTATGCATGTATATGTGTTGTACGTACATTTCTGTGTGTGCCAATGGGAATACATGCTCAGCTTCATTATTGATTAAACCTGGGGCATGAACCTGTGGCAGTCTTGTATCTTTTGACCTATCCAATTTGACCACTACATAACATTAGTAAGATGTCTTTTGCCCTGACCCAGTACATCAACCCTGTACAGACAATTGAGGTTGCATTGTAAAATTTCAACAACCATGCCTAGCAAAAAATTAATTCAAAATAAGAGAATAAATTCCTTCTAAATTTCCTTTACTTCATGTTTTCCTTATCTGATTGTCTACTTTATTCTCCCTATATGAAGTCATCTATTGTCTTTGTATCAACTGGCTTTACCTTTACACATTCTTGTATAACATTTTAGTTTTACTGCTTTTATATTCTTTGAATCTACCCGAGGGAAAATAATCATCATAAATTTAGTAGTTCTTCTACTAAACAATGAAAGAAAAAAACCAAGAAAGAATCCAACAAATAAATGAAAACTGGTGCAAATTATGGGTGAACACTTAGTGCCTAGACAAGGTGATGTGAAATGTGAATTAGCATTTTGTCATTTTTCTTTACTTTTCATAAAAAATCACAACAAAAAAACCGGGAAGCTGTCATGTAGCTATTTAAATTTCAGTTTGCTGTTCTTAATACTAGGTCATGTCATTCTAGCATATACCTATGGACATAAAAAATGACTGATATACATGTTCTAAAGCTACTATCTTATTCCATTAGTTTTTAGTTTTTAAAGGCTTTTAAAAGTTTTTAAAAGGAACCTTTTCCACTACCTTTATCCACATATGTAAAAATAACTCTTACTACAGCCACCTCATATACATGGTAGGATTCAGTGGAGAAATTAGAGAAAAAGTTCAAACTAAGAAATAAAAAAGGCATTGTAACTAGTTTAAATTGTGATGAGACTTTAGATTAACAGACTGTAATTAACAGAAAGGACATTTCAAGGACCTTTATTCTGGAGTAAATAATACGAAGCTGGTCTGTCCACTAGAAGAGTCTGTGGACGGGAATTTAAGACAACAGTTGAGTTCCAGAAGTTTTATATCCTTAGGAGGATAGGTTTCATGTGTTATGGATTGAATCTTGACTCAAAAGAATATAGTCTCTTTGTTATTTCAAAAAACATGTGGGGTCTCCTGTGCAGCTATTTACTCACATGCATGGAGCAAGAGATCAGAGAGTATCACAGCCTGAAGTTATATGACTTCAGGTTAGAAATGAGTATGAAATTTCTTAGAAGGAGCCGAATGTCTTCTGCTTTGTTTGATTGTTATGCATAATCAAAGGCATTGCAATAGCTTGGAGCTCTGTGCTTAAGTTTTTTCCTTGTGAATAAGTTGCACACAATTTAACTGCCTAAGTATTTACATATTTTCTGAGACTTCCTCGTTGTAAAAGAGGAACATTTGTCTTCATAATTGTCCAAACATGCTACTCTTTAATTTGGCATAGTATTTGCCTCTGTGGTACTGTGTGTCAGGAATTCAGGCTCAGGTTGTAGATGGTATCAAATTTTAGTAAGTGATAATGACATTAGGGGATGCTGCCAGGAGAAACATCTGAACTATGCAAATTAAAAATTGCCATTCAAAAATTAAGATGCTTCTGATTCTAATATTAATTTGAAAAGCCATTGAAATTCTTATGCCTATTTGTACTGGACAATGCCTTTTGTAAATCAGTGCAGCATTTTCTTATCTCTGACGTTCAGTTGAAGTACACTAACTATAAATCAGCCCCTAAGAGCAACCAGCTCCCGTTGTTTTACCAGCAAATCTTTTTACATTTACCCCCACCCCTCGCCAACATACATAAATGCCTGGTACTATTAACCTAAGTCTGTAAAAGTGATATTCAGATGAAAGGGTTAGAGATGAAGACATGAAGTCAGGCATTCTTAGCTGGCTAGAATATGGATGCTGAGCTGACAAGTGAGTGGACCATTTTAGCGTATCTGTTCCACTTGATTGGTACAAAGCTTTCCAATGCCATTTTGACTAGCTATGAAATCAAGTTATTCTGCGTGAAGTATTGTGCAGCACTGAAGTGTTCTAATGCCCATTTAGTATTGTGAATAACTTTGTGCATGACCTCTCATTTCTATAACTATCTTGGACAGCTGTTTTATCCTAAGCCACTAAGAATCCAAGATTTCATCTCTGCCTGACCCTGGATGCTCAAGTCTGAAGAGAGACCATGGAGACCCCAATGAAACTCAGAGAGCATCAGATTCCCTTGGCATGCTTGACACATAGGGGAAGCATCTGATACTTTGTGAATGGCATGAGTAGTTACCAGTTTTAGTGGATATCTGTGTAGCAATGATATAAAAGTCTCATCTGTCTAACAGCTATGGGATTTCAATACCTTCAGTAGGAGTTCTAATTTCACTAGACCTTTATCTTACATTTCTAGACATATATGTATGAAAACCCCCATGAATATTCAATGAATAATAAGTGTATGAAGATAGAAATAAGGAAAGAAAGGCCAAAGGGCGCATCCAGAAAGGTATGTGGAACAGGACAGAAGTAGAGAGAACAGCTGAGAGGGGAATAAAATTCCATAATCTAACGGGATTTCTCGCTTGGGAGAGAACCCAGCTCTCACCTAGGTTGCGTCTGTCCTTTTCAGGTGTTTTTGTCAGTGAGTATTTTTTGGACTGACAGATTTGTGGTGCCATGTGATATCTCTATTAACTGAAACTTAATGGTAAAGAAAATTTGTAGGGAAATGTACTCTCAGGATAGAACTGCAGACGTGGATCTCAACCACGTCTTTTTTGTAGGTTTGGGCCAATTCTTGACTTTCCTGCTTCTTTCTGATGATGAGCCACTTTGCTTAGTGTCCTGGCTGGCTGCAGTCTTGTGCAGTACATTTGCTCCTATGCTGGCCAGAGAGTGCAGGCGCAGCACCCGACATGCACATACTACTTGAGGATCAGGAACTGAAGCCATACCTACAGCGGTCACAGGAGGTAGCCCTGGGGACCATACTGACAGTAAAGAGGAAGCACATAAGGACAGGTGACCAGAATGTACCCACAGGAATATGCAGGGGCACTCTCTGCAGGCACTATTCAGGCTCTCCTGACTTAGGGATGGAGTGCATAGGATCCTGGGTTCCAGTTTCATTCACAGTCTTTTAGACATATATTTGACCAGAAAGTCGTTGCACTAACTTTAAAGGGCAAAATTCCACTACTGGGCCTTCAACATGCCTATAGGAGGTGTTCAGCGTGGCTGCTGAGCTTGAATATTAAAAAACAGTGGATTTATTTTAATTTTTCATAATGTCATTCAGATTATTTTGCAGTATGTTTACCGACTACAATATGACCAAAATTAATCAAGAATTTAAGCAAATAATGTTATCAGTATACGATACAGTGAACTATCAACTTTTAAGAATGTTTTTCTGATTTTAAGATTATATCCACGTAATGATTGACGAAAACTTGGTCTGTTATATGGCTGTAGCAGTTTCTCTAAGAAAATCTCTAATCTTGTGTTGAATTCAGTGTGAAAAATTCAATTAAAATCCAATTTTTAAACCCTGAATAGAACAAAACCCACTGATCTTGCCAAAATTTCTCTTCCTTTGTTAACTAAACTCAAATGAAATTATTTACCTCTAGTACCTATATAGCCGCATAAAAATAAAGAAAAATGAATGTAATTTTTCAAAAACTTATGTAACTCTATGTTATTTTTATCTACGTTCAGTGCATTCGGTTTATTCAGTCGGCTGACATAAGGGACTTTAAAATAGAAATGTTGAGATTACTTTATAACACTGTGACTAGTGCCTCTGCCACAGAACAGAAAATACATCTTTTTATTCTGCTCACCAGCTCCAGATGGCATACTGATATAGAAAAGAGATAGATAATAGTTACCATCAGGATATGAGATGAACAGAATGAGGGATTGATTTGACAGGTTTATTGTACTCTGTTCCTTTTGTTGAATGTAAGATTCTTTAATTTATTGCTTTTATTCTCAGAAATTCTACAGTAATATTAGAGAAGTGCTGATAGTGTAAATAAACTACAGTCAGCCACCTGCAGGTAACACTGATGTGCTCTGTTTCTCACAGGTATCAAATTCTCTAATTACTCAAAAAATTTTCAGCTCAGATGTCTTCTATTTTCAACTATCATTCTTTCTTTTGTTTGTTCACTCATTCCCCATTTTGATTCTTTCTCACTAAATAAATGGCTCTGGACAGATTTTTAGAAAGAGATCTAATTATCCGAAAAATCTTAGTAACGCTTCATGGGCTATTTCAGTGTGTGAATCTGTCAGTTGTTAGTATCACTTATATTACTGCATGTAAGGGAGAAGTTAAAATTTGGTGAGAAGAAGCAACTCACAGAATACCAATCAATGAGAACAATTAAAATAGAGGAGTATTAAAATCACAGTTGTTTATAGCATTTCTACTTTCTGCTGAGTTACTATAGTTGTGTCAACAGTCATTGTAAAAAAAACATACTACAAGTGTAAGACACAAGGCAGTGAAAGAATCTGCTATATTGGACCTGAAAAACACCATTCAGAACCAAAAATCATTACTATATCTTATTTACATAAGAAATACTTATTACTTCAATTACTTAAAAGCTTCATTATATTTCCTTTCAGGCAAGTTACTGAACCTGAAAATTGTAGACAAAACTCATCTTGAATACTGTCTTCTGGGGAAAACCTGAAGGAGAAGACAGTGAGTGTTAAATGCATTTGGACTTAAGGTTATCCATATTTAGCCTATGGCATTCAAAATACATTTTGGCAAATGTCTAGCTTTATCAGTAACTCTACTGCTCTTAAAACTTTTCAAGTGAAAAGTCTCATTCTGGGACCACAGGTAAAGGTATTTTGCATAAATTTGCTTAGAATTTTTATTTGAATAATAAAATTTTCACATCATATGCTCTTAAAATTACTATGAAGCAATTACATGTAAAATGCCAAGCTTGAACACTGTCCTGAAATAAGAAAAACCTCAATGCTGCAGTTAGAGCCTGGGTGACAACTTTGGATTTAAAATCACTGCTAGTTTGCGGATCTGCATTGTATCTAGTGATAACGAGGAATGCAAGACATTATACTCAGGTATTGGTGTCATTTTTACTAATTCTACTCTAGCCTGAGTTAAAAAGAAAAAATTCTTTTGGAAATCCAGTTGTGCCCTGGCAATTTTTTGTCCCAGCTCATCACCATAAACGCACCTCTTGTTCTGCAGACCTGGCAGACATTGTATTCTTATTTTAGTTTAGGGACAGGTGGATTGAATAAGTGAGTGATCAGTCGTGAATTTGAGCAGTTGTTCCCCACTTCGTCTATAATTTAGGAAAGAAAAAAAATAAAATATACTGAGAATTTGCAAAAACTCTTCATACACTCTGGGTATTAGATATTTATTGATAAATAACACATTGAAAATTTCTAGTACAGACTTTGCATGTTGATACACTCTTTTTCCATTCCTCGATAGAAATTTCTAGTCTAATTTCTTTGGGAGTTTTGATTTCCTCTTGACCACCTCCTCCAGATGTTTTGAATTCAGAGTATTTCATTCACCAGACTCAGCGATTCTGCATCTTTCAGATACATTATGCTCTTTAATAATTTTTTAAATTGACATTGACTTTTTTCCCCATCCCCCAGTGTTTGAAATAGTAACAGAATGAAGTTTTACCAAGACTTAGAGAATCCTTAGAGAATTTTGAATAGTAGGTTAAACATTACTTTGTCTGTTTCTTAACTGTCAGTATTTTGGGGAGAAGATACACCATCAGAACCATACAGCTGAACTCTCACGTTCACAGTTGTGAAAATTAGTTCTCTTTCTGCTGTAAAATGTAGCCCAGGCTGCGATAATTACTATTTCAGGAAAGTACCTCTTTTATCACAAGAGTGGTTTTGCATATAATATTGTAAAGAGTGATTGATATATTTTGAAAAAAAAATTCATTGAATTTTTAGTTTTTCCTTTTATGGTATAAATGGGCATATATTTTCCCCTTTCAGTAAAAGATAAAGAGCTTAAGCCAACACAGAAATATTTCTACACTGAACTGGTTTGTGGATATCTTTCCAGCAACATTTGATTTAACACTGCTAAACTCATTACTTTTTTTTTTTTCCCCCTATGGTGGATCAAACCCAGAATTTCCAAAAATATTGCTACCATTTTTGGATTGCCTGCTGACCCTATGAAAGAATCAGCTTGAGGTAAACTCTTCCTAGGTATCACAGCCAGTCTGGAGACTGGCTGAGCCACATGTTCTTTGGTATCTTCTTAAATGGGGAAGCCAAATTTGCAATTTGCTTAAAAAATGTGTCTGGGATTTAAATATTTTCAGAGCTACTTAGAATGTCAACGTTTGGCGTGTTTACTCTCCAGCTGTGAAACACAGCCTCAGTCAAGTGAGAAAAATGGTGAATGAATTAGACAAGTCTCTTTGGTCACTAAATAGACTTTCGGACACTTTCTGACAAGCTAAGATTCTAGATCATATGTTTTTTTAATCCTCTTGCTGCAAACAAACTTTTATTCAAATCCATTATTTTCTTTGTTCTTTTTATTTTAATTTTTTTTTCTTTATTGTTTGTCCATGACTCTCTGTACTGTTATATTGATTTAAGTTTTGAATCATTTGGTTTAATTCTAAACCATAATTTACCAGCAGCAGCCTTGCTGTCCTGTATTTTCATAATTTCCATCACACACTGGTAAAACTTGAGGCATCCAAAAATAGACTCACAGTCTAAGTATTTGGTAAATGATCTGCATCTTTCCTTTCAGTTTTTCATTGCCTAGGTATGTGTGACCATTCTTCACATAGCTGTCATTATGCAACAATAAAATCTTCTTCAAAACATACAAGTGAAAAGCCAAATGAAAATGATCAGATGAACAAAGTGATTGGAAGGAAAAGTGTCTCTATACAATTTTTTCTATGAAATTTGAATTTGTTTTAATGGATCCATCTTATTATTCAAGATAGAGTCACAGAGTATTCTGATTTAGTATAGTATTATCTATTATAGTATTTCTATTCTGGAAGGGACCCACAGGGATCGTTGAATCCAACTCTGAAGTGAATGGCCTGTACGGGGATTAAACCCACCACCTTTGTATTATTAACACCATGCTCTAACCAAGACATGAACAAATTGTCCCTTCTCTTGAAAGACAAGTATGTAGGGTAGAGTCAGTGTGTGCCCCCTTAACCTCTATTCTTAGCAAAATGAGCTTTGTTCACACTGCATGTGTTTGTTCATTCTGCTCAGGTATGTAAACTTCAGCGTTTATGCTAAAATTAAAGACCAAGTATCTTTGAAGGAGAACAGTTGTTTAGAGACTCAGAATATGTGTTGATAAGTCACTGAATTATAATGGAAAGTAAAATAGTTGGGCTTTTGCAATTCAGCATGAGTGTTGTCTAATTTACTGCTGTGCTGAGGAACTGTGGTTCCATAAAACATAAACCAGCAGAAGGAGATTGTTTATTCTGGTAGAACTAGTAGAGATATAAAACCTACCAATAAAGCTGTTACAACGAAAATTGTGAATACTCTACCCAGATGTCCAGTTTGAACTAATAAGCTCATGCTTAAAGACTTGCTTATGTCAGTCTTATTTAATAGAAAGGACAGTACTTATTCATTTGGCTGCTAAATAGATAATGTCTACTTGACATTCTTCTATTACTGCTAGTTAATACTGATCAAACTGAATCTTAAAATTTAGCTAAAAATGAATTTACAGTTGTTTACTTTAACTAATTCTAATCAATGTATCCACAAGTACTTTTAACCTGGACAGCCTCAGCTACTTTTTTGATGGGAGTTTTTCCAGGTTGTTTTTTTTTAGTCAAAGGAGGTACTTCAGAAGTGATTTATCCTATTCCAAAATCAGCTTTGAAGGAAAAAGTTTCGATGAGTTATATGTTGAAGGTGCTTTATCTTCCTCTTCTGACTGTTGAGAAGACCTAGACCCAGAGTAGGCTAGTAAAGAGAGCGTCTAATCACACTCACTAGTGTAAAGAGAGATGCACATCTAGACAGCACTTACCATATCTATTTTAGATACTATCTTAGAAGATCCTTTTTATTTTCTCTGTTTGCTTTACAGGTAGTCTAGTTGATAGTCGAAAAAATAGGTGCTTAAGTTCTAGATAGTTAAATAAGGTGAGATAATTCACACCTTCAATTGTATTCTGAAGCACAGTTAAGACTGTAAGTAGAATTTGTCTCCCCCTGCTCATTAGCATAGGCCTCTGCTTTTAGTCTGCAAGATTATGAGGTGACTGTTTTTCTTTGTAAGCCTGCAAGAAACTATGGTTATTACAAAGGCAACCAAATCAAGATGTATGTTATTCTCTTTCCACAGGCATGAGGAGTAGGGTTTTGATTTTCTGTGATTTAAATATAATAGTAGGTTAATCCACAGAAGTTCAGGTTCTAACCACAAGAATTTCCTTGTGTAAATCTGAACTGGCATATGTCAGAATGCAATGGTATGGGATCACAAAGCCAAGAACAGCTTGTGCCCTGGTGACCAGTGTTGGAATGCAAATAGAAAAGCGGCAGAATGGCAGTTATCTAAGATAGTATTTCCCTGTCTTGCTGCACAAACAGTCTTCTGGACTGTCTACAGGCGTTGACTGTCTTTTCCTGATATGGTCATTCTTGGCTTGCCTGAGTTGGAAAACATAGTATGAATTCATGTATTGAATCTACATGTAAAGGTAGAGAGATGTTCCCACATCTGTAACATGCAAATAATCCTCAAATTAATAAACATTTCCGCATTGCTCAAAGTAGTTTTCAAAGAATAGTTCTGCTGGCAAAACTTCCCAAGTGATTATAAACTTTTTAATTCTGAATAACTTATACTTGGACTTTTTTGGTATTAGATAACATTCTCAGTATACTTAAATAACATAACCGGATAAGAATCAGTAAAATCAACCCTTGTTATATCCATTTCTCTTTTGCATTGTAACACTGTCTATGGATAGAAGCACAGAATACTATTTAATGACATGGCAAGTCTTGGTGAAGTGATCAAAAATGGAAAAGTCTCAGAAGTGAATTGGGCCATAGGGGATTGCTGAAAAAGCTCGGGTAATCTCAGGTATGGATATGGTACCAGTTTCATCCACAGCAATTGTTATTTCTCAAATACTACTATGGAAATTAGTAAATTAACAGTGATCTGCTTTTATGGAAAACTATAAACCACTGCTTAACACTTTTCATTGTGTTTTGCATCATAGATGGAGAGCCAAGAAAGCCAGTATCTTTCCAAGCAGATACTAAAATCTTTGAATATGAGATGCTACATCAGTGAAACATTCAGCACTTTTGGTGGGCTATGCTTCCAAATGAGTTAATATGATAAGACAACTGGGTTGTTAGGCAGAGAGTTAGAATAGTCTAGTTTGGGAGTAGAGACCTTGTAAAAAGGTAGGTGATTTTCTAATGAAAAGCTGGCTAATGAAAGAATGTTTCTTCATGTAGATGAAAGACTGAATCTTTATAAAACTTGATGGAGATATAAAGAAATAGCTAAGTGTTAAATATTGTCAGAATTACTTTTTTCATTCATTATCTGAAGTTGCATTGAATTTAGCAAAGGTGCAAATATGCAATATGGAAGGGAAAGTATTACTGAGTTATTTATATATTTACCAAGAGCAGATAAAAAGCCAGATTATTCTAAAAGTATTTTTTCATATATAATTTTAGGATATATAAAGAATAGAAAGTGAAAATACCAGTGACTTGTGTGACTTCTATGAATATATTGTTCATTTAAATTATGCTTTCAGTAGTAATTTAAAATGTGTGTATGGTTACAGAGAAGCTTTTTTTCCCTAGAGATTTTTGAACAAATGTCTCAAATGTTAAGTCACTGAAGAACCAGTAAGAATCACTTGTAGGCCTTCTGACTTTGCCTGTTTGCTTTTTGTTACTTGACTACATTGCTTTTACCTAGAGAAAGAAGTGAGACTTTTTCTGTTTCAGTGGTATCCGTAAGTGTTTGCTCTGAAGTACTTTAATGTTATTTTTAGCTCCTATATAAAAAGTCTTAAAATAAATTTCTAGACAATCTTTTTTATTTTTATTATTAATTCACCATAGTTATAGACATGTACCATATCCTCAAAAAAATTCCTGAAATAAAAGTCTTTCTTGCAGTAGCCAAGAAGTATCCTGTGAGAGGTGACAAGGGCCAGACAGCAGAGACCAGTAATGAAATCTGCTTTTATCTGTTAGCTAGAATTCTCAGAAACTCTTCAAGTTTCCTGAGAATTCTTCAGACTAAAGGCTGATTGAGGACTGACACCAGATCTTTACTGAGTACACTGTGATTTAAGGAATCCACATGTCTAGGATTCAAGCCAGAATCTGTGTTTCTGCATAATCCTTAAGTCCTCCTCTTGCTGAGGAAGTTACACTGCTTTCATAGTCTTAGAATTCCTCAAGATTGGAGGAAAATGGACTTCTTTTCCTCTAGACATTATTTAAAAATCCATACCAATTCATTTAAAAAATATTTTGTTAAAAATATTTTATGATTTCTTGAAGTTCTTTTTTAATGTTTGAATATTATAATTTATATTATAGATAATTTAAATTATTTCTAATGTAAATTATATAATATTTATATTGTACATTATTTATATATAAATATGCCTGCATTCAATTTGAAGTCCATAATGAAGATTGGAATTTGCAATGTTGAAATTTTAATTTTTATATAGAGGTACATTGGATAAGGACACTATGTAGTTTTTATAGTGTGCTCATATTAGTTGGTGTTTTTGAATGAATTCTCAAATAAAAAATATTTTCTAAAAAAAGAAAAAAAGTTGTCAAAACTGATGGCAAAGTATGTCTTAGGCTGTTACAGATTTCATTGGTCTTCTGAAATTTTACCTTTCACAATTAAAACAAATTGCTTTTTTACACTGCTATCTCATGTTTGACTTACAAGATGTTATGTTTTACTAAAAAGAAACTCATCTTCTTGCCTTCTTGGAAAAAAAATATTCGTGCAGGCTACTATGCTACACATTAGCAACCCAAGCACAGTCTTTCTATACAATGGCTGTCTGCTTACCACTGATTCCAAAGTTGAATCAAAGTTCTTTGGTAATTTGGTAATCAGAGAGCACATGTGATATTCCAAGAGTTGATACACCATTCCAAGGAATGGTAATATTTTCTTTCCGTACTTCACATTTGCCATGTCTCTTTTACCTGCCACTTTCCATTTAAAGAAAATCCACACTGGATTGTAAAATTGTTTGCAATATTTCAGCTCAAGGATAAAACAATTGTTAATAAATATTTCAAAGTGTATTCTCTGGTTGGCATAGATAGGCAACTATCAAATCTTTGCTTGGTAATATGCATCAGAAAGGAAAGACCAGAACAACAATGAACAGCAAGATATCTCAGCATCTCTTTGATGCAAATTTTATGTTTCTTTTCAGATTTTGTATCTTTTTTGCAACCAAAAAAAAAATTAGAGACAGAAAAGTAGACAATTAAATACCAACAGAAAAGCAGCTGTTTGTGTGTTCTGCAAAAGCAGAACATTATTGTTTGAGCTTTCTCCTTGTTCTTGTCTTTTTGATGTATCTCATCAGGCTCATCATTGTCAATGTAATTAGTACTAAAATGGCAATCTTCAAAGTATGCATTTTAGTCTTGTAGGAGTGCAGACTGAAATACATTTGTGTATTTACTTTGTGATTTCTTCATTTCACTTACACATTATGAGTTGGTGAAACAATTTTTTTTTAGTCTTCCAAAGCACAGAAAGAAACAGGAAGGATAGGTACACATGGAGTAAAAAGATATCACAAAGATAAATCAGTCACCATCTTTCCTTTGAATCAGCTCTTCTGGGCTTCTAAAAGGCATGACCTTTTTATTTCAAAAACTTTCTTAAGAGCTTTCCCACAATGTCATACAAGTCTGCTTTATTGGTCACTGAAGTCATTCCACTCTTCACACAGACACTGACCTGGAACTGAGCTGCACAGTATCTGGTCATGGAGCAAAGCAAGCTGGTAATATGCAACTACTGATGCTCATAAGTTACTTATGAATCAATGTGCAAGTTCTAATGCTGGTAAAACGAATGTACTGTGGAAAGGCTTTTCCTAAGAACCACAAACAACTAATTTGATGTGATGTCAGAGCCTTTTGCAGGAGATGGTGTTTTTGCTCAGTAGAAAATGAAATCCATTTGAACCTATAAAAATACTTTTCATAGCTTTATGTGGTTACAGAACACCATTTACAAATATCAGAATATATATATCTCCTCATAGCTTTTCATATATTTTACTAACCTATATGAAGATCTAAGCCATAGCAGGTTTTATGGATCTATATGCATTTTATTGTCTTTGTGGCAGTGAGAGCAGAGTTTATAGGTCTTTGCCCTTCTGTGTAGATTTTTGTGCTTGCAGGAATACCAGAAAATATTCTCAGAAATATCTCATGGCATGTGCATGTGTTCTTTTGGACTAAGTGGAACCAAGTCTCATTTTTCATTCAGTGTCATCTCTACTCATAAGATACACTCTTCATCCTCTAATCTTGCCATTTCTTCTCTCTCTTCCTTTTGTATTTAAAATGTCTTTTTCTTAAAGGAGAATGTCAGAACTTTGCGGAATTCCAGCTCAGGTGCATTTATTTCTGCTCTGCAAACATTTTCTCAAGTTGCATAACACTAATAGTCTTAGTTATTCTGTTATTAAATAGTGCACTGTTTCTTCATGTCTTTAGCAACTGCTGATTTCTTAGCTTATAGAATAAATTCCCTTTATCTATGATTGTATTCAGGATCTTTCATTTTTTGCTGTTGGTTTTATATTATTTCTGTTATTCCAGTCCCAGAGGTCATCCCTTCTTCTGCGTTTATGATGCCTCATAACCCTGTGCCAGACTTTTTCTGCCAACATCACAGAAAAGACACTGTACTTACAGCCCTTAAGCAGCTGTTTCAGGAGCCTCCCTTGCACTGTCTATTTCCCCTCTACACCTTTTAAATACTACCATTGTTAGTTCTTCTCCTAGTTTAGAAAAATTATGATTAAATGTGTAATTGTGTTAAATGCTTCACTTGAGTCATGAAGTATTAAATCCAAACCTAAAGGTATAAGGTCTACTCCATTTGCCTTGAAAATTAATTGCACGGTTTTCTAACTGAACTAATAAGTACTTCTATCCAATGCTATACTGAGATCTAATGAGATATGATCTGCTTTATTTGCAGAGAAAATTATTTCAAAGAAAGGCTCTGTATTAAGTCTGATGTATACTACATTTGGTGAGTACAGTTTATTCTGTCTTCTGTTCTCATCACATATGTATATATATATCTTTCAGGCTTTGTAGCTTTGGTTCGTCCGAAACTAAATACAATTTTTGTCAACAAAATACAGACACAATTTTTTTAGAAATACTGGTGTTTGTTCTGTAGCTGTAAATAAATTCTGCCTATGAGTGGTTAGTCTCCTTAAATTCTGAAAATGTTGGAAACTATCAGTTATTCATTTAAAACCATGAAATTGCTTGCAATGAAGAACTATGCAGTGAAGGAAGACAGATAAGTAAGTACACATTTTCATCTGTTATTTCAGTGCATCAGAGTCACTTATAAAGTCACTAAGGATTGTAACAGATTAACTATGTCATGAAAGGAAAATTTCTATAGTTTAAATTCAAATTCTTAAATCTTCACTGCCTTTTGAATTTGAACTTTAATTTATATATTGAATCAAATATTCGGTTTTTAATCCTGTAACCTAGAAAAAGAAAAAACTTTCTTTAGTTATAAATCTATTGATGATTGAATGACTAAGATTTGGATTTCTAGTAGAGTCACTAGCAATATTTTAAAGGAAACTATATCTGCAATTTCCTGGGTTTAATGGTAAACTATTTGTGATAAAATATGTTATTACACATAGTAGTAAAACATTTTGAAACAGTCATAAGACTATTGGTCACATTTCCCGAACTGCTCAGCAGCCATCAGTTTCTAGAGTGAACACCAAGGGCTACTTGTTGAAAATCTGGCATTATCTGCTCCAGAGGTGCATTTTTTCTAGTTTATCTAGGCTGCACTATCATATACACAGAGCAATGATTACAACACTGCAGGCATCGGGCATAAATCTATGTTGTGGTTACACGTGTCAGGTAGTTAAACTTCACAGCCCATTGTTCATTTCCCTTGCCTCAGTTGGATGGGGAAGAGAATTGGGATACAGAAAGGAAAATTCATGTGTTGAGATATAGAAAGTTTAATAGGACAGAAACTGAACGGAAAATGCTAATGAAAATGATAATACAGTATACGCAAAACAAATGATGACCAATCAATTGCTCACCACCCACCTATCAATGCCCAGCCAATTCCTGAGCAGTGGTCCCTGGCCAACTTTCCTCTCAGTTTATATGCTAAGCATGACATTATATGGTGTGGAATATTCCTTTGGCCACTTTGGGCCAGCTGTCCTGGCTGTACCCCCTCCCAGCTTCCTGTGCCCCTGGCCTCCTCACTGGTGGGGTAGCGTGAGAAGCTGAAAGTCCTTGGCTTAATATACACATTACTTAGCAACAACTGAAACAGCAGTGTGCTATAAACATTATTCTCATCCTATATCCATGCACACTGTACCAGCTCCTAAGAAGAAAATTAACTCTATGCCAGCACAAACCAGAAGAGTCAGATGATGGGTTATAAGCAATCAGCTTTCAAAACTTTACACACTCTTGGTTTATTACTGTTGAAGATTTTGCTAGAGAAGTTCAAGGACTCTAGGATGGGATGAAGTAACTACATACATGGCAAATTCTATGACAAAATCTGTTATCTCAGTGTGATTTTGGCATGCTGTGCGCTGTCAGGAGTCTTTTGTGTAAGATATGAAAGTGAGAGAGTCACGAGTGATTAGCAAAGGCCTCAAGATACTGTTTGCTACAACACAAGTATTAGCCTTCAAAACTGAGCTATAATGCAATGTAATAAATTATCGCTTAAATGTCTCCAGGGCTATCAGTTAAAATAAGAATTTGGTCCCTTTCCTGCTCCACACAATCCTCCAAAACATAGTCTAGTCTCTCCATCTCCCCATGTAGTAGCTGTGTTTCAGCAGTGAGCAATGTACACACTCCGGAGGACAATACAATGCTATGCAGCATATACGTCGCTATTAATCATTAGGCACCTATGACTCTATAAATGGTCTAAGCATTATATACCATAAGTTAAAATTTACATGGAAAATAATGAGACTAGATATTAATTCCAGTTTGTTAAAATTAAATGCGTGTCTGATTGTAGAAAATGCCTGGATTCTTCCAGAATTTAACTTTTCATTTTTGATTTCCACAGAGTAACATAAGCCAGCAATGATTTTTTTTCCCAATGTTAAAGTTGTTAGATCCTAAATTTCCATCTGCTCATACTGACGCCTTTTCAGGGACTATATGTGAACAATTTAATCATTTCTTTCAGCAGAAAAATCAACTTCATAGGAGTGCAGTGGCCCAGAGGACCAAGAATAGCTTGGTTAAAATACAATCACTGTTGAGCTCATATAAACCATTATAAAAGTTTCTTCACTATTTCTGTATTTAAACTTGCTAAAGTATATCCAGTAAATGCATCCAACCTCTCCATTAGATGCTTGCTCCGACTAGGGTTATGAAAGAAAGTTTCTCTTTAGCAGTCCTTTAACCTTGGTAATGTTCCAACCTCCCTGAAAATGGCCATTATTAATTCACAGTGAAAAAAAATCACCACCTGATATTCTGATTCATTTTATTCCAGTTTCTAACCTGCTGTTTCTGGCAAAAGCCTTTTTGATAAGGTGAAGGCTGAGTACTTTTGAGACAGATTTTGACAAAATTAGGTGCCATACGTGATAAGTTTGAGTTGATGTTTATTTAAGCTAGGAGGTGGATCACAATGACTCTATTTGATAGCTCAGGTCTAGATTGATGAAAGAGTATCCAATGCTTGACTCTTCTCACCACTGAGAGTTTGGCACCTCATATCTCCACAGAGCAGACCAATGCATACACCAGTACTCCACTCTGACTGAAATCACAAAACAGGGCTGGCACGTGCTTAAGAGGTTCCTGACAAATGCAGGTTATTAGCCAAAACTGAAAGTTTATTCCCCTCCTCAGGCTCTCTGAGGCTGTAGCAACTTCAGCTATAGCCTGATCATATTGATGATTTGAAAAACAGCAAGATGGACTGTGAATTTAATCAGCTACCTAAGGAAAAGTTTTTCTTTGCCATGACTTTTTCTAGGTTAAATTTGAAAAAGCTTGTGCTTCCCTTGCAGGGCAGGTGAGCTACCTGGAATTGCCTGATATTTACCTGAGACTAAGAAACACAGCTGGATGGTTTCTGGAAAGCTGCTGACACATAGAAACTGGTTCATATAGTCAGAATTTCAATTGTCATCTATTAATTTGGCATTTGACCAAAACATAAAACTACTTTCACAGAAACTAATGGGCTGCCTTCAAGTAGTTGTTCAAAGATAAAAAAGAAGATCCATTTCTTAGACATCAACTTGGACATGGAAAAGCCTAATTTCAACATCCTCTAGACCCTGCAGTGATCTTAGGCAATGCTTTTCTCAGATCCTCAGATGTACACATCACCAGTTTTGTGTGTATCTAAGTGGCTTTGAAAAATCTGACCAGAAATGCCTCTATGCCCAGTGCCGACTCTGTTGAATAGGTTATTAGTAAAATCTTATGTTATAGTAGTGCTGCAGGACTAAGGACCCATGTTGCTGAGAGCACTCTGAACAGTGAAGACAGATAACAAAGCTGGATTATTGTTCAACTGAGGAATGTTTAAAGTGAACATTTTCTTGTCATTTTCTCCTAGAGTGAATCCAACTCTTAAAAGAATTCTGAAGTACTTCAAGTTTCCCTCCCTAGTATCTTTTAACATTCAACTGCTTGCGTTATTTGTATCTCGTCTCAATTTTTGATAAAGTGGACTGTGAAACCTTGCCTGTTTCATGACTTCCTGATTGTATTAAACTGTGATGGTGAATTCTGTGTCTCTGCTCAGGTTCAGAAAAGCTGTTCCATTGCTGCCTTCTCATATGCACAGGGTATAAAATCCTAATGGATATATAAGGATATATCCTGATCACAGTATTTTTTTTGCTTGCAGGGAAAGGAGAATTTTTATATTTGTATCCTGAAGTTTACTGATATCCCCAGTGAGACAGAGGGCATTCCTGTATAGAACATAGTTCAAAAACAATTCCATATCAGTCCTTCTGACATCTGTGGGGATTGAGTTATCAGATTAAAGCTCAGAAGAGATTTCATTCTTCGTTGTTTCTTCACTTAGTCAGAAATAATTTGTAAAAGACCTTTAGGGTACCTTCAGTGGGGCACAACTGCATTGATTGGAGAGATATGCATACTTTTATGAGCATGCTTGTGCATCTTTCAAGTGTAAGGTATTCAGACTAGAGTTTTCCTGGAATAACACCAGTGAACTATGTGGGTGTACACATTCTTGTATACCTGAAGAGACATCTATGGGCTGAGAGCATAGCTAAGATAGAAAAACTGTCAATATTGTAAGTGGTAAATGGAAGAGAAATGTGTTGGAAACCTAGCTTCAAGCCTATTAGAGCTGCATTTAGTGAGTAATCAAGAGGATACTGGACAGAAGAAGGTGTTTCCTTTCTTCTCTGTTGATCCTTAGTGTTTTTGCTTAAACTGTGAATATTCTCAGAAGAGAAAGAAAAGGGTTGGTAACAGTGTGTCTGACAGTCTGTCTGTTACAATAACAGCTAGAAATTCATTGTCAGGTGAAGAGATTCCAGGAGATACTCATTTGTTAAAGTGCTGCAGGATACCTAGAAGAACTCACATAGAAAAGAAAGAGACTGGCTGACAACACTTATTTCATCCATCAATGCACAAAGGGACAAAAGGGAGTTATTATATCAATTTTATTAAAGGAGGAAAGTCTTCTGCAAAATTCATCAGCTTTTGAGTTTTGGGGGTGGAGAGGTACTTTGTAAGGGATGGAGAATCAATTTGTTGTTGGGTAGCTATTTCTCACTTATAAAAGATATGACTTATAATGATAACTATGTACCCAGAACATAGGGTGAGTGATTAAAAGACTAAGGAGTGACAAAATTAAATATACCCCTTTTCCAAAAGAAACAGTGTCCAATCACATAAAATTATGGTTGTGTTATAAAAGTATTGTTGATAGAAATTTTTGAGTCATAGCACAATAAAACTAAAAGAGAAATCTATGTAGTAGAAAAATTATATTTTTCACAGGACTTCCTCAAATATGAGAATGCTTAAATTACTACTCCAGCATATTTGATGTCCATGGTGTTCATTTTAGAGACTTCTGATTTCCTTAGCAAATGGAAATTTAATGTAAACAAAGCAGTCAGATCATAGGCAATGATGACTAGAAATAACATTCTAAATATTTTAATACTGACATTCCAGAGATGTTTACCTTTGGGAGATAAGCAGAACATACACAAAAAAAACCCCACTCCCCAAAAAAAGAACAACAATCTTCATTCCATCATTAAAATGAAATTTACAGATGACTTCTCAAGGACTTTGAGACCAATTCCTTATTTTAGATCATGGTCTGCAGAGCCAGGAAATGAAGACAAAATTAAGACAATACCATCTTCTTTTCAACCTCTCTGGACCAAATACCGCACAGAAAGTGTTTTGTGGTTTTGTATTTATTTTTAAGGGCTTAGTTTAGTTATTAGAAAACCATTTCTTTTTTATTCTTCTCAAGTATTCTATATCAGCTCAGCAATTTAAAGTGATGTCTGTAACTTCATTAAACTTACAGAGATTTCATGCCAAAAACCTTTTGCATATGTACACTGTGTCTGCTATATGTGTCTCCTTTATACCCCTGCTGCATGATAAAGAGAAAACAAGACACTTTTGAAACATCTGCATTATCATTCTCAGATGCTATTTTCATTCATCCAATCCATCACTGTAACTTTTACAACACATCTGGGCTGTCATACACCAGAGCTGGCTAACCTGATTTCCCTTGGCATTAAGACTCCTTTTATTAAGTTTGCTGAGAATAAATCTAATATGGCCATAAACTTTTTCAATACCTGTTTCAAGGACCCCAGACCTTGGGAAAGTAACATCAAGAGGATCTTAGTCTGGTCAATGTTAATTTCAAAGTTTTAACATGTCAGGGAAAATCAAACTCAACAACAGTAACGTCTGAATGAATAAGCGATGATCATCAGATTCTCATAGCACCAGCAATCTTCTAGGTGAGACACAAGACTGAATCACTCATTAGTGATCACTAGGGGACTCAGGAACCAAGCTGGACAGCAGCTATCAGGGTGGCATAGACATCAAAATTGTTTGTTCATGTACAGCACCATCATTCTAGATTGACATTGGGGCTGACTTGGTCATAACTGAAGATCTTCCCCAGGGAAATGGAAAGTCTGTCAAGTGCACATGCTCCAGAGAGCTGCCTTTCACAGTATAGGTGAAGCCCAGCATCCTCCAGCTATATCTCCTGGCATAAAAATAATCCTGTCACCTGTTTCAAGGAGCCAGCTTCCACAGGGAACCTGAATTCAGGTTGAGTTTAAGTAACCAGGATTTTGTCTGTCTTCTTGATACTTCCAAGTGTTTTGCAAAGTGTTTTGCTCTTTCATTTAACAGTTTGTTTGTTTGTTTTTATGTTTCATTTGTTTGTTTCTTTGATTTTTTTAGCTGACCACTTGAGGAAAGAGAGTATAAATTCTGGCTTTGGTTTGTCGGTAGCAAAAGACTACAATACATAAAAACTGTGGAATTCAAACTAGCCTGTCCTCAGGGAGACATCTGTCTGCTCCCTCACTTGGGCACACAGTATGCATACCAGCAGGCTGTGCTCCTCAGTGGCTTTGGATTATTACTTTCACTAAAATAACATAATAATGGTTTGGGTATTAATGGGTCACTTTAGCCAACTTCAGTAAATGAAAGAATGGAACTTGTTATGTTCCAAAATAATACTGAAATTCTTTGAACTGCTGGCAATACTAGAAATAATTGAAGTTCATAACAAGTATGGATCCAAAACCCACACAAAGACAGGCTCTGAGACACACCCAATTGCATTTTCAGGTAACGATATTGTCACAATGTTTCTTGCTTTAAGTATCGCTGTCCTGCTTGGTCTTTCTTCTGTGAGTCACTCAGATGCCTGTACCCCAAAGAAAGTCATCTTTCCAGCTCTTTTGTTTGTGCCTTTGACCTTCCTTATTCCTTACTGTTCCCTTTCTCCATTTGTATTTGTGTGTGTGTTGTCTGTGTGTGCACATGCACAGACTTATGCTGTCTAGGGGATAACTAGCAAGCGCTGTGAAGTGCAGGTTTCACTTGTGAGGAGGGCCAGTTGCCATGAGTGTAGCAAATGACCACATTGCATTTGTCAATGGCCAAGCATTAGCCAACTCTAAGTGTTCAACTTTTTTATGATTTCTACCTCTTGAGATGATTTCCTGTGCAAACACAGACTATGCATTAAGAATTTAAGCCTTCTCAAATGGACTTTCTCTTGTTTTACTTCACCTTCACAGACTCTCAGGAACAGTCCAACAGTCCACAACCACAAACTGATAACCATGGGGTTACATATAGAAAAACCGTAAAAACCCCATCATTGATGTTGTAACCATCATTGGATACACTGGATATGAGTCTGACAAGGTTTGTAGAGGAGGGTAATATATTTTACAAGATTCATTTGTATTGTAAAGAAAAGAGAAACACCGAGAGTGCACAAACCTCACTTCTGATCCACAACAGAAGGAAGAGACACAAAATGAAGCACGAACTGGGAATAATTGCTCTGAGTTTAATTTAATCTTGGCAGTAATGAATTAGAAAAACCTGGGTATTATGTGTGGTCAGAACGAGATATTAATTATAAGGAATTAGCAAAGTTGCTACCTCTTGAGAGATTTACACAAATGAAAGTTATTTCTTGTGGAAATCCGAGAATTTATATCATAATTGATCTCAATGTATTTAGCATTTACTTGAAAAATTTTCTGCTAGTTTTGTCTAAGTGCATTTTCCTTCTGATACTAAAACAGAAAATCACATTTTGTTCACTTACTAGAGTTAAATGAGAAGTACCTCAAGCACACAATTAAATTCTACATAGAATCTTATGTGACAGTGTAGGTAGCCTGAGACAAAGTGAATAATTTTAATAGATTTACACTTTCTAATTTAAACATTTGCGTTATGACATAACATTTCCAAATTCTCATACTGGATCTGAATCAGATTTCCAATGAATTCAGGTCTGAGTTATTAATTAAGGTCCACTATTAAAACAAAGTGTTAAAGCAGATCATAGTAAAGTGAGCACTAGAACAAGAACAACTTGCTATAATTTATGCAACTTCTGCTTTAAGTTACTTTTTTCAGATTGTCATGCAAAAGTTTTCTCTTACACTTTTTTTTTTTTTTCTTTGCAAGCTAAATCTTCACTTTTGCTTTTCAAGATTCTTACCATGGGACCATTTTGTGCTGTAATTTGGCAGAGGTTCTTTCTGAGTAGGAGGTTTGGACTTGTTTTCAGGGTAAATGAGGTATTCTTTTTCTTAGCTTTTGTTAAATCTTATTTTGCTAACCTTTTTGATGAGTACATAGGGACCTTCAAAAGTAGCTTTTCTCATGAAAATGGAAAAATTTCTGTTCTCTGCCATGAATGAGAGTGTGAAGGGGAGAAAATCAATCTCTTTCAAAACCAAAAAGTGAACTAATGAATTTATAGAACTGTCTAGAATTCATATCCCTGAAAAGTAGTTGGTTGTACTTTTACAAACTTTTCTCAGATACTTATTTTTCTAAACTATGTACAGTCATATTCCTAGAAGAGAATAAAACTCCCTAGTCATTGAGAAATTTGCTATACATAACTATAAATTAAAAACTGAATTGTGGGTAGAGTACAGCATTTATAAAATAATTTCATTATTATTTTTAATGTACATGCTAACAAACCTCTCCGAAACAAGGAAGTTAATTTATACAAATATATAGATGGCCTTTAAATGTCCCTTCCAACCCCAAATATTCTATGATTCTATAAGTCTATGATTCTATGAAATGTATCTGCTTGGTCAATAACAAATTGCACTGTAACACTTTGTGAATCAGCTCAAATTCTTAGACAACTGTTAAAATATTATTTTAGTGAGCCTGTATTCTGAAGAAGTATTGGTTGAATCGAAAACTGATGTTCATGCTTAAACTTGAAGCAGATTTTGTTTCTGTAATACTGTGCCTACAGAGTTGGATAAGGGGAAAGATTGGAAACTTTCCAGTAAGGCAAGGTGGCCTGATTAACTATCACTCCAAAATCAGGACGTGAAAGCAATGCCAGAGAATAACATGTCAGAGAATGTCAGAGAATAGTTCTGGAGTGCATAGTGTTTTCAAACGTCGTCTTAGGATTCATGGCAGAAAATTTCTCTGTGACAAGCATGACCAGCCATCACATGTACAAACATGATCGCTAGGCAGTGAATGATGTCTCCCTGCTCAGCAGAATCGTCAAGATCAGAGGAAGTGAGTCATGACTCATTTTCAAAGGATCATCATGAAACAAACAGGCCAGAAAGTGGGGCGGACAGCTGCAGCTATTAGTGTCAGGGACCTAGAAAAGTCATCTGTTTCCCAGGATGGCACATTGCTTGTATTTTTCTTTCTGGTTGTGATGACTCACATCTTTGTCTTCTGATGCTTACAGAGTATTTGATAGAGCCTAGCCACAAAACAAATGTTTCAGAGCAGCTGGTAAAGTGAAGACAGGTCATAGGTTTAATTTTGCTGATACTAACAATTACTTGGTAAGGAAAGCAAAGTTACCCAAAGTTACACCTAATCATGCAGTCAAAGAAGAAAATCCTGTCCTCTGGCAAAACAATGGCATACCAAAGAGTTAAAAACCTTCTCGACAGTCTGCTTGCTACACAGTGTTGTAACCTGTTAGACCTGTATGAACCATATGTAATCCTAAATTTTTAATATTTCAATATTTTTTTTACTTGCCAAATAAGGATGAAGGAATGAATTTGAGCTTTCTGTGTCTTAAGCAACTTGTGTAACAATATTTAGTTTCAGTCCTTTTACATTGTCATTTTAACTTGTACACTTGTAATCTTTTGAAGGCAAGAAATTATAAATATGAGATGTTTGGTCCTGTAGTAATTAGTATTTTACTTTGGTCAATATGATACTTTTTTTAGTTCTTGAATTTAGTTTATACACTAATTTCATGTAAAAAGGAAACAAAAGCGATCCTGCTCACAGTATGGATATGCTGGCAGTGTGACTATTCAGTGTTACCACTGGCTTGACACCGAGCAAGCAGAGGACTTCCTTGCCCCTACAGAACAGAAAAGGGAAGAAAAGCCTGTGTTGGGGCAGGGGGGTGTCATACTCCGGAGGGATGCAAAGTAAGAAAGCCATGGAGACTCCTTCAGTTGAGCTGTTTGACAAGAAAACACTTAATTGTGGAGGAAGCTGTGAGGTCTGGTTAGAGATGCGGCTCCCACTTGACATCACAAAGGCTGAATCTGCTTCATTTTGCTAATGGGGCTGGTTCGAGAGACATGCTTGAGACTTATGACTGTCTTAATTTCTAGTCAAATACTCAGTACTTTTAATGTAAGTAGTATGTGAAACATCTTAGCATGAAATTCTGTTATTTGAAGTGTGTGAACCCCTGGGAAGCCTCAGCTACGACTTTAGTGGAAATATCTCTTTTCACTGAGACCACAAACATCTGAGTTCACCAGCAGTCCACAAAGTGGATTGAAATCCCATTGTGCTTTCAGGGACAGCAGACAGCACAGCTGGTGAGTAAGGAGGGAGAATGGAGAGAACCACAGACATAACCACCTGCCACGTCTTTAGGAAATTTCTGTTGAATTGATGTGATCAGATATATTTTTTCACAAATGAGTTCTTTGAATTTTATCCAACATTAGGTGGATATCTTAGAAATGAAGTCTTCTGAAAAAAACCCCCACAAACCAAAAAATAACCAAGCAAAAACAAACAAACTAAAACCACATCAAAATCCCCCTACGAAAAGACCCATTACATTTTTAAAGAATATGAAATGGATGTAACTGATACAGCAGTACTTTCCTGAGTTGGTCATGTGCTGCAGTTCTTGGTACATGTACCAATGGATATTTTTTCATCGAATTGGCTTTGACCTAATAATCCCATAACTTTGCTAATATTACTAGTCTTTTTTAAACAGCATTCCCAGATATGGCTGTTTGGGAAATCCACACTCTCCATAGCAATATTAAATGCTCTGGATCCAGATGATTTCTCTAGCTTTCTGTTTTGCCTCATCAGTTCAGGTAGTTTGTCAACCTTAGCCAGCCATTCTAATAATCAGGTTTCATTCTGTAAATAAAATTTTTATTGAAACTTCCAAGGCATCCATCAACCATGTGTCTCAGGAAATATTTAGGATAAAAACATCTGGGATGTTTAATTTGGACTTTTTTTTTTTTCAAATTACTGAATCCATTCATTTGGGATTCACTTTCAAATCTTCATATTTCCTTTGATTGCAATGACAGTAACAACCTATAAGGATGGCTTAAGTTACAGACAAATAAAACTAACATCTTAGTGCCATCATAACATTGATAACAGTAAAGCACACAAAAATTGCAATGTTTTTTCAAAAGTGTTATTTGCTGAATAGAGTGGACATCCTGACTTAGTCCTAGAGCAGATGAGGGCATAGGAGTCTGAGAGTTTTCATATCTACTATTGGCTGTTTTAAAAGCCACTTCTATTCATCCTGTAGATATTAGGCAATAACAGTCCCTATTATTATTCTTTTTTTTCCAGCCTAATTAAAAATATTTGAATATAGGGATACTGTAGGCAGAGTAAAAAATATTGAAAACATTTCTGTGCAAAATGTGAAGGAGCAAATTTGAAATGTCATTGTTTACCTAGGTTTGGTACGTACAATTTAACGTATTTCTGAAGCCCCACAGGAAAAGGGGAAGTATGGCGTTTCTTGCCCATCCTCTTTCTCTCTAGCATCTCCTGTCCTTCTTATTTGCATCCTTTTCCCTCCAGGTTCATTTTCACATGCAGCAACACAAAGGCAGATTAAAAATAATTTCAGTGCTTTGTATGCTTTTTTCAGCTTGGGGAGCTAATTATGGGCTTCTTTACCTTTCACATCAGTGTGCAGCAAGGGCTGTTGGCTTCCTGAGAGCCGAAGAGTGGACAGCTGGGAGCAATACCATGACTAGCTGGACAGGCATCCAGTGTGACAGTGCCTGTCCTAGCACCACCAGCAAGAGAACAGGGTAGACCAAGGGCTGGCAGCCATCTCCAGTCCAGAGCCTGGGTCAGCTGGCGAATGTGTGGTGACAGGGCAGGTCCAAAGTCTGTAAGCCAGGAAAGCAAGAAGCAGGTTCATGTGAGAATCAGGGCTGGTGATTGCCAGGTGATTCCATGGTGGAGATGGGTCTGAAGTCAAGATGTGTGCCAGACTGTGGGTCAGACCAGTGGGTCCATTGTTGAGCAGGGCAGGGCTGTGGAACAGAGACTGATGGCCCCGGGGAGGTGAAAAGGGATCCTGGATGTGGGCAGGATGAGAGCAGCCCCAGAGGCTCAGTCAGGGCAGGTAAGGTGTACTGATGTCCTCCATACACTGACATTATATGCCTTAGCAGAATTTGGTAGAAAGAGGAATGAAACATCTAAAGAATCAGAAACTTCTATAAGTGACTTATGAAGGCAAGAAAGAAAACCTGGTTTTGGACTGTTAGTGACCAAGCACTTCTTGTTCACCAAGCTTGGAAAAGAAGCACAGTTCAGGGAAATAAGTGAGGATTTTTCCAAACCCTTTCCTTTCCCAGGACCTCTTAGGTACACTGACATCTTTGCCAGCCATGTTAGCCATAAGGTTTTCTCATTGCCCAGTGTTTAATAATAGAACAAGTGAGGAGAGGCTAGAAAATCTGTAACTCTTGAGTTTGGAGAGGAGATAGATGAGTATGTCATATGGAAAAGTTTCACAGAATTATGAAAATAATGAAGACGTGACAGTGTTCATCACTGATGTGTATGAACCAGAGGCCCCTCAAAGGAAAAGTAAGAGACTTGTTTAAAGTAAGCAAAAGGACAAAAATACTTCTTTGCACTGTAGGCACTAAACTCTCAGTCAGTGCCACCTCAGACAGTTGTGGATGCAAAGTGCATTTGCTGGTTCAACTGGGATTAAATAAATCTGTAGACAACCAGTTCATATATGGAATATGAGGAGTGACATAGGGTTCACCCCTGCTTTATCCACTCTGGATGTTGGGAGATTGCAGGTGAAATGCACCTCAAAAAATGTCAGGGTCATATCCCTTTCATATGGACTCAATCCTTTAGCCGTTGCTCGGGAGAAACTTCTGTGCTTTGTCCTACAGGGAACTTCTAACGGACTGATGGTTTTGAACTATTCTCCTTAACTTTTTTCCATTACAATTAATCTGAAATTTTAAGGTCCATTCTCTGGATTTAAACTCATCAGGGAAGTCAAAGAGAGTATGCACACATTGGTAGATTATCAGAGTGATAGAATGGTCTGTGTTGGAAGGCACATGAAAGATCATCTAGTTTCAATCCCTTTGTCATAGGTAGGGACATCTTCCACTAGGGAAGGAAACCTTTGACTAGGTTATTGTCATGTGATCAACTGTCCACACTGAAACACTGTATTGTGACCAGCTATCACTGCTCTTAAATCTTCTCTAGCTCCATACCATGCCTGCTAAAGTGACACAATGACCTGCTGGAGCTGTATTCTAGGTCAATACAAATCTAATTCTATTCACATATCCATAACACTGTGAGATAAACATTCACAAGAGAGACTGGATAATAGAGATGGAGGCAGGAAAAAAAGAGTTATGAAAGGAAGACTTGTAAACTGCAGCAAAATAGGAGGCAAAGGGAACAGAGCACAGTCAAGAAAAATAAAGTGGATGATGAAGCAGGCAATATTCCCCCCATTTCTACTTGAACGGAATTTTTTTTACTAATAGGTGTCACTTCCTTACATACTCTGTCTCTACACAGAGGAAGCTTTAGTCTTTGCTGTCTTTTAATCTTGAATCTGTGGGATGTAGGATTAGACAGTGGCCATCATGTATGGGCTAAGCAGTTCCAAGATAGGAATGGGGCCTATTTCCTATATTTGTTCTTCTCATTATGGCATATGGTAAGTTTAAAATGTACACCTTATTACAATTATTTTAGAATAAATTAAGTTACAGTAAAACAAAACCTGATGAAGCAGCTATTATTTATAGGGACAGTTGTTTTTATGGGTTTCAGACAAGAATAATAACTCTGTCATTTTATACAGAGTATACACAGTTCAGAACCATTTATTAGGAATAAGAATCCCACCACAAACCAACATCAAAAACCAGAAGAAGCATAAAAAAAGAAACCCTTTAAAAGAGTGTTGGATTTAATATGGACATAAATTTAAACTTGTTTAAAACCATTTCACCATCTTACATGTTTATTGACTAGACAGAGGAAAATTTGATGAGTTTGTTTTCTTAATTTACTCAGATGGTAAGCGATGAAGTGAAAAAGTAATATGGCTGCTTGCTTCCTCAATCTATCTTCAATAATGGGCCAAAGTGGGCTTACTTTTAACTGAAGGAAAATATTTGCACAACAAACGAGTAGACAGCCACTGTGTGCAATACCAGGAGTCAGCCATCTGGATTTAGCATCAAGTGCCCAAATAAAGAACAGAAGAGCTCTTTGTCCTACATAAATGTCCAGTGCGAGTTTTAATCCAGATCTTTGATCGGATGTTGCTTTGGATGCCACTGAAAACTTACCTTCAGTTTTTTGTTAGTGTTGTCTGCTTCTGGATTTTCAATGATCCTGACATTCTGGTCCTATGGTTGGAGTATGTGTTTTCTCTTCATTTGTCAAATCAATTATGCCAGTGGAAATACTAACCTTCTGTGACCTACAGACATCTTTATAGCTTTCTGACAAGCCATACAGAATCTCAGAGAACAAAGAACCCTCTTTTCAGTCCTGTGCCTTTGCCAGGATAGTTCTGTTTTCTGGGAGGGACCAGCAAGATACTCAAGGAGAAACTGCCAGATGAGACAAGATATCACATAATAGGAGTCTTTCTGAGTCAATCAGGAGGGAAGATTTCTTTTGTGTCAGGTGGAACTGCTGCTTTCAAATCAAAAGTATTATTCAAATATCATTGTGAGCTACTGTCCAGGAAGTATCTACTGAGAGATTAAGCAATGAATGGTGACAGTCCACTAAATCATTAATGCAGCTGGACTGTCTGACTATCATTACACAGGCACTGATGGGCCACATGATACAATAAAGTTCAAGCACTATAACAGACATATCTTACTAGAACCACAACCCAAAAGTTGTTGTTTTATGTTTTTTTATTCCTAATAATCTATTACCAGAAATAGCTGAGCTGTTGTTTTTTTAATGCCTCTAAAATTATGCAAAAACCATATGACTTGCAGATATGAGCTTTAAAGTCTAATTGCTGTCTTTTCCCAAATACAGTTTCCTGAAATTGCTAGTATAATTAGGGAGCAAATATACTGCATGTTGCTTGAGAGGGTGTGCATACTTTTTATAATTTAGTACATTTCTTCCTTCCTTTTCAGAGACATAACACAACATAAGGTGGATAAACAGTGATTAGGAGCCAAGTTTTTTGCAAAACCTTGCATTGCTTAAGAAGAGAACAGACATCCATTCAGATTTTGCATGTCTTTGTGCAAATCTAATTTCACATCTTAGATCAAGTTGTACCTCTAGATATATGTGCTTACATATTTATTTTCACTGTTTTGCTTTCCAAATTGATATTTTCCCAATAATGCCAATTGTTAACACTCTTGCTACTGCAGCCCTAAGATGAACTTGAAATTTAATGGGTTTTACATCGTCTTCATGTATCCAACCACAAAATATAAAAGGTATATGACGGCACTTTCTAAGCCCTGTAGTAAAAATACCAGATCTTAGAATAATCGTAAGCATAAAGTTAGTCATTTGCATTCTCATGTATAGCTTGGAATCTGCCTGCTTTCCTGGAGCAGGTATATAGCTATACAAGAAGAAGCATCATTTTTTAAGGACCTGGGTTAAATTTTTTGCTTTGAAATGTATAGTATGAAAATAATTATTTTTGTATTATGTGACATATCTCAGAACTCTTTGGCACAGTGACAATGTATATACCTCCCTTAAAAAGGCCATCAGTCTGGACATTTGTTAGAAATCTCTTTTCTAAATTGTTGGCATAGCTGAACATTAATTTTGTTTTTTTTTTTTTTTTTTTTTTTTTTTTTTTTTTTTTTTTTTGGTTAGGTACCTGCATTTTCAGTGTTTAGAAATGTAATTCAGGACTGGCACAATTGAGCTTGCCATAACTAATTACTTGGTAGTACAGGAAAAAGCATGTGGCTTATGTAATGATGATATTCTGTAAATGAATTCTAAAATGGAAACTGCAGTTCATCTTAATAGTGGCTTTATAAGCTGCCACTGAAGTAAGATAAAATGGTTTTCCTGCCAGCTTTGTACTGTAAATTTGTTTTATCTCAGTTAACTGAGACATCTGTCTTTACCAGTCTGTTTCCATCTATGAATTGCAGAGCAATCCAGTTTTCATGAATGAATAACATAATTACATTATTCTAATAATCCATTTCTATATGTACAAAATTTAATTTGATTCCTTGTTGCAATGCTATTTCCAATAGTTCCTAGTAGCAGATCAGTGGAAGATATGAAATAGAAGTTTCTGTAGCCTATTGTTTCATGTGATGATTTCTGAGAAAGATCAAACATATCATATGTTAAACAAATATTCATTGAACTATTTCCTTTTTGAGAACACTTAAAAGATTATGCTGCAGAAATAATTTTTTTTTTCATGTAATATAATTTGCAATGTATAAAGTAATGCTAAAAGGTTACTTTGAGCTGAACACCCAGAAGCAAAACTTTATTGCAGTATGTTTTCAGGTCAACCAAAGATGAAAGAATAAGGAAAGCATGCTCCTAGAAATAATATTCAGTAGTGGGCAGGTCCCATCTTGTAGCTTTCTTCCTTCATTGTAACTTAAAAGCAGTTGAGATAAGTGAAACAACAGAGGATTGCCTGTGTATGTTCCTTGGGATTACTGCAGTGTGATTTCCTACCCTCTAATAGGGATGTATTGTCCTTCTTGACTTTCTCCTGAGCTCAGACATTTTGTGGAAGGATGGGTTCTCTGCCATAAGCACTGAGTTTTGAAAAAAATGACAAAACAACATGTTAATTTTGGAAATTATTGCCTAAAATAAATGTAATTTCTTGTTCTACATGCATTATCTTGTTCTGTATTCATGTTAGTGAAGTAGACAATGGCAGCCACTGCAGGTTCAGTGATGTTTTGGAATTACTAATGCCTAACTACATAAATTTTCTCAGGTATGCATTTCCCTGAACTCTGTGTGTTCATCATTTTGGAGGTTTACTATATGGTTGCTTGAAAGTAACGACGACTGAAAACCATAGGCAAAGCAACATACATCTAGTGTATGCAGATACACTGAATTTTTTCACTGTTACATAGTTATTTTAGAAAACCTATGACATGAATTGTAGTGTTTATTTTCTATTCACTTGTATGCTCACAATGAATAAATTACTTGTTCTTGGAAGATGCTAATGTACCCTTCTTCTCCCAAATCCCCCAAATCCAACATATATATGAAGAAATTGAAAAAAGCGCTATAAAGCTACAGAGGTAGGAACTTCAGGCTGCTGAAAATTAAATGTTACCAAAAAATGTCTATAGTGTTTCCAAACACTTATAAGAAAATATTTGTCCATGAGAACTTGGAGGATGTCTCTTTTTTCCTCCTTGTGTCCCCTTTAAGGGGATAACAGATAACATGAAGAAGGAAGATATGTTGCAGAAGCTGAAACAAGCAGAGACTGGTAAAGTTTTAGCAGTAAATAGAAACCTGCGTAGTAGCTGGCCAAGAAATCTGTGTCTGTGAATTACTGGATGAAATGTAGGAATGGAATGATGTCGATCCTGGAATCTGCAACTGACTGGGCAAACACACCCAGGATCAGGGTAAGGTCAAGGAAATGGGAGAAAAAGAGGACAAAACAAATGAAAGTCAGAATTGAGTTGCAGGGAAAGAAATGTCGTTGATGGAGTTGATAAGCCAGGTTTATAAATCACTATTTGTTTTATAATCTAGTGGTTGGCTGTTTTTCTTGCCTGAGAAATGATTATATATTTGAGTGGTGCTATGCTGAGAAAAGGCTGAAAAATATAGCTTCTGTTATTTTTTCTAAACATCCTAGCCATTGTAGCCTTTTGGAGAGTATAAGCAATACCATGTAGATTAGGTGTCTGTTGAGTGGGATAAGTCAAACATACAAGTAGATTTCTGGGCCATGAATTCCAGTTTCATCCAAAAATGAAAGGAGCACAGACCAACCCCTCTGTTTTGTGCTTATTAATTATTTATTTCCATTCTGCATATCTGCTGTTATGCTATCTGCTTCCAGCTTCCTCAGGCTCCCCAGTTTACAGACGTTGGAGGAAAAATGGGGACCTGATTTATATTTTCTGTCGTCAAGTCACATGCCTAATTTATAGTCTTATTAGTGTCAGCAGTAATATCTAAATCTCGTCAGAGCCTTAGTGCTTGCATATAAATGTTACTCAGCAACTTTTTGGCAGAGGCAGGGATAGAAATCCAGTCTCCTGGGGAACACATAACTCCCTCAATCTTAGGACCTTATTTTTCTAATCTCAACACTTCTGGCTCCTTTCCCTGTGCTTCTTCTTGTTGATGACGAATAATGCAGAGGGCTCTACCTATGAGATGCCTTCACTTGTGACACTTCAATTCTCCTCCTTTTCCCAACTCCCACAAAAAGCCCCAGGATTGTTCTGTAGGTAAAAGATATGGGAAGAAAAACTGTGTGATCTTGTAAGCAAAGTCTGAAAACTAATACTTGAGATCAAATTAAAATTGTACAGGCAGATTTTTAGTTTTTTTAAATATAGGTTTACAACATGAATTATGTTATTTTAAACTATTTTGTATGTTATGTGTAATGCTTGTAAATATTTGCATTTGTTTTTATACTGGACTTTTTACCACCTCTCTTTCTCCCCATTCACTTGTAAATTCTATATCATACAAGCATATAGCATAAGTACTTCTGGGAGAATTTCTTCCAAAATAAATTCAATTTGGGTTTAAGTAAGTCATTCTAAACCAAAATGACCAGAGAAAAACAATTTTTTCCCTTCAGATTTCAGCAATTCATCAGTGTGGTACTTTCATTTCTTATTTAATTTGAACAACACTAGAAGTGCTGTCCAATGAAGACAGAGATGATGGCATTTTTAGGCCTATTTTCCCGGGTTTACTAGTAAATTTTTAATACTGGATATATTTTAATATTGGATTTTTGCATAAGTAATCTAAGAGTAACTCTTATCTTAGCCAGACTACATGCTGTTTGTGTCACAATTTTATGATGCAATATGTTTTTCACCTACATAGAAATGATCTATTATCCTTGCTAGCTATGTGTCTCAAAAATATTACTTAATCCTGACACTGCCTCACTTGTATTGGTGGAATGATAACTGATTTTGTATACTTTTAAAGAGGAATTTATCTTGCAAAGAAGCATGCACACTAAACGGGAATAATCTAGCAGGCACTTGTCAGATTTATGCCAGTTGTGACCTTTTATAAATCATGCTCTTCCTAAGAACCTCACCACAGTTGCAGAATTTCCTTGGAATGAGACCACATGTGCTTTGAATTGATACAAGAAGATTATTTGAGAAGATCTATTGTAGTTGTCACAGAGAAGCAAAAAGAGTTTTTGCTAAACAGTTGTGGCTTTGGCCACAGTTTGATTTTGCACTTCACCTTCAAAATTCAGGAATATTTCTAAAGAGTTTTCTCATACACTCCTCTCCAGTTGTGTCTCATGGTTGCCATTCAAAAGATAGTCTTTTTTGGTGTTCTACTGGTATTTGTCATAGGAGGGAGGGAGGGACTGAGGCGCCCTTTAAACGTTGACAATTTCTCTACCACGAGGGCAAAGCTGTATGCAGCATAGCCACCACAACATAAATGGCACAGCACAGATCTGGAGCCTGTTCCCAGATGTCAGCCCTTGAGCCCATCCTTGGTAGCTGATTTGCACAGCACTGATCTTCCGGTTTTGCGCCTGCAAAAAGGCAGTAAAAATCCTGACTTCCATTATGCATGTTGTTATTACTAATACTGTTATTTGTTGTTATATCCATGCTTGGCCGTTAAACCACTATAGGTGTCTATACCAACATGTGGATGCCTTTGAGTAATATTAAATGAAGAGCATCAGCTATTGTGACTGAGGTCTTTGGGATGTCATATGTACTTATGGTAACACCACCAGAAGACAACAAGATTATGTATGTGTTTGGTGTCCTTGTATTGGTGGATACCTGTTGATCATGTTCTAACTCATAGGGCAGTCTTGTGGTGTAACAGCTACAGGAGAAGACACTATCTCAAGGTGTCATTTTCTTTTTCAAGGCATACTATGGGGAAAAGACAACAGAAGACAGGAGTAATTTTTTACTTGTGTTCTATGCATTTGGGTTTGGTGAAAAGGCTGAGATTAGCAGTGAAGCCCCAAAATGTGGGTAAAAACTTTATTACAGACTTTAAATTGAATCTAAATATTTGCATCCATTTATAAGTAGAATTGTGCCTCTGTTGAAGAATGAGCAAAGGAACCCTCAGAAAGGAACAACCTTGATTATGTAAAAATACTAATCATCCAAATTTCCTTCAGCAGTTTTCTGTAGATGGCTACATCCCTAACCCTAGAAAAATATCCTCCCCTGATGTGGCTTATCTGGGGTTAATAGTGAAAAATAGCCAAATGCTGTGTGTGAAATGGTTTGCATCTGTAGTGGTTTAACC
>VXBA01003923.1:0-20166 GCA_013399895.1 Serilophus lunatus
CTCGGCCGCCTCAGCTCCAGCTCAGAGAGGCGGCCGGAAGGGGCCGGGCTGGCGGCGGAAGTGACGTGAGGGCGCGGGGAAGATGCCGGTGGCGGTGATGGCCGAGGGCGGCGGGGGCTTCAGGCGGCTGCTGGAGCAGTGCGAGACGCAGGAGCTGGAGGTGGGCTGGGCTGGGCTGGGCTGGGCTGGGCACTGCCGGGCACTGCCCGTGGCTCCGTGTGCGTGCAAGGTGCGGAGCGTTCGGTGTTCAGAATTGTCCCCTGGGCTCGCCCAGACCCTCGAGAGACTCGCGAGTTTCAGACACATGAGCGCGTCTCGGTGCGATCCTGCGGGGGGCGGTGTGAGGAGGGACTTTGGGTGGGTCCGTCCGCGATGAGGGTCGAGAAAAGGAAGGTGCTGAGGCGGAGGTGGAGCCCCGGCCGCGCGGGGGGAGTGGCCCGTGGGTCCGTTCCTCGTGTGGCGGCTCCCCCTGGAACCTCCCCCAGGGCTGCTTTAAATTCCATCGCCTCAGGGGTGTTCAGGTGCTGCGGGCACTGCCAGCCCCGGGCAGCAGCCTGGGGCACACGAGTGGCACCACGGGTGTGGTACAGACACTTCCCAGGTGGCACCCACGGAGCGTTTGTCATTTTGCAGCGTTTCCAGTGCTCTAAGCGTGGAGCTCACACATCCCTCTGTAGTGATTTAAAAGAAGTACAAACTGTGAATCTTCCTGTGTGTGAACGCTTGTGATCCTGACTCTAGCTCTGTCTGCTTTAACAAGTGAGCGGAAACAGGTGCTCCTGTGTGTGATCCCTTGTAAGAGCAGAACTTTGGTGCTGACCACACGGCTGTGCAGCGGGAACTTCCATCCTCAAATGGAAGAGGTCCCTGGTTCCGGGTGTGCACCCTCCAGCTCCTGTTCCTGTGCTGAGCCCAGCCCCAGGTTCTGCTCTGAGTGCTGTGGAGCTGGAGGGAATTGTTGTGCTGGAAGCAGGAGCTGCCTCGGGTGATGGGCCAGAGCCCAGAGGAGCAGCAGAGTGCCCTGGTGCCAGACAGGAGAGCTGAGTGTGGCTGCCCCTTCCAGCTGGGAGCTGGGAAGGTGTTTTGCCATCCTTTGGAGGAGCACAGGGGTACAGCAGGGTGTGTGGCACCAGGTGTGCTCCCCAGGAGGGAGCTTCATCTCAGTGCCCGTGGTTTGGGCAGCCTCTGTGTGTGTGCGTGTCCATGTCAGGGCCCCTGTGGGCACAGGTCCCCACGTGCCTCAGCTCAGGGGTGGATATGGCAGCTGATTTGTTTTTGCTTTTTTTCAAGGATGGCTGCAGCCACAGAGCTCCCTTCAGACCATGGATTGTAAATGCAGTTATTTTGGTGGGAGTTAGTTTTCCATCCTGCTCCACAAGTTTTCTGGCACAGAAATTAATGGATTTTCTTCTTAGTAAAGAGACCCACCAAAGATGAACTTACACAGCCTGACTTGGCTTTGTTTTACTGGGCCCAGTCCAAGGAACAGTTGCAGAAACTGTTGGTTTTATATGGACGGTGAGCCCTGAGATCAGTGTAAGAATGGCTGCAGACACAGTACCTGCTTTTGGCTTATAAATCACAAGTGTAATTAAATCAACCAGCTGCTTAATTGGCTTCCTGGGGCTGCTTGCTGCACTGTCCCTTGATAAGTGGCTAAAGCCTTACTGGAACTCTCCTTAGCTTTTAAAGGATTATAGATTCTCCAAATGTTATCACTGTGTTGTGTTTCACTGATTTCCTGCTTCTATGGTTTGTGAGGTCTGATGAAGTGTGGGAAGGGCCAAAGCTTAGCTTGGGTTTTTAAGAGGGGCAGCTCCAGTGAGCAGAGAAGCTTCCCAGTGGTGGAGTGTCAGTGAGCTGAAGTTCAGCTGAAGACAAATGAAATCAGGAGTGATTTGATTTAATTTAATTTTCAAACCAGCTGCTTGTCAGGAACTGCAAAGCCAATAGCTGCCCCTTTCATGAGCATAAGATAAAGAGTAATGGAAGATGTTGCCTTACTTTATTCATGCAGCAAAATAAACTGTGTTTTCCAAGTTAAACTTCTGGCACATGCAAGTTGGCTCTTCCTTGTGAGATACAACTGGATTGATATAAAATAACTGCCCAGACCTATTCTGTTACGTGAGGGGAAAAAAATCAGTTATCTGGAAGTGTTCAGTTTTTGTTGATCCTGCTGTGCTTTGTGTCATACTGGTCTTGAAATCTGTAACCAAATTATTTGTGTTTCTTTTTAGGCCCCTGGAGGAATTGCAACACCCCTTGTTTATGGCCAGCTGCTGGCTTTGTATTTGTTGCACAATGACATGTGAGTTTCTCCTCTGCACCTGTGGCTGTAGACACTGGGTTTGTCACCAGAATATTAGGAATTGGTTGTGTGATTTAACAGAATGCCTGTGGACAGTGCTATGTTTAAAAAGAGTGACAGTCACAGGACCAAGTCTCTTTCACCCCAGTATCTGACTGGAAGATGATTCTCCTTTGTTTGCTCCTCCCCACCCTTTCGAACTGTAGGGAAATTTGGGAATAAATTAAATGAGTCTGTTAATGAACTCTGTGCTGTGTTCTGGCAGTCATGTCTGCTGCTGGAGAGTTAGGGCCTAGAAGGTGTTTTAAAGCACAGGGACTTTTAATCACAGATCTGAACAGACCTTCTGGTGTCTCCTTGCAGCAAGCATTTGATAACCAAGGAGTATTTGTAACTGATGTTTTTTTCAGGAATAATGCACGGTATCTGTGGAAAAGAATCCCTCCTGCTATCAAATCTGTAAGTACTCCATCAACTGCCTTTTGGTGCTAAAACACTTTCATACAAGCTTGCAAATAGTGACTTTTCCCCTGAGGACTCTGTTTGTGAGGAGCCTTGGGCTCAGTTCTGTGCTGGGAGCATGTTGGGCTTTCTGAAAGCACTTGTGTTACACTTGATCTGGTTCAAGGATGGGTTTGGAGGATTCAGCTAAATATAACACCAGAAATGCTGCCAGACTCTTCTGTTTGATTTCTGACTTGAAATCCTACATTTTACAGAGAACAAGTGTTCTGTAGCCTTGTTTAAGAAACCTCATGGCCAAGGTGAACAGTCAGACGGTTGTGGATGGTTCTCAGATGGTTCCCTCTTGAAAGGGGGAAGTAGTTACATCAGTGGAGCCAATGGTATCTGGGCCAAATGCACCTGGGAAACCTGCTGTGTTTGGTGCACAGCAATGTGGTGTGAAAACCTGGGGGGGGAAATGGGTTTATAGCTGTGACCACTGCAGAGAAGTGCTGGATTAATGCTTTGGAGGCTGTTTTTATCACAACAGGCAAATGCTGAACTTGGTGCAGTTTGGTCAGTGGGACAAAGAATCTGGCAGAGAGACTTCCCAGGAATCTACCCAACAATCAGTGGATATCAGTGGTCTGAGACCATCCAGCCAATCATGGAAGCACTCAGAGGTACAAAGTGAATTTGTGTGGGGAGCAGGGAATTGCCTTAAATGGTTTCTGTGTTCTAAAACACAAAGAGACAAAACAGGCAAATGACCACTTAGGAGAAACCAGAAATGGTCAGGAAACTTGCCAAATTTTTGTAGGTTTTCCTGAAAGGATTTTAGGTACTGTGTATAAATAAAAACCTTGTGACAAAATCTTGTAGAAACAAAGTTGTTTTCTCTGTCTGTGATTGAATTTTCTTAAATACTGGAATTTCATAAACCATATGGTTTGTTCTGTAACAGCAAAACAGGCCATTAGTTACCAAGCTTTATCAGACTTCTAAGCAGTAATTTAGGGAACTTGGATTGGCATTTCAGAACCCTGTGACACTTATAAAAAGGTTTTTCTGTCAACCCCGACTTGAGAGAAATGTTTTAGAGACTCTGAAATGGTAACATGCAAATTCTTGCTCCCAGAGGGCAGCACAGGCTGCTGAGAAGCCTTCCAAGGTATTTTGCAATAACAAATTCTCTGCAGCTTTAGAAAGAACTGATTTTTGGATGCCATTAATAGTTTAACTAATTGTTTTCATCATTTTCTCCCCTTTTTTCTGCTTCTGAACTGTGTGGCACACAAGCTTACTGCAAATGGCAAATGTCATCAGATCAGATGCAGGGTTTCCTGAAGTGGTTTGTGTCCTGGTGCAAAGATGCTGCATTTGGAGGTCAGATGTGGCCTCTGAGAGGTTTTGTGCTGGCAGAGAGCAGGTTGTTCTCTCTGGCTGCCGACTGGAGCACTTTAGTGAACAAGGGGAAGAGAGGGCGAACTTGTGAAGTGCTCCCTTTGAGGCTGGTGGTGGTTTTCCAAAGGATTTAGAATTGGGACAACGTCCTCAGGCTTCCTGCCTGTGGAGATGAGTCTGCTGTGTGCTTGCAGTGTTTGTCTCTCTTCAGATGCCACCAGGAGACGAGCCTTTGGGCTGGTGTCTCAGGCCTACACATCCATAGCTGCAGATGACTTCGCAGCTTTCGTTGGGCTCCCGGTAGAAGAAGCTGTGAAAGGTACTTTCCCACTGGCCTGATGTGCATCTTTATTTTGCATTTCAACCAGCCATAGGAGAAAAATTGTTCTTAACAATGTGAAAATGCCTTTCCAGGTGTACTAGAGCATGGCTGGCAAGCAGACCTGGCAACTCGTATGGTGATGCCCAAAAAGCCAGGTTGGTGGAGGTGTTACTTCATCAAACATCGAGTTCAGCCTTTTTCAGGAATTAGATGGTAGTTTTTAATTAAAACTGTGCAGAGAATTCTGTTAGATATTTTTGGGAGGCTAATGCTCCTTATAAACATGGGACATGTATAAAATATAAGGAAGTACAAAGTAGTGGGTTTGGATTGGGTTCAGTAGCTTTGATTAAACTGCAGCCTCACAAACTTTTTTAAACAAAAGCTGATATGGATATGCTGTGATTGCTCCTGCTCCTCCTCAGCTGCTGCCTCTGACTCAGTGGCACAGAAGCTCAAATGACATGTCTTAATTTAATAAAGATGAGTAAAAAATAGATAATTTTCAACCTGATAATTCTTTCAGGAGAATTAAAAATTTCTTTGGGCAGGGATCTAGTGAATCTTTGTGTTCTAAGGAGCTCCAGATGTTGGTATAATTTATGTTGCTTTTAAAATTTCTTCTGCTGGATCTTTCCTTCACTGTCATGGTGTTGATAACAGAATCTCTGTTCCTGCAGAACTTGGTCTGCAGAAATACTTGGCTTGATGTTTTTTTTAAGCTTTATCTGTGTCTGGTTGAGGGGAAAATGAAATATTAAGCTGTGAAAGCAGGACAGAATGACTGGTATTAAACTGCTCTGTGCAGCTCTGGAGTAAGAAGCTAAGTGACAGCTTATCTAAAAGGGAAAAATCTATTAGGCTGAGAAAATACACTGTTTGTGTGGGCAGAGATTTTAGGTGTTCAGAGCCCAGAACAGCATAATACCCAAGATTTCAACACCTTGTGATTATTATGATTTTTAGCTGTGAAATAAAGTGTGACAAATGGGCTTAATTACCTTTGAACCCAGTTTTGACTTGCTTCATGGAACTGTTTAAAATTGTTCCACTGGGCTAAGTTTTCTGTATTTTTCTTCAGGTGTGCTGGAAGCTTCCTTGAACAGATTTATTCCTCCAACAGGTAGGAATATGTTCATTTATATATAATAAGTGTGCATTTAGATTAATATCAGCAGTGTCACCAGTACCATAGTGTGGGGATTGAGTCCTAGAGAAGTGAATGTTGTCGAGGCCCCCTCAAAAACCCCATACAAATCACCCCAGTGAGGTGTTATGCAAACACAGTAATTTATCCCTCAGGTTTGAAGAAGTGCCTGAGACTACTGAGATTCCCATTTCAGAGCTAAATGAGGGAGCAGATTCCAAAGCAGAGGTAGAACAGCTTCTGTAAAACAAAATGATTTTTGCTAAAACTGCTGCCTTGGAGGCAATTGCTTCCCTGGGCACGTTTCATTGCTCTTGCATAATGTGGGACTTCTGAAATCTTTCTTCCCTGTAGAACAACAGCAATTTTCTGCTTTTCCTCAGATCTTAACAATAGTCTGAGGGGAAGATACATCAGACTCTCCAAACACTGTTGTCTCACTGTTGTTCCCAGGACAGTGACAGCAGGTCTGAATTGGTGGCTTCCTATGTCTAGCAGTTGCCAAAACGTCTTAAATTGAGAGATTTAAATCCAGGAGCTGGGGTCTTGCTTTTTGAGAATGGTCACTCAATTGTCAGCTGCCTCTGTCATGCACTTGCAGCCCTGAGCAGTGTGTCTGCTTTAACTGTGTCCTGGATGCTGGTCTGGAATGTGTGTTCAGGAAGAGAAATGCGAAATTTCTTACGGTTTTTTTTATATCTGATTTTTAATTCCTCATTTATCTCCCTGGCTTTACAGTCACCTGCCTTCCAACCTGTTGTAAACCTGAGGTCTCAGGTTAGCTGGCATTTCTTTAGGAACCTGCAGCTGCACCCATTCTCCTGCAGCCCATGCAGTCCCATGTGTCTTGTTTGTCCGATCACCCAGGAGATTTGTTTGGGGTCTTCAGGTTGGCGGCCTGTAAGGAAAGGAGCAACCAAAGAGCTCCAGGAGCATTTTTGTCAGGTGAAAATACCATCAGGCTTTATTATTCGGTCTCCAGTATGTGCCAAAAATTCTGGAGGCTGCTGACAAGTGGGACTTGCTGCAGCAGTGTTTGCTGTTGGGTTGGTAACTCTCAGACTATGGAATGGTGCAGATAACAGAAAATTTAGTTCAGTTAGAGCTGTGGAGGTAGGAGACAGAGTTAAGATGAACCCCTAGAAGGCTGTTGAACAGTCTGCATTTAGTTTTTTTCTTGTTCTTGTGATGGATGGTGTTGCTGATGGATTTGCTTCCTAAATTTCATTCATGATGCATTTGTTTTATCTCTATAGAACCTGCTCCAGTCCCACCAATTCCCAATGAACAGCAGTTGGCCAGATTGACTGACTATGTGGCCTTCCTTGAAAACTGATTACCCTGCTCCTGTGTTAGAACAACCTGGGAATGCTGTGTACCAAGAGTTTTAGAAATGTCAAGTTTATTTTACTCTGTTATCTTTAAATGTTCCAGCATCCCCTACTCAAATGTTTGAAGTCTCTAGTGAATGTTAGCCCATCTCCTGTTTTGCCAAAGCCCAGCTAGCAGTGGAAAGACTCCTTTACCTCCTGCAATATTTATTCAGTAGGTACACAGCTGGATTATCTAGCAAAATTTGTTATTGACTCATAGCAGTGAGAGACCCTCTTCAGGTGTGTTAGAAATGGTGTGTGCATTGTGTTGTGATGGTTTTCCCAGTGGGCACTGCCTGCTTTATTCTCTTGGTGGGGGTTAGCAGGGGGAACTTGCAAACTGCTCTGCTGCCTTGAGAGCTCCCTTTATATGGAAAACACTTTCTCAAAATTATTTATTTGAAACTCACCTAAGACTTGGATTTCTAAATTTATTTTGACTGATATTAAAGAACATGTTTACACCGACCTTGTGTACTTGATTTGTTGTTGTTTAGTCTGGAGAAGAGGAGGCTCAGGGGAGACCTTGTCACTCTACCACTCCCTGACAGGAGGTTGTAGCCAGATGGGTGTCGATCTTCCAGGCAACCAGTGACAGAAAGAGAGGACAGAGGCTCAAGCTGTACCAGGGGAAGCTTAGGATGCATATTGGGAAAAATTTCTTCACAGGAAGAGTGATTAGACATTGGAATGGGCTGCCCAGGGAGGTGGTGGAGTCATCATCACTGGAAGTGTTTAAAAAAGACTTGATGTGGCACTTTGTCTCATCCACTAAACCATGGCACCGTGTTGGTGATAGGGTGGACTTGATGATCTCAAAGTTCTTTTCCAACCTTGTTAATCCTGTGATTCTGTAATTCTTTTAAGTTTCCCTTAGAGTATAGTTCTGTCCTGCTCTGCTCTACACTGGGGTAGCCTCACCTGCAATATTGGAGCAGTTTTGCTTTCTGCAGTATAAGGAAGATATTGAGCCATCAGAGTGTCCAAAGGAGAGACATGAAGATGGGGAAGGGCCTTGAGGTGAAGCGTGAGGAGCAGCTGAGGGCACATCCCACCCTCCATTGGGGCACCACCCCTGGGCAGCAGCCAGTCCCCCTGCCCACCCCACAGGCCCTGAGCAGCCCCTGCCCCACAGGGACAGCAGGGGCTGTGATCAGAGGGGCTCGGATCCCATGTGTTCCACTCCAGAACCTTCCTGAGACGGCGGCGGCTCTGGCAGAAGCAGCCCAGGGCTGGGGAGGGACTGGGGTAAAACGGGACAAAGCAGCAGGGCTTGGAGCCTGCGAGGCTACGGGGAGAGGGGGGTGCCCAGGTGGGCAGGGCAGGGGCAGGGGCCATGTCCAGGGGCCCTTCCTGGGGCTCACGGCCCTCCCGCTCCCAGGACCCCCCCCGGGTTGGTCTGTGCTTTCTGTGTCCCAGTCCCAAGGCTCCTGCAGAGCCCCTCGGGGTAACTCCAGATGCTAAAGCTGTCAGAGCTCAAAAATCTAAGCTCTCAACAGACAGATCTGAAGAACTGGCAGGAGAAGAAACTATCTGGTCCAGACAGTAGTTCAGCTTCAGGAAGCCACAGTGGCAGATGGCCAAATGTGCAGCCAGTTGGTTATAAAACCTTTAACTTGTATGACCAAGTTACTGCAAAAAGCTGTTCACAGATTAAAGTCTTCATGCACAGTTCCATGCAAGCTTTCTTTATGCTGTTCCTTCAGTTTTAACTCCATTACCAGTGATTCCAAACCTTCTGTTTCTGAACATCTCATTTATTCAGGTGGCTTCTTCTCTGGCATTTCATTCGCATGTCTTGCATAAAGTTTCTGAAGGCTGGTTCCTCATGACTGTCCTCAGTCACTGGGGGAAAAAACAACAGTTCAGCACTTGTTCTACTTGTGGTACTAAAGTAAAGCTAGAATCAGGATAGCCAAAGCAACATAGAAAGTCTGTTTTATCTTCCACTACATTACATGGCACAAGAAGTAAGTGATCCTAAAGATCAATGGAACAGGGAAGATTAAAGTCTGTGAGCTATATAAGAGAAAAATCACACTGTAAGAATTTATAAGATTGCTCTAGACCAGAGTCACAGGAAAAGGGAAGAGAGCCAGGGGCAGAAACTGTAAGACTAAAAAGATGATGGCATATCTGTGCATCGATCAGGTTTAGAGGTCACTGCATGCCTGAAGCCTAATAAGTGTATTCAACACCTAATAATTACTTAAATAGAAAATGTACAATTGAATTTTCACAAAGGTGATATCCCTGAACTAAGTAAGCATTGCAGCTGAGATTTTGCTATAGATTCTGACATGTCAGATGACTTTGCTTGTTTTTCTAGGATCTCCTTACAGTCCATCCAGGTAATGAAATACAGAGGGGATTTTCTGTCTAGACATGCAGCTTTTAGACCTCATTCCCTTACCTTCATGGTCAATGTCATCAGTATCACTCTCCCTCTCTTCTTCCTCTTCATCGAGCGTTCCTCGTGTTAGGATTAGCTCAGAAGGACCCATTGCAGAAGCATCATCAGGTCCTTGAAGGGAGCAGAAATGGCTATACACAAACCAGCTTGCTAAAAGGTAAGGTAGCATGTGCACTAACTTCTATCTGCACATAAACACCGCAACTAACACCTGTTCTAAAGAGACAGAAAGCTGCTTGTGGATCCCAAGGACATGAGACAGACACCATCAGCATATACCTCATTTAAGGAACAGTGCAGCCAAGAGCAGAGAGCTTTCTCAAATTCTAATCCCACTCTTCACCTTTTCTAAAGTATTTCATTATTTCTAGTAGGTCTACTACATTAGCTACACAGCAGGGTTTTTTCCATGCCTGTGACTGACACAGGAAGAGTTAAGTATGACCAGTCCCATAGGAACTAAAGCCCCACTCCTCTAACATGGAGCTGCTTTCATACTTTTGCTGTGAGGACAAAGAAGCACTGTATGATTTTTCAAGGCAAACTCATCAGAAAACTTCTGCAGTTAACTTTATCTTTGTGGTGAGGTACCTGCCAGTGCACTGCCCTGCACACACACGTTGCCCATGTCCTTCCACAAGTGTTCCAGCTGCTCTCTCTTTTGTTTATTTTGAGCTTCCTCCTGTAGACAGAGAGTTACATGTGGATTCTGAGAACGTTAAAACATCAATAGAAGAGAAACCTCAACCAAACCGAGCAGTCTGTCCCCTAGCCTAAGCAGGTCTTACATTACAGCTAAGGTTACACAGAACTTCTGACCAAACATGGAAAGCAACCTCCAGTCTGGTGGACTTCTAGAACATTTTCAGCAGTGTCAGGAAGCCAAGCTCTGTGCAGCTGTGCCTGCAGAGATATGTCCTTTGGAAGCCAGGACTCATGATAAGCAGAGCTACTGATCTTGGCACTGTCTTGGTTACTAAGTCAAACTAGTATCCTTCACTGGTGCAGAAAGATACAGGGATAGTCTCAACGGTCTTTATTTTTAAGAACTCTCCATCCATCTGAAGACACAATCATATTTCCCAATCATTTTCTCACAATTAGCTCAAATATTAGCACTAAAACAGTGAACAACATCTGTTTTACAAAACACCTTCATTATATATTAAATGAAATGTTAGACCCTCTCAACATAGAGGCAATTGTATGCATAAAGATGAACCCAAGACACACTGTTCAGGTGTACAGCAGCTAAAGACACTTACCAGTGTTTTCCTCAGGCGCTCGTACTCTGGGCGATACTCTCTGAAAGACAAATAAAGAGAATGCATTCAGTCTGCACCAACACAGGATTTATATCATGTAAGGATCACCTTGGAGGCCTCTTTCTACCCCTCAAAAAAGGTTTCTCTAGGCTTTCATGTTTGAGAGACATTTCAGAAAGACTAACAGTACCTTTTTCCCCGTATCTGGATTCTGAAACCAATGGATGCAAATTAAGTGAACAAACTTCATTAAAACAGCAACAATTCAAACCTTGGTATGGAATCGGAAGGAAAAAACACTCCACTGATTTACTGACATAGATAGCTTTTACTTTGTCACTGAAGAGTTAGCACAAAACTTCGTATCTGAATAGTTCCTTTTTACTGCTGCTTTTTATGCTGATGCTCACATTTAGAAACCCTCAGCTATGGAAAGTTTACAGTCCTTTAAATCAGAAGAATGGACTCATGAGTCCACCTTCAGGAAGTGTTCACTGGGTCAAGGACCAAAAGTTATCCTCTTACCTCTCATATTCATCTACAGCTTTAGAAAGCTGGATAAAAAACTCATCCAGTCCTGTGCCAAGCACTGCAGAAACACCAACCACCTGTAAAAGAAACCACACACCAGAACTGGAGAGCAACTGAACCAGGTTTTTGACAAAGAAAACAAGCAAACAAACAAATAAATGGACAACAACAAAAAAAAACAAGCCAACACAAAAAACTCCCTACAATAAATAACTACTAAATAATCTAAACCTAACAATACCCATTTAATCAGCACAGTGGCCTGAGAGGGTGCAGCAATACTTCTGCTTCTACCCATCCTGCTTTCAAACTCTTTCTCCACTTGCTGTTCATGTTTGTTACTTCTGTTTTTAGTTAGTTGGTGGTTTTTTTGTTTGGTGAGTAGTTGGGGTATTTCTGGGGGGGGTGTTCCTTTGGAGAAGGGGGTTTGTTTGGTATTCTTCAATACCATAGGGCAAATCAAAAGAAAGGCAAAATCTTTCTGCTCTTTACTTGTTTACTGATAATAATCCAACCTCTCATGCTGCACCTAGGGTTACAAGTGGTTAGTAAATATCAGTGTATTAGAAGTAAAGAGCAGAATAGACAAGAACTGACCTTTTGGCTCTGAAATTGTCTAATACTTTGTATTTAGCCAAAGCACATTTTAAAAAGTGCCCAGAGCAGCAAGAGATGGAGAATTTAATCAGATACTATGGAAATACATTCAAAATGCACATCTGCTTTCTAATTTGAACTTGTATGTCATTACACTTCTAGCCATTTGTTCTGCCTGTATTAAATTAACTATCTAAAAATGCATTTCATTAAGGCTATTACCAACCAGAATCATACATCTTCTAATGAAAATTCTCCCTCTTTTTCATAAGCAAGACAGTCTAAACTACTCACTTTCACATGGAAGACCTTTTCTAACACAGCCTTGCATTTGATCATTAATACAGTAAATATGCAGACAGCTCTCCAAAGGGTTTTAAGCATTAAGTCTAGGCACTGTGCCAATATATTTAAATAATTATATTTTCCCTGCATTTAAGTATAAGTTGCCTCTTACTCTATAATTCTCTTCCTATGACCTGCTCTCCAGTCCAGTGCTCTAACAGCTGTAACATGCAGACAAAAATGACCTGATTAGCAGATAAGGAACAGGAAGTCCTTTAGTTCTGTATATGGCACCACTACTGTACACTGTTCCACATAGGACACTTACAATATGTTTGTTTTGGTTATAGTATCATTATTTATATGAATGGAGTCACTTATTTTCATGGTCTTTCTTGTAATATCCATACAGCCAAGAAAGCTTGCTTTTCCTTCAGGAAAAGCTGATGACAAACACAATCAGCTAAAACCTTAGCACAGACTATGCAATCATTAACAGCCTCCAATGTAGAGTGTTTTCAGAGAAAATGAATTTGTTCTCTCAAAACCTGGTTAAGTGAAAAAAAAAACAACCCAACACTTTTTCTTGAGAAAGCAAATATACAACTAGAACAGGCTGCCCATGACTTTGTCTGAGCATGTTTTAAGCCTCTCCAGGGATGGAGACTCCAGTTTCTCTGGACCATCTGTTCCAGTGCACAAACAGTAAAACTAAAGCAATTTTTACCCCTCTCTATGTTTAAACATAGTTTCCTCTGTTTCACTTCGTGTCCATTGCCTCTTGTCTTTTCCCTGCACACCAGTGAACAGAGCCTACCTGTGGCCTTCCTTACACCCCCCAGCAGGCATTCATTTATACACATCAAAGACATTCTCCTTGAGCTTTTTCTTCTCCAGGCTTTTATGAGAGGTAATAAAAAAAGGAAAGACTCTTACCTTCAATGAACTGTAAAATTCATCCAACACTAAACTCATGGAACGAGTCAGGTTACTGACATAGGAAGTCTCTTGATTCAGGGCATCCTGAAAAGTCTCAAAGTCCTGCATCCATTCCACTGCAAAACTGTGGTCAATTATGTCAGTCTGGAAGGAGAAGGGAAAATGTTCAGAAGTAATTACCTTAGCCTTAGGCTGTTAAGTGGACAGATAAAAAAAATCCATGTTAAACTTATTTTCAAAATGTTGATCTTTTAAAAATATTCAGTCCTGGTCTGAAGTTTTGCAAGTTCAGTTTTTATCAAAAAACAACTATATGAATACAGGAAGAGAAGAAAAACAACCACTACCCCAGGTTCAGGAAGGCAACAATTGTTTAAGGAAACGATTGCAGGTCTAAAGCCTTCTATGGTTTTACTGAAAAGGGGGATCCAAAAATTGCATACTGTAGAAAAAGTTTAAGGTGTGATTAGTAGATCACACGGCTGGGGCCAGACAAGACCAGCCCTCTTTGAAGATCCCTTGATTTCCTGATTGGTTAGGGGCTGGAGGAGAGCAAGGGTGACTTCCACCTTGGGGAACAGCCCACAGAACCTGGATAAAAGTGAGCTGTGTTCTAACCCAAAGAAGTTACAATCTAAACTCAGTGAAAGACAATGGACACAACCAGGTGAGATGGTTCCACAGTTTTACATGGACTCATATGCAAATAGCCAATAAAGAGTTTTATAAACATCTTACCACGTGCATATCCACTCTTAGCACAGTATGAGGTGCCTAAAACTCTGATATATCTTATTTCCCTGCACCAATGGGAAGGAAGAAGATAGAAGCATTGCCTAGCATTACTCAAGAGACAGAACTAACCCACCAAGGGTCAAAGCCTGACTCCTTAGAGTTACCTTGATTAAATTCTATAAATAAAATAAAATCACCTCCACAAATTACTTTTTTTTCCCTCAGCAAATCTTAAAATTCATTAAATCTATGTGTTTGTCACTACACATTCTTATCAAGAGTCAATTTCAAAAAATTAAATGAAATTTTGTTACAAATTCTTCAAATGATGTTGGCTTTACTTTTTAGCACAGGCTAAACATGAGATCAAAATGAAGTTTAAAGTCATGAATCCTAAGCCTCAGGCCTAACTTTCCTTACAAACACTGATAGTCTCACCTCTTTCAGTCTTTCAAAAAGTGTATTTTCTTAAGGGGGAATGATTTTCCTACCTCGTGCCTTTTTCTACAGGAAAAAAAAGCTTAACAGCTTATCTAAAATTACTGCCTGGAGGTAGAAAGAAAACAGTTAGGAAAACTTGCTCAGGAAGCAAGCAGATGTCAGAGATAAGCATGGCTGGGTCACCAGGCACAGGAGTGGAGCTGGAACACAGCATTAATCCAACTCTGCTGGTGTGAGGGAAAATGTCCCTGCCAAGGCACAGCACATGGGACATAGGACATGGGATATATGGGACATGGGACATGTATGTGTGTGCACACACAAAGCTTGCTGAGCTGGGAATACAAAGAGTATCTGTGGGGAGCAGCACTCACACCAAACACCTAGTGTGATTCTGTTATTATCTGAAATTATTATGTTTAAAGAGACACCTGTTAAGCCCAAAAACATTCCATTAGGGCCACAAGTTCCTTACATGACAGTGGATATGTATCCTCAGATTAGTAAGTATCTGACTTGAATATTTGAGTGCAATGGCCCATCCCTGATTATTGTTGTGCATTTGAATACCAGATTAAAGACCCCTTTCAGATTCTGTTGTCAGCCTGCAGCTCCCTCCCAGTCTCTCTCTTCTAAAGCAATCTGTGGTAAGACAAAGACACCACAGAAAAGAAGCAAAACAGAACAATGTCCATGAGGACACAGAAATCAGAGCTTTAACTTACTTTGTTCATGACTACAATGAAAGGTAGCTTTGTCTTGTACAGGATACTGGGGGAAGATACAAAATGAAAGTTTAAAATTAATCTAAAACTTACTAGAATAGAAAGCAAGTTAAGCATAAGGCAGACAAGACTTGTGAAAAAACATATTTGACTTCAAAAGATAATTACTTTCCTTCATACAATTAGAATATAATTTTCACCCAGGTCCTGCTTACAATTGTTGAACAAAGTATGCTCCTCCAAAATGTAAGGTATAAAATCTCCTACACCCCCAGTTGATTTTGGTTACCAACATTTACTATGAATTATGACAGCTCTAGCTATATTAGTCCCTGATTTTACATGAAAGAAAACAGATAAATTCATGTATGAAGAAAAAGACAATAAATCAAAAACTTCATACTATGCTGAACTCCAAACAAATCTTGAAGAATCTTTTAAAGTATCAATAAAAATAGAATAAAATACTATGTGTTTTAAACTGTGAGCTTAAACTAGGACTAGGCTTCTGCATCTTAGGTAAATGGTTTTATAAGCAGTATGCAATGTGTTAGATCTAATATAACCAGCCTCCATCACACTGAAGTCTCATGGATTATTTAATGCTTTCACTGGGAGCTTTGATTCAGTGACCTCCAGATGCCCATTGGTACCTTTATTATTCTGCTTATCCAATGGGAAAACCATTAAGAGAATAACCAAACCATTAGATTATGTGGATATGAGGCACCCAAGTGCCCATCTAAGCACAAAACCAAACATACCCTAGGCTGCATCAAAGGCAGGGTGGGCAGCAGGGCAAGGAAGATAACTGTCCCTCTATGCTCTGCTCTCATGTTATCTCACCTGGAGCACTGCATCCACCTCATGGGCCTGTTGGAGTGGGCCCAGAGGAGGCCACAAAAACCATCAGAGGACCAGAAGGCCTCTCACAGAGACAGGCCAGAGAATTGGGGTTGTTCAGCCTGCAGAAGACTTCAGGGAAGCTTTATTGCAGCTTTTCAGTAAATAAAGGGGTTTATGAAAAAAAAAAAAAAGCCTAAGGTAGACTTTTTACCAAGGCTTGTGGTGACAGAACAAGGGATAATGGTTTTAACTGAAAGGGACGTACTGACAAAATTTTCCATGATGAGAGTGGAGAGATATTGGAGCACACTGCCCAGGGAGGCTGTGGCTGCCCCATCCCTGGAAGTGTTCAAGGCCAGTGTGGATGGCACTTGGAGCAACCTGGGACAGTGGGAGGTGTCCCTGCCCACAGAAGAGAAGGTGGCCTTTAAAGGTCCCTTTCAACACAAACCATTCTATGACTCCCTTCCAAAATAACTATCAGAGACACAGCAGTCAAAGCAGATGGACTGCATTTCCAGCCTTTCTTACCTGCAGGCATAGAGCATGTTGGACATGAAAGTGATGGGGTTAGTGCTGCGAGAGGTGTCCATCACATAGACAACAACTGAAGGGAAGGAGGAAGCCTGGGAGCACAAAGTCAAAGTTCAATGAGGAGTACACTGCTCAGCAGCCAGGTCATTCACACATCTCCACTGTCCAGTCACATCAAAAACACTTACCAAGGCCTCAGTTATGATGGCTCCTGATGCTGACCAGGTGAACACCTCGATTTGCCCTGGTGTGTCAATAATAACATACCTGATAAGGAGTCACCCCAAACAACAATAAGAGAAAATTAGTTAAGCACAAGGTCCTGTTCTGACTAGATTACCACCACCATACAGTGGCAAACAACATGATTATTCTCTTATAGAGGAGAAAAGCTTCTTCCCAACAGTGATGAGATGTGTGGGCATGCCTGGAAATTGCCTGTGTGAGTTTTGTGACTAAGAAGCACATACTCTCTTGAGTACATGTACATGTACTCTCTCGATTGGCATCAATTTGACAGACACTTAGTACTGCAAACTCTTCAGAAGAAGAATTAATTGCTGCCTGTTTCAACAGTGTGTGAGAGAAAATGACAGTCTAGTGAGGACAAGAAAAGCAGAACTGTAATCAGCAGGTATTTCTTCCATGTATCCAAAGAAAGTCTATTTTATCTATTCTAATTCTATGCCCTTTTCCATAGAAAATTCATACCAAGGCTGAAAAAACGAATAGAACATACAGAGAGAAGCTTTCTAGAATTTCACATGATTTTCCCACGTTGACCCCAGAAAAGAACTCAGTAGAATATACTCACTTGGATGCATTTTGTCTTTTTTCAATAAACTTCATCACCTGATTGAAAAAGCAAGAGTATACTTTGTATTTATGCTCACAAAAGTAAACTTTAATCCTCATTTCATAATGGAAACTACATTAACTTGCACAGCTGCAATTGTGGAACAAAACATTAAAGCCTTTAAGCATTCCAGAGTGTGAAAATGCCCTACTAAGGAAGGATGAAAAATGTTCATAGGTCAAAGACAACCCTGATCTTGTCTGTTTGTGTTCTAGTACCTGGCTAAAGAAACAGTAGAACAATTGCAGTTGTTCCTTGCCTTTTCACCAGGAAATGTCTTTGCATCTGACATCAGTCCCCATCCCAGAGCTGATTCAGTGTTATGATTTAAGAGGGCTGTGAATTATCAAATAACCCCAGGAAAACTTAACCTGTTCCCAGAAGTGAGCTTTCCTACTTCAAAACCAGAGCATTCATATGAAAGATTTTATAGCACATGTGGTGCAACAACAGTCCTATAAAATCTTAAAGAATATTCTGTACCTGTGACTTGTAAATTTTGCTTTAAATAAACCTGGCAAACTGAGATCTCTCAAGTGAAAGCTAAGGTGTTCTGACTGCATTGTTACACACAGAGTTCTGTACAGAGAATAACTCCCCAAAACATTTGGCTAATGGAACACAGTGCCCTCTGAGACTCCAGAGAGACAAAACCCCACAGGGCCCCAGCACAGCATCATAGCCACAGCACACACAAACCACTTGGTACCTGGTCAAATCTTGTAGCAAAGAGATTGAGAGAGGTCACTATCCCACCATTTGGGCCCAGGCCATATCTGACATTTCATTGAGGAAAGCAGAGGGTTATGCAGACCCCCAAGGGCTTTTTTTCCACTCTGACAGCAGCTGCTCATGTGCAATGCTCACTGGACACCTTGAAGCAAGGGACAACACCCCTAACATACAATGAAGTATTCTAACTGATGCAGCAGCATAATGAAGTGGCTCTTACCCAAACATGTGTGACTGGCTGAAGGAAATGGGGCTACATGGCTTCCACTGGACATTTTTGTTTAACTGCATAAGAGTCAGTAGTAACTCATCCCTACATACTGTGTCCTCAGTTACTGCTCTCAATACCCAGACACGAGGCCAGTCATCCTCCTTAGGCCCTCTCTGTTTAATGAGACACAGAAACTCCAGTAGTGGCCAAAGAACACAGTGAAGCAAACAATGCACCTACATATCAATCTGAAACTTTCCTGGTAACCCCAAGTCAAACAGCCAAAATCAAGAATCCTATTCCCAACACTTTTAATCTTGTCTAAAATATTAACTTTAAGAGTCACCCTTGCAAGTCAAATCCAAAAACTGTGTATTATTTCCATCTGCAAAAGTTATTACTTGGGAGACCAAGGACCTCTGGAAGTGCAGCCCCTGCAGTGTGATGTTACTGCACTACAGTCCTCTGGGAACAAGAGCCAACACTCCAGTGTCTCCAACATTCAGAGAGACAACAGTGCTTTGATTATGGTCAGAGAATGTGGAAATAGTTTTCTCCAGCTACTGCAGGCACACAGGAATGTCCACATTTGTTTATAAGATATAAAATTAGACTAGGTAAAACATGGGAAAAAGGCTGCTGGCTTCCACAAAAAAATAGAAGACACAAGTTCTTTGAAAGAATGACAGGAAGCAAAAAAATAGGTGGGCAGAGTCCCTGTTATTTGTAAACACTTACTGTTAGGCAGAATCACTCTTAGCACAGAAAAAGGTGACCTAAGGAGTGTTACATCTTGTAGATAACACATTCCTAATGTCACATGCAAGAAATACACAGTCAAAATCTTCTGATCTTCACAACACTCTGCAATCTGCAATCCTCCCCACTCCTGGGAGGGTCCTGTGCAGGGCCAGGAGCAGGACACAATGCTCGTGGGTCCCTTCCAACTCAGCATAATCTGACTTACCAAACTTGAGATTCCAAATATTATTATTTAAACAAAAAAAGGATACTGTTTCATGACTTCTTTGTACTTCACGGTGTCCCTGATATCTAGGGGAGAAAGAAATACAAACAGTTCTTCAACCCCCAAATGGTCACCATCAGGTAACACAACATACCCACCCATGTGAGATCCAGCACTGGGATGGACACTGTGATTCCTGCTCTGACATCAGTGAAACAACCTGCAGACCCACACAACCCTTCCCATCCTCTGGAGAGGCAGGCTGACATACTTCACAAATGGTAAGAGACAGGATCCTCACAAAACTAATGACTGGTATCCCCTTTGGAAGAGCTAAACAGAAGATCTGTTTCACTGCTAAGACATTTTCTCTAAAATTTGTATCTCTAAAAGTGCTTTAAAGCAGTTAGTTGGTAGCATACAGGGCTACCACTGCTGTGGATACAGGGAACCTGATCAAATCTGCTAATATTTTCATCCCTGGCAAAGGAAAAACCTCTAGAACTCAAACACATCAAATCACACCGGATGATGTAAAAAGACGTACAAACGCGACGGAAGAACACCTTTAGTTCTAAAAACACCCATGTCAAAGACTGTTTGGAGAAAGGACTTAAAATATTACAAAGAAAAACAAATAAAAGTCCTTCTCGTGTTAGAACTCGGAATTCCTTAAGGGGACACACGTCCCGGACTGACCCCGGCTCCCCGGGGCACACGAAGCGCGGCCCAGTCCGGCCCAGTCCGGCTCAGTCCGGCCCTCGCTCTGTCCCGGGGCGCTCCCGGCCCCGCGGGGCGCGGCGCTCACCGATGTTGGCGGGGAAGGGCAGGTCGTGCACGGCGGGGTCCAGGTTGATCACGTAGGGCGGGCAGCGCTGCCCGTGCAGTTGGGCCGTGAGGCGCTGCGGGGACACGAGCAGGCGTCAGGCCCCGCCGGGCTCGGGGGTAGCTCCGGGCGCGGCCGGGTGCTCCCCGCAGCCCTCCCCCCGCGGCCGGCGCCCCTCACCTGCACGAAGGTGGTTTTCCCGGAGCCGGCCATGCCCAGCACCAGCACACACACCGGGGCCGGGGCCGGGGCCGGGGCCGCT
>VXBA01003923.1:20435-50468 GCA_013399895.1 Serilophus lunatus
GCTGGTGCTGCGCCGTGTCCGAGGGGCCTTCGGGGCGGGAGCGCGGAGCCCCTGGATCGTGCGTGTGGGAACGGGAGCGCGGGGCTGGAACGGGCCGTTCCGGAAAGGGGCTGAACCCTGCCGCGCGTCCCGGGACATCGGGGCCCGCAGCACGCCCGGGGCTCCCAGCGGCGCCTGTGACCTGCGGGTCCGCGGCACCTCCTGCCCTCGGGCAGCTCTTGGGCTGTGCTCCGGGCTGGACGCTGGGGAGCAGCCCCTCTGCAGCAGCCCCCCCTGCAGCAGCCCCCTTGGAGCAGCAGCCCCTCTGTTCCAGCGCTCAGGACAGTCCCGCAGCGCNAGCAGCCCCCCTGCAGCAGCCCCTCTGCAGCAGCCCCCCCTGCAGCAGCCCCCTTGGAGCAGCAGCCCCTCTGTTCCAGCGCCCAGGACAGTCCCGCAGCGCCCGGGCTCGCACAGATCGCCACTCGCCATCTCTTCAGGCTCTGAGCCATTGATTCCCTTTTTCTTACCTATGCAAGCAAAGTGGCTTTTTTGTTTTCCATGTGTCCAGGCTTTTGGGCATTCCTGCATACATTAGGTCTCTGCTCTCGAAGTGGGAAGTACACTGTATGAATGAAAAAGTATTCAAAACTTAGCGCCGGGTTTTATAGGTGTTTCCTTCATAATTGCTGCTATTAGCTCCTTAGGAAGGGATGCCTGACAGATCGTCTGCACTCTCCTCTTCTATTGCAGGTCCTTAACTGCCGCCAAAGTTCTTCACACTAATCTTCACTTCTATGCAAAAATTCTTAGTTCTAAAAAACCCATGAATCTTAAAACATGTGCCATCTTTGTCAGTCATTTCAGTTCTTGTAGTGATATACCAGGCCAGCTGATTGCAGCAGACTCTGCCTGCTTATTTATTCACTTTTATTGTTACAGCTTCATAGCCCTCATTTTTCCTGGTTGCTCCTCAGTGAGGTTTCTCCATGTTTTTCAGGTGGGGATTTCCCAGACAATGCCGTTGGCACCACTGTGTGGTTGTAAACTCTTTCAAAATAATGCAAATATCCAACTGACTTTTTGTAGAAAGGAGACAAAGTGTGTTTGTGAAGTCATTGATCAAGCAGTTGTGAATTTGTGTCCTGCTGCTTCCCTGACCTTTCCATGAGGAAACTGGGGCTGGAGGCCAAGGAGAGTCTGACACTCTATAGACATAGTTCTAAGAATTCTCTAGTTATCAGTGCCTGCTACTGAATTTGATAACTGGTGGTTGAGGCTCACAGCTGATCATGTGCATCATGTTTTTCTATAAAGAAGACGGGTAATTTATCAATATTTTTTTTGTCTATATTTTTTTCTTCTTTTTGTCTTTTTTTCTCATTCATTCTTCCAGTTTCTTAGCCATTTCCTTTATTCCTGTCAAAATACTACCTCTGTTCCCTAGGTTACAGTTTTGGTATTTCATATACTTCCACTAGGCAATGATTCTTATTTTCCAGTCTATATAACCAAGATTTTTGTCCTAGGTTGCCTAATAAAGAATGGCATTGAGTCATTACTAGTGTTTGGAAGAAAATGATGATAAAATACAAAAGACTAGAGTGACATCAGACTGGTAGTCTGTCAGTACTGGGGTTCCACAGGGCTCCACCGTAGGCCCTGTGCTCTTCAACATCTTCAGCAATGACTTGGTCACAGGACTGGAAGGGACACTGAGCAAACTTGCAATGATCCAAAACTGGCAGGAGCTGTTGACTCCCTGGAAGGCAGAGGGGCCCTGGAGAGAGACCTGGACAAATCAGAGAGCTGGGCAATCACCAGCCATAGTTCAACAAGGGGACGTGCCAGATTCTGCACCTGGAGTGGGGCAGCCCTGGATGTACAGAGAGACTGAGGAATGAGCTGCTGGAAAGCAGGGCCAGGAAAGGGCCCGGGCTGTTCTGGTGCAAGGCCAGTTGGCCACGAGTCAGCAGTGCCCTGGCAGCCAGGAGGGCCAACCCTGTCCTGGGGGCATCAGGAAAAGCATCACCAACCAGGTGAGGGAGGGGATTGTCCTGCTCTGCCCTGACCTGGGGTGGCTGAACCTCCAATATTGGGGCAGTTTGGGCACCACGGTTTAGGGAACATATTGAGCCATTGGAGAGTGTCCAAAGGAGGGAATGAAGATGGAGAAGGGCCTGGAGTTGTGTCAGAGGAAAGTTAGGTTGGATATTAGAAAGAGATCCTTCTCTCAGAGGATGTTTCAGCACTGCCCAGGCTCCCCAGGGCAGTGGGCACAGCACCAAGGCTGCCAGAGTTCCAGGAGGGTTGGGATGATCCTCTGGGACAGGGACTCTTGGGGATGTGGCTGTGCAGTGCCAAGAGTTGGACTGGATGGTTCTTGTGGGTCCCTTCCAACTCAGCATGTTCTGTGAGTTTGTGAAATAAATTGTCCATGCACTTGAAGCAACATACAGCTAATAAGTTGTTCATACTGCCTTGGGAATCTACATTTAGGTAGGTCTGTTAAATGACAAGTCTTAATAGGAGCATAACAACTGATAAGTGACAAAAAATCTTTGTTAAATAAGGAGGATCCGGTGATGTGGATAAAGGGAATATCTGAGAAGCTGATGGAGTACAGGAAAAATAAATGAAAAATGAAAAGAGCAGGAAGGTGACTAGAGACAGCATTCTTGGCATGGTAAATGCAAGAATTACTTCATTAAGGAAAAAATAAATACTATGTAAAAACTAAAAAGTTAGGATCTAAAATATTTTTAATCATGGGATAAAGTCTAGACAAAAAGCATGTATAGCTGAATATACTGGAGACAAAGAACACTCCACTGTGTCCCATTGCAAGAGGAAGAATTTGGAGAGTGTGGAGGGGCTCAGCCCTGTTTTGATTCTAGTTCTAATTCAGGTGGAATTGGAAAGGTTAAGCACTTCCTCTTGCAGAAGACAGTGGTTTCCTTTTTGAAGGATGGTGTATGCATATCCTCATATGTGATTGTGTTTGACTGGCAAGTGAAATATGCTAAAAAAAGACAAATGATGCTGCTAATGTGAATTGTTCTGCTTTGTTAGGACACCAGGACTGGACATCACAGACAACAGAAGGTCAAGAAGTCCCCGGGAAATAAAAAGTATGTGAATGTTTCTTGTCTAGTTTGACTGAGGGCAAGAAAGAGAGATTCTCTCTGAAGAAGTATCTAGTGTTTATATAATATTCTGAATTTTAAGAGCTGCAACAATTTTAGTTTGTGTGATGAGAGTCTCAACTGACTTTGCTTATCGGTTTATAGGAAAAGTGCTTTTCTGATAGTTCAGTGGTATTAGCTTTCCTTTATTTTTTTAAAGGATTTTAACACTGTGAAGATAAATATTTAAGTCCAAGACCAAATGGTCTTCCAAAATCCATGTATTTTGGGTCTGATTGCAATGGAAAAGCTTTGATTTGAGAATTCCTCTCCCCATGTTTCTGCAGTACCTCCTTAAATATAGTATATATATATTGATCTGACACCTAAGTGTCTCACACTTACTAATTCCTGGACTGATCTGTTGAAAGGTGAGCTCCACAGGTCATGGTGTGGGAGAGCATTAGTGGAATGGCCATCCCAGTCACCACTCAAGTGATTACTCATTTCACTTTATGAATTGTGGTAGCAATGGGATATGTAGCAGTGTTTCTTTTCTCTGTTCTTTCCTCTTTACATTAATGGTATTTGCCCAGAAAAGAGATACTCTGTGTTTCTTTGACATGAATTTGTTGCCACGTACAGAAGTGTGAATGTCCAGGCATGTCAAGCAGAGAGAAATGTTTGAGAACAGTGGAGCAAAGTTCTTTCTAATATTCAACAGAGAAAAAAAATCAGTGCTACTGATTAGTCTAAATTAGTCTCTATGTAGTGTTATTTGTGGGTTGTACTAGAAGGTTCTCTTCATTGCTGAAAGCATTGTTAGTTAAAATTCTTGTAAGCATTAACCTTGACTCTGGGAATAGAGGCTGAAGAGTTCTTGCCCTTTGTGAGGTGGAAAATGTCTCTTTTGTAATGATGGACTGCAGAAAAATTCTTATATTCCACATTGGTTGCTTAAGGATAAATGTATATTTTTAAATTGAGATTCACTTGTGCCTGCTTCTGAAGTTGAAGGTTTGAGGTAGGAAGAATATTTTTTTTGTTCCTTTTGAGAGCTTGCTAATGTCATTGTCTAAAAAATAACACTGAGGATGGTTTATCTTGCTGTCCCTTTTCAGTTCCCAGAACTCAGGAGTTTCAATGCCCTGTGAGATGAATTTTTAGGATACTTGGGAAGATGGAAGGGGTGTTGTCTGTCAAGTAATTATGATTGTGTGTATTTGCATCCTTATACACAGAATTTCAACTTGATGTTTTCCAGGTCTAAGCAATTTGAGGAGGTGGAAACTGCTGTTTCAGGAGTGAGCAGTAACTGTGATGACACAGTGAGCAACAGTTCCTCTGCCTCCCTGAAGGGCCCAGTGAATGGGAGTGCAGAGCCCAGGAGCAGGAGGGCCATCCGCAGACCTGCCTACTGGCTGGAAATGAGAGGAATGAAACACAGAGTTCACAAATCTCCAGAAAGAAAAGGTACTCATCCCTGTTGGTTCAGTGCAAAATGTTCTTCTCTCTGGTTCTTTTGTAAGAGGTTAGCTTGCTTCTGAAAGACATGCTGCAGTTCAGTCACAAATTACAAGCTTGCTAGTGCTGCTTATGTGTTGGAAGAATTAAACTTCCTCCACAGCAGAAATAATGAGTATGATTCTTTGACATTACACAGTCTTATTGACTGACTTGTTTATTAAAACTAATGATTCTGTGGCTGAACTCAGTTTTATATGTAGAATAGATATATATAAGAGTTATGCCAATCATATCAGAAAAATGCTTTGAGAGTTTTAAAAATAGAACCATCAACAATGAGGTTGTGGCAAACAGGACCATTCAGAAGATTGGGATTAGACACAGCTTTTGGGGTTGGTAGATTATTGTTTTTTAAGGATGTCTTTGTTTCCTCACTTCTGTCATTTGTGATTTTCTAATTTGGAGTTGTTTAGGTCTTACGTTGTTGTAGAAACATTCAGATTTCCTGGCCTAGGAGCTGTTTTCCACACTTCTTGTGTGGCAGAGCCAAAACTTGGGTCTTCTTTAATGCACTTTCTTCACATCTCTAAGTCAGAATCTGTATTTCATCCTGTTGTGGGGATCTGGGAGCTTGATAGAAGCAAGAATGTTGCAGCTCCCACACCCACAGGTAGTGAGACTGAGCATGTATACCTGTAGGAATACACACAGACATTCAGTATACACACACAGCAGCCTCACAGATGGGCACTCACACAACAGCACCAACAGCCTCCATCCTGCTCCCTCTCTGGCTGATCAGCATGGAGATGCATTAGTGAGATTAAAAAAAAACATATAAAAAGGTATAAATCAAAGAAGTACATGTGTGTGTATGTGTACATTTGTGTGTGCATACATGTGCAATGTGGATGTCTCCCGCAGCTGGACTTAAACACTTAGTCTGCTCAGTACCTGGCCTTTGGATCCCAGTCTCCTCAGTTGCTGGTGCCTGGATGTACCAGCCCCTGAGGCCAGCAGGGCCATGGCAGTGGCAGGTGCACACCTCTTTACGGACAGGCTGACACTCAGAGTGGGCAGGTGAGGTTTTTATAACATAACCTAGCACTTTCTGTCTCTGTTCCTGAGGAAGATTATTTTCCCAGACCATGCTGTTGGCACTGTTTCTTCCATACCTTCTGTGTCAGAGGATTGCAGGCTGTGGGGTGCCTAAATGTTGCTGAGTTAGAAGGCTGTGTCTAACTCACTGGTGTCCAGATGCCTTAGAAGAACTACTCTTTTTTTGACAAGTATTGAATAAAATGATATGCTGAGGCAGCAGTAGATAGCCCGCTGTTACCCAGACTGACTGTTGAGACTGAAGTGTTTCTGTTCTTACTTACCAGGAGAAGTACTATTGAAAGGCAAGAGGAAATCTGAGCAAGAGGAGGGTGAAGGTGTTAAAGACTCTCCCAAAAAGAAGCAGAAGATTTCGGGTAATACAAATAACTTGTAATTCCTAACTGCAAGCCTCCAGGTACTTCAGATTTCTCTGCCCAATTGCCATCTTCTGCAGTCTTCAAACTTTATTCTGATTCTGGATATTTTATGCTAGGAGACAATTGACTAGTGTCTCTTTTACTGCAGGAGGCGATTGTTCTAATTTCAGTCTGTCTTAGATCTCCAACAAATGGAGGGAGGAGAGGAATTAGGGAAAGTATATGCTAGTCTGTATTGTTTCAGTTTCCCAAAAGGTTATAGACTAAATAATCAGACAGATTACTTGTAAACATCTGAGGATTAATGAGATGATAACAGCGATATGAGTTTGTTAAGAAGAAATCAAACCCACGCGCTTTTTTTTTTGCTGCAGAAATGCTTGATATCATAAATCTTTCATTCCTTCAAAAGGTTTGTCAGTCAGTGGTTAGGTGCAAAAGGAGATGCACAAGTGGTGAAAAGTAGGAGCAGGTGACACAGGAGAAGTATACATTTGCTGTCTAGTCTTGCAAGGAAGGATGAGGTTGGAAAGCAGAGATCAACCTGTAGTTGAATCTTGGAACGTGTGAAAGGCAACAAGAAAGGATTCTACAAGTACATAAATGGCAGAGGGAAGAGTGGGGAAAGTGTGAGTGACCTCCTCACCAGAGCAGGAGAGCTGCTGACAAATGAGATGGAAAAGGCTGAGATACTCAATGCTTCCTGTGCCTCCATCTTTTATCAGTTAAAGGAATCCTTCAGGAATAACAGGAGCCTGAGACCAGAGAGAGAGAAAGTCTGGAACAAGGAAGGCTTGCACTCGGGGAAAGAGGACAGGGTTAGAGCATTTAAAGTGGATTTACCAAGTCATTTCCCAGCAGTCCTGGTGGACTGATCCCAGGTGGAAAGATCCCAGAGGACTAGAGGTTAACCAATGTGATGCCCATCTGCAGGAAGGGTCAGAAGGAGGATCCAGGGAACTACAGGCCTGTTACTCTGACCTCAGCATCAGTGAAGGTCATGGAGCAGATTATCTTGAGTGCCATCATGTGGCATGTACAGGACAAATGGCATGTGCATTGGTCCTGCACTTGGGTGACCACAATGCACCACTTGAGGTTTTGGGCAGATGGGATGGAAAGCTGGAAAAGGCCCTGGGGATTTTAGTCAACAGCAGCTGGACAGGAGCCCAGGAGTGCCCAGGGGGACAAGAGGCCACTGTACCCTGGGCTGTGCCAGCACTGGGGGGGCAGCAGGGCCAGGCCAGGGNAACAACAGGGAACCACCTCAAGTTGCACCAGGCTTAGTCATGATATTGGGAACACTTCTTTCCCCAAAAGGGCTGTCTAGCCCTGGCACAGCTGGCCAGGGCAGTGGTGGAGTCCTCATCCCAAGAGGGATTTAAAAACCATGTGGATGTGGTGTCTGGGGACATGAATTAGTGGTGGCCTTGGCAGTGCTGGGGAATGGTTGGAGTTGATGGTCTCACAGGGCTTTTCCAACATACACAGTTTGTGGTTCTAAGTCCCATGGGGCCTGACGGGTGGCACTGAGTGCTGAGAGCTGGCTGATATTATTGTGAGGCCACTCTTGATTATCTTTGAAAGGTCATGGCGACTGGGAGAGGTCCCTGAAGACTGCAAGAGAGCAAATATCACTCCTATCTTCAAGGACAGAAAGAAGGAAGATCTGGGGAACTACAGGCCAGTCAACCTCACCTCAGTCCCTGGGAAGGTGATGGAAAGAATCCTCCTGGAAAGCATTTCCAAACACATGAAGGACAAGATGGAGATTTGGAGTAGTCAACATGGATTCATGCAGGGCAAATCATGTTTAATCGACTTGATAGCCTTCTGCAATGAGGTCACTAGCTTGGTGAAATAGGAGTATGGAATGATAGCTCACAGTCTGTCCCTAGATTCAGTTCTAACTATTGTTTTTGTCACCAAGGGCTGGGATCTATGTAGGCAGCACAAAGCTGAAAGAGATGACAAGTATCTTGGAGAAAAGGCTAAAAGTGAAAGTAGTCTTGAGGTTAGAGAAACAATTTAAAAATAGAACAGAGAACAGTGTGTAAAATTGAAGGTTCTGTAGTTTGGGAAAAAATGTGATCACAGCTGAAAAACAAAGAGCAACATCCCAGGAGTCCAGTGCTTCAGAAGAGGATTCCAGACTTAATAACAGATCAAAAGCTAAGTAGGGACCAAGAGTGTCATACTTGGTTATTAAAAAGCCAGATGTTACACTGAGAGCTTTGAGCAGGAATGTAGACTTCTCAGACATGTGAAGTAATTCTTTGGCTCTAACACAGCATCTCATGTGGAGTGCAGTTTCCAGCAGTAGGCACTGCAGTTCAGGAAATGTGTGGACCAGTGAAGAAAGAACAGGGAGATGAGAGCCAAAAGCATAACTCATGAGAAAATACTGATAAGAGTTGTTCAGTCTAAAGAAGACAGGAATGAGGAGAGAAACAGGATTCTTTGGTTGTCATTAGATGGATTCAGCCAAACTGTGCACAGAGGATGTCTCACTGTGAAGCACTCCCATCCCCTGAGCTTTGTATATTAACATACACTTTACAAATACCTGGATGGTACTAATGCCTGTCACTGTAAATAGCCGTGGATTTTGAAGGGGAGTAGAAAACATAATCTTGAAATTCCTTTAAAACAAAGAAGCATTGAACATTTCTGAATGAGTAACTTTGAGACAGCAGACTTAATAGCAGCCTTCTAGCAAAAAAAAACCCTGCTTTTTTTGTAACAAAGCTAGCAGAACTAACTCTTCTGGGCTGTCTTGTTTGTGTTGTAACAGGAAAAAAACAGCAAGCTGGAACAAAACCAAACTCCAAAAGGAAAGGCCACTGTGTTCAGAGAGAGACAGAAACCTATAGCACAGGTAAGAAAAAGAGGCAGTTGCTTGTAATTGTTTATAAAGCAGCTGAAAGATAAATGTGATCCTAGTATTTGAGTGTGAGCACCAGCTGTGTTTCTGGTGTTTCCATTCAGTTGTTTGCTTTACTGTTGACAAGGTTAATTTGCATAAATCTTTTTGCTTGTAGTTCTGGGGCCAGTTTTGTTCAATATCTTTATTGATGGCCTGGTTGAGGGGATGGAATCCATTATTAGTAGGTTTGCAGATGACACCAAGCTTGGAATGTCTGTTGATCTGTCAGAGGGAAGGAGGGCTCTGCAGAGAGACCTTGACAGGCTGGAGAGATGGGCTGAGTCCAATAGCATGAGGTTTAATAAATCCAAGCGCCGGGTTTTGCACTTTGGCTGCAATAACCCCATGCAGAGTTATAGGCTGGGGCCGGTGGGGCTGGAGGATGCCCAGGCAGAGAGGGACTTGGGGGTGCTGGTTGATAGGAAGCTGAATATGAGCCAGCAGTGTGCCCAGGCGGCCAAGAAGGCCAATGGCATCCTGGCCTGCATCAAGAACAGTGTGGCCAGTAGGACCAGGGAAGTTATCCTTCCCTTGTACTTGGCACTGGTTAGGCCACAGCTCGAGTGCTGTGTCCAGTTCTGGGCCCCTCAGTTTAAGAAGGATATTGAGTTGCTGGAGCATGTCCAGAGAAGGGCAACGAGGATGGTGAAGGGGCTGGAGCACAAGCCCTGTGAGGAGCGGCTGAGGGAGCTGGGATTGTTCAGCCTGGAGAAGAGGAGGCTCAGGGGTGACCTTACTGCTGTCTGTAACCACCTGAAAGGAGGTTGGAGTCAGGCGGGGGTCGGTCTCTCCTCTCAGGCTCCCAGTGACAGGAGGAGAGGACACAGCCTGAGGCTGCGTCAGGGGAGGTTCAGGTTGGATATCAGGAGAAACTATCACAGAGAGAGTGATTTCCCGTTGGAATGAGCTGCCCAGGGAGGTGGTGGAATCACTGTCTCTGGATGTGTTTAAGGAGAGGTTGGATGGTGAACTGAGTGACATGATTTAGATGATGGGATGGTGTTGGACAGGTTGCTAAGTTAGGTAAAAGGTTGGACTTGATGATCTCTAGAGTCTTTTCCATCCTTGTTAATTCTGTGTGTGTAAGGAAGACCTGGCTGCTGTCCTTCTGGCACTGTGTCAGTACTGCAGAGCAGGACTGGAGGGACTGCACAGTGCCTGAGTGGAGGTCCACGTGCTTTTGTCACTGCATAATGAAACACTGAAGGGGGAACCACTTTTTGATTTGAAGAAAAGCTTGATAAAATAATTGCATTATAAAACTCATTGAAATATTTATAGTTTCTACTCAGCAAAATATGTTTGCAGGAAAAACTGTGTAGCTATTGCTGCCAGATCACCTTTTCTGGGAACCAGAGACCTAGCAATCTATCCTAGAAAAATAAAACTAGCCTGGACTCAGTGAGTGGAATCACTTTATAGCTCACAGCACTCATTAAACACCCCAGTTTTCTGCCAAGTACTGCTTGATTCACAGATTTTCCCCCAGCCACCTAGGGATGGACAGTCTTGGCCTATTATTGGGAAAAGAGGAAAGCCTTTGAATCTTCTTATGGTAAGAATTCAGGCAGACTGCTGTTAAGCCACTTTGTTCTCAGAACCCATTTCAGTAATTTATAATCTTTATGGATTATGCCAAACTTTTTCTCGGCAACCCACAAAGAGGACAGGAACTAGAAACCAAGCCACACAGGCTGCTTTTCTCTGGTTGAGCTAGTGCAGCCAAACATTCCTAGAGTTCTCAAGATTTGGTTTGCAGAGCAGAACCATGGACTTTGTCTGAGACTGTTCAATCACATCTGTGTCTGCTTTTACTGGAAAAACTTTTGCCAAAATAAAAGTTTACTCAGCACACTAAAAAATGGTGTAACAGAAATGAAGAAAGGAAATATTTCTACCAGACAGTTGGAAGAACACTCCTCACAAGGAACTCTGGGATTAAAGAGTGTTTGTCAAGTGCTCTTTCCAAAGGAGTGATGTACACCCTGTGTCATGTGACAGACTTAAAGCTGCAGCTGAGCTACACCTGTTGAAGTAGAACTGGACACAAGTTTGGTAGCATGTGTCCTGTTCCTTTTTAGAGTTCACTGTGCATGCCAAAGGGAAAAGAAAAGGTCTTGTGTTAGAAGTTGTGTTGCAAACATTTTGTTTTCACAGGTAGCATGGAAGAGCAGTGGTCTTTGGAGATTCAAGACAAAGGCCGAGTTACCTGCCCAACGTGCCGGGCTGTGGTGAGGAAGACTGTGGAAGGACTGAAGAAACACATGGCAAACTGCAAGCAGGTGAGACCAGGAGACATGAGCAATGGTTTCTTTACTCCTCTTCAGCATACCAATAGAAATGCCTGCACATTATTTTGTGTTGGATTTAAAACCAGTTTCATCTTGTCATCATGTCACTGAGCAGGAGTCCTTTATACATCTGTAAGAGGCTGTGCTTGGTGCTTCTTGCCCAGCCTTTTGCTGGACATTTGAGGAAGTGAACAAAGGTGTGGTTATTTAATTTTTCCACTAAATCTATAAAATCTGTTCTTAGAGGGCACTTACCATGTCCAAATAAAATTTTCTGCTCTCCTACTTCTTTTCACCGAAGAGTTTCCCACTGCTTTGGTTAATGCACAGTTGCACACATCATGTCCTTGTTTATTTCTAGGAAATGTTCACGTGTCATCACTGTGGGAAGCAGCTAAAGTCTTTAGCAGGGATGAAATACCATGTCATGGCAGACCATAACAATCAGGTAACACAACTGCTGTGCATCTGAAACTCCTACAGGAAGAACAAGGGGTTTTTTCCTTCCCTGGTGCCCACAGAAGTAGAACATGGGGTGGACTTTTTCAAATGTTGTAACTATTCAAATCTTGTCTACCTATTATTTTTCCAGTGAGACATGACAAAGTAGACATGGCACGTCGTAAATAGAGGGGATGAATTTCTGTTTAAGCTGGTAATAAATCACACATAAAAGGCATTCTCAATCAGAAAGAAAGAGGTTACTCATTAGGCTGCAATTTTCATTTCTTTGCTAGAAAGCAGTTTTTCAACATCCAGAGCAGACTAGAGTTCTTTAAAGCTTCGAAGGTAAAAAAGGAGAAGCAGAAATTAGTTCTTGACTCTTTTAGCTATAAAAATAATAATCCTACAATCTGGTTTTCCTCTTTTATTGCTTTAAAGAACACAATGTCTCCTGTTGCAGTTGCAAAGAATTAGAACTTTTGAAAAGGTAATTTGAAAGTTTGAGTAAGGTTCAGATAATTCACAACTGTAATTTTTTACACAATTCCCAATACTGCAGTTTCTGAACCTACAGCTGTATTAGTAAATGATACAGGCCATGGATCATGTTCAGGCCCTGAGGATTAGGCCTGTCACTCAGTTCTAACTTTTTATTCTGTCTTGGTGTAATATTAGGTCATGCAGGAAATAATATACAATAATCATCAGAGAATAAAGAGCTTGAACTGTAGTTTAGCACAGACGAGTGTTACAAGCAGTCTGCTTCACTTTAGTCAGGCTAAGTGGAAATGGTAGGACCGGTAAATGTCACAGATGCATCATTTTCTGTCAGTTTACTGCTTCTAAAGGTAATTCAATTTTGGTTTAATCTTAGCCAGCCACCAAGCCCCACGCAGCCTCTCGCTCACTCCCCCACCCACAGGATGGGGAAGAGAAATGAAGAGTAAAAGTGACAAAACTCAAGGATTGAGATAAAGACAGTTGAATAGGTAAAACAAAAGCCATGCTTTATATGCTAACCATGATACTGTATGGTCTGCAATATCCTTGGGATCAGTTGGGGCGAACTGTCCCAGCTATGTCCCCTCTTCTGCTTGTGCACCCCCAAGCCACTCACTGGCAGAGAGGTAGAAGAAGCAAAAAAAAAACCTTGACACTCTGTAAATACTGCAAAGCAATAACAAAGCCATCTCTACACTATCAACCCTGCTCTCAGCACAGATCCAGAACAGCCCCATTTTAGCTGCTGTGAAGGAAATCAACTCCACCCCAGCCAAAACCAGCGTAGATATGGAAAGTGATCATAACAATAAATACACGTCTGTAAAATTATCAGTTGCAGAGATTTAATAATTTCAGAAGCTTTCCCTCAGTAGTGTGTCGAGTAGTGAATTCCCTATGAGAAGAATTGTAAATGCTAAGCATCATGTGTTTTTTGTTCATCTTTCTGCTGTGCTTTAGCCAGTTGTGAAGGAGGGAGAGGAATTGGACGAGCACCTTGAGCGAGACCGCCTTCGGAAGGTTTTGAAACGTATGGGAAAGCTGAAGTGCTCCAGGGAGGTAAGCTGCACTGTGCAAAACAGTGAATTGAACAGCAGTGGAGGCAGGAACATAAAACATGGGGGTGCTGTTGGCTATGTTTTGGTGCTGGCCAAACCAAGATTTGTTTCAAGATCCTAGCTATGCTTTTAAAACAGAGTAGCATAGAATCGTAGAATAATTTGGGTTAAAAGAGACCTTTAATGGTCATTTGAGTGCCAATTCTTTGTTGCAAATTTTTTCTGTCTGGATGGACTAATATTAAAGTTTTCTACCTGCCTGTCTCTGTTCCATCAGGAACAGTGGTAGTACTTCGGTCAGCAAACTCTGGACCCTGTACACACTGGTCTTGTGATCACTTGGAGAATGGTTTTCTTCCATGTATTTTTCTTCTGTATTGACAGGGCTGCACAGGCAGCTTCACCAGCATAATGGGATACCTGTATCATGTTAAAAAATGTGGGAAGGCTGCTTCTGAGCTGGAGAAAATGGCTATGAAGTGCCATCACTGTGGGAAGGCATACAGGTCAAAGGCAGGACTTGTCTACCACCTCCGCTCTAAGCATGGGCCGGTGAGTGCACCCTGCCCTGCTCATCAGGGCACTGGGGGGGGGACCTCAGCCTTGGGGTACATACAGCCTTTTGTCTGCCACTTTGATGGCTGTGGATCACAAATCTGCATTTTCCTCTTTTTTCTGGCATATTTTGTCCTTGATACTTTCTTCCTAGCAATAGCTATTGCTTTTCTGTGACTAGGATAAAGCTTTTTATAGTAAATTGGCATGGCAGCAGTAAACGTTCCCCAGCCTGACTTTTGCTCCATGGAAGAGTGATGTTAACATAACTTGTGAGATGCTTTTCTTTGCTCTTAGAAGACACACCATTGGAGCAGAACAGGCAGTGCTGTGCTTGTTGTCCATAAGGGTTTTACAGTGAATGATGGGATACCTTTCAAGACCAGCAATTGCAGGAAACTCTCTGCTTGAGTCTACACAGATCTGGTCTGTCTGACTAATGAGGTGCACTTCTGTCCTGTCTGTGACAGTGAACCACAGGTGCTGCAGCATTTTTATGACAGCTTTGTCAGAATATTCCCAGGTTTTAGTGTAACTGAAATGGAACTAGTGAAGGAGGCTCACCTTTTTTGGCTTGTATTGCAGGTCACTTTCCTCCATGAGGAAAGAAGAACAGAGAACCTGAAAGAAATGAAATGGGAGCAAAACAATACAGGCAGAGTTCAGAGGAGATCTGCAAAGGTGGCAATCTACTATCTCCATGAGTTGGCTGGAGAAGAGCTGGCCAAAGAGTGGCCTAAAAGAAAAGTTCTGCAGGACTTGATTCCAGATGACCGGAAGGTACAAGGCTTTAAAAATGCTTTACAGAGTTTGAGTTTTTACCTTCCTGTCAGATCAGTCTTGAACTGGCTCCTACCCAGTGTTTAGTGGACCATGGAAAGCAGTATGTGTTATGGGAGGGATTTGGTTTTGCTCTCTCTTGTCTTAGATTGCAGTACTGCTGCAGCAGCAATTGCTGTGGTGTAAGTGTTCTGTTCAGGCAGGCTGTAATGACTCAAAAGTCCTGCTGCTGGAATTCTCAGTGAGCACAAGGAACATGGGCGGCACCTATGGGCATGATGTTGCTCACAAGTCACTCCTGCCATGCTGTGATATTTCACAGTGTTTCTGACTTCACAGTTTCCAGGACCACTTTTTAGACTGTAAGGGAAACCCAAGGTAAAAGGATGCTTTAGGACTTGAGTGAGGTATGTATATTTAGAGGAAATGTTGTAGTCAAGATCATGGGAAGTTTCAGATTCTGCTATTGTGTGAGCTTTCCAGATTCAATTTCTGGAGAATCAGTGAGACAGGAAGACATTGGTTATTGAGAGTTTGTCTGTCAAGAGCAGAAGAAATAGCACTTCTGTCTCACAGCCCGTGAAGGGAGGGGAAGAGGCATACTTGGCACTCTGTGTAGGTAGCAGTGCTTCCAGCTCTGGATTCCATCTCTGTCTTAGCTGAAATACACTCGTCCTGGACTGCCCACCTTTAGCCAAGATGTGCTGTGCAAATGGAAGACAGAGATAAAGATGTACCGAAGAGTCCACTGCCCAAATCAGGTAATGCTGACGTGTTTCTGAAGCCTCAAGGGGGACAGATTTCAGGTCTCTATGAGCCAACAGGCTTTCCACAACCTTGAAACTGCAGTTTGTCTCTCTGTAAGAGACAAATCCAGCTCCATCTTAATATGGTTGTTTAGTGTCATCAAGACACTTTTGCCCTTTGCATCAAAGTGCCCTGAGGATGATTCTTTGAAAATGTTTGTTCACTTCAGAGCCAGTAACCTGTGTCAGACTGGTACAGCTTTTGCATCCAGCAGAAAGCTGATCCATTTGGACATTTGAGCAGTGAAAAAATGACAGGCCCCTGCCTTTCTAACTAAATCTAATTATAGAAGGGATAAGTAGAGATGAAAATACAAGAGTGGAGAGACTTTGTCTGGCACAAAACTTAAGCTTGCTTTATTCCACTAGACTAGCTGTAAGCCCTGTCCAACCTAGCCTGGAACACTTCCAGGGATGGGACAGCCACAGCTTCTCTGGGCAGCCTGTGCTGGGGCCTCAGCACCCTCACAGCCAAGCATTTCTTCCCCATATCCTACCTAACCCTGCTCTTTGGCAGTGGGAAGCCATTCCCCTTTGTCCTGGCACTCCAGGCCCTTGTCCAAAGTCCCTCTCCAGCTCACTTGGACTCCTCTAGGCACTGGAAGGCTGGGTTTCTTACAATTAACTAGCAATCAGCAGTCAGATCCCATGAGAACAAATGCCCAGTTGGTGGAGGTAGTGGTGGATGTAACCATGTGATGCACGATGTCAGACAGCCAGGGTTCAGTGGCAGCTGCCCTCTGAGTTTGGTGCAGAGATGATGCCTTCCCCCTGTCCTGCCACACTGCCAGCACTTTCTCCCCAATTTTCAGGCTTGTATCATTTCCAAGTATCAGATTTGCAGCACTATGTTGTGGGTCGAGCTGTCTACAGAGAACAGCTGTCCTGTGTCACCAACCAGTAACACAGTAGCACATCTTGCTCCCGCCACCTGTTCCAGGTCCTGGGCTGAGCACAATCTGTTACCCTGAGGCTGATGCCTAGATCTCCCCGTGGGACAGGCCTTTAACTGCCCTGGGACAGCTGCCGTTTAACTGAGACCAGCAATGTTGGATGCTGTACCCCTGCTCTGTGCCCCTAGAGAGATAAGCAGCACAGGAGAGAGTAGTATCTGCTCCTGTCCCCCTGTGCTTAGTTGCAGTTAATCTCTGTTGCACTTCAGGCGAAAAGCAAACTATCATTTTAGTCAGGCTTTTGAAAAAGGATGAGTGTATCTGTCACAAGAGTCTCTTCATTATGTCCAAATATGCTCAGAAACTTGGAAATAAAAATATTAAGCTTACTGAAAGCTTGAGTCTTTTAATGGTCTTTCTACCAGAAGCTTTCTAGCTTTGTAGGACTCAGTATCTCCCTCCCTCTACCTCTCCTAGCCCTTTTGGAATCATCCTCCAGACAATGACTTTCTTGTGCGGGAAGAAATGATTTCTTGCTAGAATGTTTCTGACATGCTTTTTTTTACTGTTTCAGGGTTGTGAATCTGTGTATGGCAGTGTATCAGGACTCAAGTCTCACCTCGGCACATGTACCTTGGTTGGTAGCCCTCCTGTAACAGCTCACTGTCCCTGTCCCTTTGATATCCCTTTGTCCAAGCTGCTGTTGTCCCATCTCTTAATCTGAGATCCTTACAAGTTCATAAAATCATAGAATGGTTTGGGTCAGAAGAGACCTTAAAGAGCATCTGGTTCCAACCCCCAGTTTGAGTGCTCCCTATGTGCTAATGAGGCTGCCATTGCAAACACTGCCTGGGACCAGGAGGAGACACCTTAGTGGGATCCCTTTTAGTGAAACAGCAGTTCTACCTGTAGATTCACAGCTACAAGAGTAGGTTTTCCAGGTACAGTGCTGGGAACCTTACGACATCTCACAGAGCATTCCTATACTCTGGGTGCAACTGGTCAGTCATGTCAGTGCTCCTGTAGCTAAAGCTTTGCCCGGTATGAATGAGAGTTCCTAGTTCTTACTGCTGGGTTCTATCTGAGCAAGATTCAAATGCAATATATAGGTGTATCAGCCTCCTGGTCAGCAACTGTTGATGGACTTTGTTTTGTTTTGTTTTGATGCCAGGGAGACTTTGTGGCTGGTAAATACAAGTGTCTCCTGTGTGAGAAAGAGTTCATTTCGGAGAGCGGGGTCAAGTATCACATCAACTCTGTGCATGCTGAGGTAAGGCAGGCAGAATGGAGCCTCAAACCCCAGGCTGTTGGAGGTGGGGAGAGTGTCTTCTTGGGAAGAAAATGCTGGATGTATGCCCTGTTTTATTTATTCTTTGCCCTCTGTTGGGAACAGGGTCCTATACTCGAGTGGTCTTTGGTTTGCTTAAACATAGCTGGTCTTATGCTTTGGTCTGGGGAGCATGTCCCAAGCTGCTGCTGCTCAGTTCAGCTCTGCAGCATTTCCCATGCCTTTAACCAGACAGTTGCCAGATCAAATCTGAATCCTTTGAGACAGGGTGACACCTGAGGAGACACATCAAAGAAGAGAGCATTGTTAGGCAGCTGCCTTTCCAGATTTCAGGAAAACCTTGTCCCACAAGGCAGCTTTATTAGAAGCCCTGACAGGCTTTATTTGGTATTTCCACTGCCATCAGTACCAACCTGTTGCCTTCTAAACCCTGCAGGACTGGTTTGATATGAACACAACCACCACCAAAAGTTTTGAGAAGCTCATGAAAATTCGCCAGAGGGAAGAGCAAAGGAAGCAACGGAAGAAACGTCCTTTGACCAGGGGCAAAAAGAAGAAAGCTGGGACCCTGGCTGCCAAGAAACTCCCCACTGCTGGAGTTGAGAAAACAAGGAGAAGTAAGAGAGGTCGTCCACGGCGGGTGGACAACGAGAGTGCAAGCAGTGAGGAGGGGACACCCCAAGCTGCACAGAGAGCTGAATTCCCAAAAACCAGCCGCAAGCGAAGCCGAAGTAAATCCCTGGAAGATGAGAAGGAATAATTCTAAAGCTTTTCAGTTACAAGCCCCACTTTTGTCAGGCTCATAACTCACACCACTAATATAAGCAACTGAATGTCTTTGGGACTGTGACTCAATTCTACTTGGTGATCTTGATATTGAAACTTTTGCCTCAGGTCAGTTGTGAGGGATTCAAACCAAAGCTGTGATGCAGAGGCTGCCTCTTCTGGTGTAGTTGCCTTGGACAGTGGCACTAGCAGTGTACCCAGTGTGATTCCTGCTCTGGTTACAGTCTCAGTTTGGTCACATTAGTTGCTTGTTTAGTGGTTTCCAGTACAGCAGATGTCTGTTTTGTCATATTCCTCTGATGGGTGAGATCAGGGTTCTTTTTTAGTACTCCCCATAAGGGACTGACTAGCACAATGTTTAGGTCTCTTCCAAGGGGAAATCCTTTCTTGCACAGAATGCACACAAACTAAGCAGTGTTGTGCAGAATGCAAAGGCTTTGGCTTGCCCTCTCACTGTCCTGTCTGTTGTCAGCAAGGCTGCCACAAAGGAGCAGAGACCTTCTCAGTGTTTGCTGTAGTCTGTTACACAAGGCTCTAATTTATACACTGGTGTTTAGGCTCAGCACCAGACAGCAGCATATGAGTACAGGTCTGCTTGGAAGGGATGTGACATCATTACCCCTGTCAGGAGCCCATTTTTTCCTGGCATCTATCTCCTGTAATGTTGGGCATTAAAGATATGTGGAGAGTCTTCTAGTACAGAGAAGAATAAATGCTCCCCAGCCCTTTGAAGGTTCCTTGGCCTTTCAGAGCCCCCAATAAGTAATACACTGAGATGGCCTTCATGTGCCCTGTGAAGCCCACTTATTTCAGATACAGTTGGGAAATGTACTGCAAAACAGTGCATACCTGCATTAGCAGCCTGTTGGTGCTAGAGCCAGGTTCCATGGAGCTGCCTTGCTAACATGTGGTTCTTTGTCATGCCCGTGCTCCCACAGTGTCCTTTTTCCTGCACTGCAGGTGCCACCCCCATTGTCTTACATCACCTTTTCAGTACCACTTCCTCTGTGCTAGTGAGGTGTATTAGCAGTGGCTTCCCTATGTAGAAAAGGTTAAAAGAAAGGGGGTCATTATTTTTAGTCGTGTGTTGGCATTAGCTCTGGATCCTAAGGAATAATATCTTCCTGTGCTCCATAAATCATAGAATCATAGAACATTAAGTGGTTGGAATGGACCTTAAAGATCATTCAGTCTCAACCTCCACTACCATGGACCAGAACACCTCCCAGTAGAGCAGGTTGCTCAAGGTCTTATCCAGTCTAGCTTTGAACACTGCCAGGGTTGGGGCGTCTGCAGCCTCCCTGGGCAACCTCTTCCTGTGTCTAAATGCAGGAGCTGTCATAGAAATACCAGGAAGCAGCAGCACAGGCAGTTCTATTCTGTTCCAAAGAATGGATTCTCCAGAATTTCTGTTATCCAAAGACCAGTATGAGGAAACTGGAAAATTTGCGCTGCCTGACAAAGTTGCTGGTGCTGAAATTCACAGGGAAGCAGGACACAGGTTTGTACATGTGTGTTATTACCAGCATGATCGCATTGTCCCTGACAGGGAGGAGTGCTATATGGCCAGAACTGCCTTTGGAACCAGGTGCCACTGTGCTTGCAAGTGCTGCCCTGAAGGCAGACATGTTTGGACTGTGCAGGATGTGTAAGGTCTGCAGTGAGATGGGCAAGATCAGAAGTCAACAAAATAAAATGTCACCAGAATGTGGTTTCTTGTCTGTTTGGTGTGTGGTGTTCTTGGTACCATGCCTCCTTGCACAACACACCCCAGCCTGCCCACGAGTTGTCCTGCATGCTCCGGTGCTGTTCAGTTGTCTGCACAGTCTCTCCTTGAAACTCCACACAGCTGTACTTTGAGCAATTGTTCACTACTTCCCCTCCCAGTACAATAAACCCAGGAACCAAAGGAGGTTTTTCTTAGTGGATTTCAGACTAGGGTCCTAGTTCCTGTCATTTATAGGTTACTAACTAGACCTGTCTAGACATGGATAATTCATTACCACTTGGATTTTGTAGTTACTTCAGTAACATTCCCCCACACAACATGGCATTTGGAAAAAAAAAATCATTTTCCTGCAATCCAACCCTGTCCATCAGCTTTGCAGCAGATTGCTGAGTTGGCTCAGGCTGGTACGAGGTGATGGCATCACTGTGCAGCACAATCTGCTGCCTGTGAGGAGTGAGAGCTGTCCAGGAGCACCTGCTGGAGGCAGGGTCTCACTGAGATTGTAGCTGTGATCCACTGCTCTGAGGCCATGGGACAATTTAGCAGAGGGGCAGAATCCCCTCCCTCTCCTGCTGCCCATGCTGCAGGAGATGCAGCACTGGGGGGTTCTGGGCCAGGAGTGTCCAATGTAGTTGTCACTTGGTCCTTGTCTGTGGGACTGTTCTCTCTCCGTGGACTCTTCAGGGTGCTCTGGATGACACACCTTCCCTCCAGCAAACCAAGTGCACCATGGCTTGGGTGGAGACATGACACAGTGTGGGGAACACAGACCCTGGAGGAATCCTGCCCACTGCCCCCCAGACTGGGCCTTGCTCTTAACAACAATTCCATTTGAACAAGTACATATTTAGGAAGAGATCTGGTTCTGAGGAGTCAGAGGTGATAAAAGAGACCAGCTAGTCACTCAATACTTGTAGAGATTAATTGCACTAAAAATGCTGTGTCTTCTCATTTGAACTTGTTTCAGTTTCAGCCTCTGTCTCTCATGCTACTCAGTCCTGGTGACTGAAATAGTTTTATGATATTAGAAATTTTTTCCTTCGTATTTGTAGTCATAATTAACTCCATCCATGATTTGTGGTATCAGCTAGAGAGGATTAGTAGTCTCAGTCAAAACAAGTTTTTATTTTCAAGAAGTTTTGTTCTTTGCTAACATTTTACATATTGATTAGTGCATTTTTAGCTTTTTCAGTCCAGAGACAGGAACCAGTTGCAGTATTCTGTAACAGTTTGGTTTATGTAGAATGCAATGATAACCTTGCTGTGCTCTTGGTGACCCCTTTTTGACCTCAGCTCCCTCACTACATGATTTATGTTCAGTTTTTACCCTATTGAGCACCTTCTTCAGTTGTTCTGAAAATGCCTCTGAGGACTCTTTTGTTTCTCGAAGCTCAGCAGGTTTTAAGGACAGAGAGCACGCTATGAACTCATTCAGAAACATTGTGATGTATTTCACAGAGTTACTCTAGCAGAGACCTAAATAACCATGTGTTTTGCAGAACAACTTTTCCAGAAAGCTTGGTTACATAATCAGTCTTTTCATTGCTTTAATTTGTCATCAGCTTTTTTAATCTGCAGATTTTCTTTGCAATTGTTACATAATTTCATTAACATTCTTGATAAAGATGCCAAATAGCTGCAGACTCTGTGATTCTCTAGGGCAAATCCTTATTTACAATTATTTAATAACAAGCATTTAACATGTTCCACCAATATGTGTATAATGTGTGGGGCCAAGAACAAGGCCTTACAGAAAACTTATGTTGTCAACAGCTGCTTTTACCAACACAGACGTAATTAATTAAAAAATAATGTTTACAGAAAACTGTTCTCTGTGAAACCATGTTGGTCAGTTCTTACTTACAAAGACCTTTAATGTCAATTGTTGGTGTGTCTGGGAGATTTCAGAGTAAGTATAAGCTGTGCTTACACTCATCACACAGCTTGTCATTTTTAAAATGCTGGCACACTAGTGTTCTGCTTTGGGGATTTGGGATTTTGGGGAGTTTTTTTGAAGAGGAGAGAATACATTGTGTTTTAGGAGTTGTTTCGTTGTTTTGCTTTGTTTTCTCTTAATCCTGAAGGACTTTCCCATTGTTCCAAGAATTGTTAAAAGTCATTAATAATTCAATAATTTTCAGGAGATTACTTACCATCTTTTCTTGCCAGTTATGCAATGCTGTAGCTTTAGAGACATTTGTTTTAATAAGGCCAGAATGTTCAAAAAAATGGAGCTGTTCTGTCAAGAGGAAACTGTGAAACAGGGTGCACCTTGCACAGAGACATCCATTGCAGTTTGTCATTCCTGCCTGCATGGCACAGCCTGATGCTGAGTGTGGCAGCTGAGAATTAAATCCTTGTACTTCCTATACTCAGCTCTGTCTCCATATCAGCAGAGTATGTCCCCTTTGGTTTGCCATATCTCCTTTGTGATAAGGGCACCAAACCTGTGTCAGGCAAGCTCTTCCACTGCTTCACTTTGCTTACAGTGATATTACATGTCAGTGGAACATTTCCCTGTGCAGCTGCAAGTGTTTGGGTGCAAAGCCATGGCCTGGAACCAGCTCCCAGATTAGTCTGGTCCTCAATGCTTCTCAGTGACCTTCATGGTGAGAGGGGGGGTTAACATCACCCTGCAGTGTTGTGTGACTGTGATGCTGCTAATGAAACCAGCACTAAGCATGCTATTTCTCCAAGTGTTGCTTGACTCTGAAGGCCAGCTGTCTTCAAAATGAAGTAGGTCAATCTCATAATTAAAATACGGCGTGATTGACAATGAGGTTGGGGGTTGGTGGTTATATTGGGCAGCTCTGCTGAGACATTAATTAGCACAGTGTCCTTTTTTATGCATGTTGTATCAGGTCCAAAACCCCATCTGCATTATGCTCACAGGTCTTGTAAATCAGAGGCTTTTGTTTTCAAGAAGTGCAGTTGCATTTCAAAAAGAAGTCTCTGCCTTTCTTCAAGCAGGTAACAAAAGCTAGGCAGCTATTCATTGATTCGTTCTAGTCATTCTAGTTACGCATTGAACCACAAAGTGACTATAGCCAGAGACACAGATGACATTCACTATTATAAAATTAAAGAGTCCTGATAACTAACCTCTGTACATTGCCATTCAAATCAAAAATGGTTTGAAGTGGTGTTTAAATTGCCAATATCCTGAAAGCCTACAGGAATACTTCATAACTTCTTATAGCTGAAGTGAACTCTTTCCCTTTCTAAACATCTTGCTGTGCTACATCAAGTACCATCCTTCAGGACAGACTACAATCACCCTGGCCCCGGCCCCTGCCTCGGAACTGTTGTACGGAGAAAAGGCAAAGCAGGGAGGACACGTCCTGCCCACAGGCACTGCATCGCAGCCGGCTGTAGGGACAGGTCACATCCCTGGCACAAGTGGCTGGCTCAAAGGTCTGAGGCCAATCTGCACAGCCTGGTAAATCCTGCTCCCTCCAGACAGGGGGACTGGGTGCTGGCCAGCCAGCAAGAGAATCCGGTCTCTGATGTCCTTGGCCACGTCCTGTCACCAGCCACTTTCATGGAAGGGCTACCCCAAGGCAGTCCCTGAGCAGCAGAGGCAGGTTCCATGGCACCACACCACTGCCATGCCTGGCACTTGCAGGTGGCTCTCCATTGCACGGGCTGGCCAGTCAGTGCCTTGTCTCACTGTCCCATGTCCCTGACAGCTCCCTAACCTAAGACAGGCTTCACACAGGTTTCCCCTCCTTCTCACACTACACTGACTCTGCTTCGTGGGGCACTGCACTGAGCACAGAGGTGGGTGGCAGAGCCAGGCTGGCCAGCAGGCATATACTCTGTGCTTTCTCTGGGAACTTCATCTCTGCTCCCAGATTATGGGAACAGTCACACAGTCAGTGCAAGCAAACACAGACAGCAGAGCCCAGTGTCAGCGATGCAGATGGCAAATTACTCTGTCCCTGTCAGAAGCAATGCCAGGGAGGAGGTGTCAGGGGAAAGGCAGCAAGACAGCCCTCAAGGTGGAGGGGGGGGCTGGAAACCAAATCAGCATCCCCCAGTTTCATACTGAGAAAAGCGACCAGCCCTGTTCTTCATGTGGGTCAGGCCAATACAGGCTGAAGTCCTACCTCAGACACAGAACAGACCATTCCACTCTCTGCAGCAGCCATGTACATGCTTGCCAGCTGTCAGGCATCTAAAGAGAAGCTGTCAGCACATCCCCCTCAGTTTCATAGTTTCTAGGCTAAACAACCCGGGCTAATTTAGGCTTTCACCATAAGCTGCTTTGCCCAAAACTCCCCCTTAAGGATTCTGCATCGGGTTTGCATGGCAAGGTTTTGGTAGTGGGGGGGTTACAGCGGTGGCTTCTGTGAGACGCTTCTAGAAGTTTCCCCCTTGTCTGAGAGAGCCAGTGCTAGCCAACCCCAAGGCAGACCCACCACTGGTCAAGGCAGGGCAAGGCAGAGCCTATCAGCCATGGTGGCAGCACCCTGGGATTTAAGAAGGGAAAAAACCCTACACAGCAGCAGGCAGAGAGAGAAGTGAGGGCATGTGAGAGCAACAGCCCAGCAGCCCCTCAGGTCGGTGTAGAAAGAGTAGAAGGAGGTGCTCCAAGTGCCAGAACAGGGATTTCCCTGCAAACCCTGGGGCAACTCGTGGTGAGGCACCCAATGTCCAGCCAGGGTCACCCTAGAACGGACTCTCAGATGAGTTTTCTCCCTCTCTGAAGCCCAAGCTGGACACCAAACCCCAGAAGAGGTACCAACACCACCAGGCAGTAGATCAGGTGTCAGAGCCAGATGAGGTTTCTGGCAGGCTGTGTGACTGCCACAGAGGTGCATGACATCTTTTGCATGAAAGCTTTTTGCATTCACCATGGGGTGCAGTGTTTCACTAGTGCTCTTCATTCTCTTGCTGATGGGCATTAGCTTTCCTGCCCCAAGATCAGTGCTTTGTGCATTTATCTGAGCAATAACAAATAAATTCCTTCCCCAGGGGTGGACTTTGATATTGCTGCTCAGGAACTTCCATCAGTTATGTTTTCACTGACCAAGACAGTGCTGGATATTTTTGCTATTGATAGACTTGTTAGATCCCTTTTCAGCTTTACCAGGCTCTTGGCTTTGGTGCTTTCATGTGGTGCAAATGATCTGGGAAAGGGCTGAGTGACAACACTATTATCAATATAATGGCAAACAGGAAATGCACATATCAAACACCATATGGTGTCTAGTTGTCCTGTCTTAAAGGGGTATGAAGAAATGATCAGCTGTGACAGATGACCGGAGTCTGCTGTGTCCCAGATGGCGCAGTGCAGATACACAGCAAACTGTTATTAACTGTTTCTTACAATAGAAACTAGGAAGAGCCAGAAGAATTAATTTGGCATCTGGTCTAAATGCAACAGAATAAATTGCTTTTCACATTGCACATAATTACACAGCAGAACTCTTGACTTCACAATACCCTATGACAATAAAAAGTATAAATGTCAGTTCTTCTGAATTCCCCAAATCCAATTTTGCAGAGGACAGTAAAAATTGCCATCGCAAAATAAACACAAAAGGAGTATCAGGAACTATTAATGATTAGTGAATATTAATGATTAGCAGAGTGATTTTCCACATTTCATAAAGTTCATGAAGTCTTAAAGTGCACAGTCCACAGTTTGGTGTCTGAGTCCATTCCTTGGCTGAAGACAAATGGGGACTTTCCTTTAGCAGCTTTAGAGAAAATATCTGTGGTTTGCTGTACCTTTGTCCTCCATTATTGGTATCACAGGGAATCAATGAGTCAATTCCACCTCCATGGGGGGAGAAGTAAGATACAGAAGCCAGTACACGAATGTGGCTGAGAGGATGGGAATGAACCCTCATAAAAACCTCGGACGATTCCTTCCAGCAAACACCACGGCAGCTGATGTGGAGCAGCAGCTACAGCAGCCCTGGTGAGAGGACACGGTGGGTGGGCATGGGGCTGGCTGGGAGATGGGGTCTGGGAGTGCAGGGGCAGGTCTGGATTTCACACCCTCCCCGGCCCTCCTCTAGGCCAGCTGGCTGCTGGTTGAAAGGCAACGCTCACCTGGAAAAGGCCACTGAGTCACAACAGCAGCTGCTTCCATAGGCACAGCCAGGTCACAGCTGGCCATGGGAGGTTCTGCAGCAGGAAAAGGGAACAGCCAGGATTTCACCCGGGGCAGCACTCTTCTGCCACTCGCTGGATGCAGACACAGGCAGAACAGCACCTGTGTCAGACAGAGGAATGGAGGACATGGAGACTTTCACAGACATTCCATAAACTTACTGTTTTGAGGGAGATAATGGCACGAATGTTGTGTCCCAGGAGAGGAATAGTCACAGAGGTCCAGGACCTCCAGGTCAGGATGCAGCTATTGCAGGTCATGTCATGTTAATTCCTTTCATAAATCTGTAAATATCCACCTCGCAGTAGTTAAAAGCTGACTAAGGCTTAGATTAGGGACACAAAATCCACACATCCTTTGTGGGTTTCGTTTAATCAGTAACATTTATACACTATAAAGTATGGGGCAGATTCTGCAAAGGCATACCATCAATCCAAAATTTTCCCAGCTCCAGAGGCACATGGACATTAACACAGAGGTCAATCCTTGATATGCTGGGAGCCCTTGCTAGTGTATTCAGTACTGGGCAGAGGGAGATGACAGCAGGGTGATGTGATGAAGACACAGGAGGTTCCTGCACCATGGTGAGGGCATTCACCTTGCTGCCAGCATGACTCCAAGAACCTCACATTTGCTTGGGGCAGGCTGGGACTCCAGGGCTTGCGGCCCAGGCTGCAGAGTTGAGGATGGGACCTCAAGCTGCTGCTGAATTTCCCTACTGTATTCCAAGTACAAGGCCCTGCGAGGAATATAATAAAATTTAGATGTATTAGTACCTGATTTGTGATTGCAAATTGAATTTTGCCTGGCCAAAACCCCAAACACTCAAATGATAATTAAATGTGTGTGAAGAGTTTGCACTCTCCATATTTATTATTTATAGACTGAATCCACAAATACAAATGCACTTCCCTTCTCCCAAAGCACCTCATGCTTCTCCCCATGTACAGCCACTGAACTCCCAGGGTTGTCCTGTGTGGCACAGCATGTCCTTTCCTGTGTCCAGCAGAGCTGATGTGGGGTGCCTGATGCTTGGGAATGTCACTCAGCCAACAGTGGTAGCCCAAGGTGGTGAGACACAAAATTCTCAATTACAGCATGATTCTCCTCCTGCATGAGCAATAAGGCTGTAGCCTGGAACCTGTCCTGACCTAGAGAAAGGACACAGAAACCAAATCCCTTGGAAGTGGCTTTGGGAGGATGCAGAATAACTTATCCCACAGTGCTAATGGTCACCTGTTTCTGATATAAAAAAAAATCATTGTTAACCAATGCCTAACACTGACAGTACTGAACTTTCTGAATATTATCTTTTAAAAGTTATCGTGTCTTCTTCATCTGAGCACCCCTGTGCAAGCCAGAGTCATGCTGGGCAAGCCAGGGATCCTTGGCTGGTAGCAAAAGCAGGTCATGGAGCAGTCAACATTAACATCAACAGCTAGCTCTGCAATAACCAAGCGGTTCTCACAGTGACCAGAGGAGAATGGGTCTTGCAGAGGAGAGACAACTGACACTCCGTTCCTGTAAAACTTCTTGCAGTCACAGTCTTATAGTTGCCAGATCAAGTCTTGGCTTTCCTGAAGTTCCCTTCCCAGCATACAGATAGAAGGTGAAGGAGCCTTCCAACAGGACTTTCCAACTGGGAAAGCAGTAGCTGGATCACCCTCCTCCTCACCACTGTGGACTGCAGCAGCAGTGAAGCTCAGCATAGGAAAGAGGTAGTCTCCTAATCCATCAAGAGCATCTGAAAAGCAGCATTAAACAACCTAGACAGAGCCATTTTGACCACTCAACCTGCCGTGCAGCTTCAGAGTCAATGTAAATTCTGCCAGGCTTCAATTCCACTTGACTGGAACTTGTCCCTTGCACACAGACACTGCAGATTTAAATCCTTCTGATGGCAGTACAGCTACCCTGGTCTTCCACAGCTCTCCCCAATTCTCCTCTATCTAGGAAAGACCTCCAGAAGTGACCAGGAAAGACTTTTAGGGGCCCTAGTGCATTGAATTATGCATGTATAGTGGTTTGACTCTGGTGGGATGCCAGGTACACACTAAAGCTTCTCTCTCACCTCTGCAACTGGACAGAGGAGAGAAAATATAATGAAGGGTTGATGGATAAGGACAGGCAAAACCAGACTCAAAGTGGAGACACTAATTAAATTTATTACTAATCAGAGCTTAAGAATGAGAAGTAAAGTAAACCTTAAAGACACCTGCCCTCCATCCACCTCCTTCCAAGTTCTACTTCCTTCCCCCCAGCAGTGCAGAGAGATGGGGAATGGGGGTTATGGTCAGTTGTTGTTTGTGCTGCTGGTCAGAAAGAGGATCCTTCCCCTGCATCCCACGGGGTCCCTCCCACAGGAGACAGTCCTTCACGAACTGCTGCCACACGGGTCACTGTTCCACAGGGTCAGTCCTTCAGGCACAGGCTGCTCCAGCGTGGGTCCTCCACAGGCACCATGTCCTGCCAGGAGAATCCTGCTCCAGCCTGGGCTCCTCTCCCCACGGGCCAGCAGGTCCCTGCCAGGACCCTGCTCCAACATTGGCCTCCCACAGTGCCACAGCCTCCTTCCAGCATTCACCTGCTTCAGTGTGGGCTCCTCCCTGGGCTGCAGGGACACAGCTGCTCCACCATGGGCTTCACCACGGGCTGCAGGTGAATCTTGGCTCCGACACCTGGAGCAGCTCCTCCTCCTCCTCCTTGCCCACTGCCCTTGGCGTCTGCATTGTTGTTCAGATGTTCTCACTCTGCTCTTCTCTGGCTCCATCTTCATCTGCTGAGTAACTTTTTTTTCTTCCCGGCTAAATATGTTATCACAAAGGCATTACTGTGACCCCTGACTGGCCCAGCCTTGGCCAGCAGTGGGTCCATCCTGGAGCCAGCTGGCATTGGCTCTGCCAGACATGGGGGAAGCTTCTGGCAGCTTCTCACAGAAGCCTCCTCTATAGCTTCTCACCACTACCAAAACTGGGCCACAGAAACCAAATACAGCATATATGTGCCCCCCGTGTCTACGCACACGCAAACATTGATGTACCTTTAATGTTGTCTGACCTCATTTAGGATGTGGTCTGCAGTCATTTGGCTCCAGCTGTGCTACATGTCCAGGACAGCACACGGTGCAGCCAAGGACATCAGCTGGACAAGAAGGAGCCTCAGGAGCCCCCAAGTGTGCCCAAAGCCACAGCTAGGCTGAGCCACCTTAGCAGCCCCTTGGAACTGTAAATTCCCACTTGGCTTGACTCCTCCTTCCAGTCCGCATTGCCCAAAGAAAGTAGTGGGTTAAAGCTGTAAGGCAGTAGAGGATGATTTGGGTCCATTTTCTTATTTCCCTACCACTTCACTAGCCCAGTGCTGCCTCTCCCGGGAACAGGGCACAGCTCATGCCCGCATCTTCGTGTGCACGTGGAGCAGCACTCTGGAAGCACCAGAGCACTTCCAGCCGCAGAGGAGCTGTGGGACTGTGCCAGGCCACCAGCTCCAATGTCGGCAGGTGTCAGTGGCCAACATGCGTGACACCCGTGAGCTGACGGGACCCACTTTCACAGGCGTGACCGTGGCCCTGGCCCAGGACTCGTGCCTGAATGTGCAGCCTCCCGCGCTGGGGAAAGAGCGGGCGCTGGAGGTTACTGGGAGTACGGCACGGGGAGAGCGGGCACTGGGACTAACTGCGGAAACGGCACAGGGGGAACGGGCACCGAGGGACAGCACGGGGAGAGTGTGCTGGCGGTTATTGGGGGGCAGCACGGGGCCAGGCACCGGGGGTTACTGGAGGGCGACACCGGGAGCGGCGCTGGTGGTCC
>VXBA01003923.1:51034-66778 GCA_013399895.1 Serilophus lunatus
GTGCCCCGCAGGGTGCGGCCCCGGCCCCGTCCTGCCCCGAGGGAGCTCCTGTCCCGGGCGGGGACGCTCGGGACTGCGGCCGGCCCCGGCTGATGGGCAGCTTGTCCCTTCCTGCCTGCGTTCGCTGGGACACGGAGCTCGGTCCGCCCGGGGCACCGCGGTCCTTGTGTCCTTTGAATCGCCGGGATGACTCGCTGTCATCAGCCACCTCCTGTTGTCAGTTTGCCCTCGTCAGGTTACTGAGATATTAAATGAATTGTGAGTACCAGACGTGTTCTGCTACATTCTGCCGTGTTTTCTGTCTCCTTGCAAAATCCGTACTGACGGATTCAGAGAGAGATGCAGTCAGGAGTGTTAAAAAGGGGCCACTTATTTTTAGATGTGCATTCTGCTGCTTACTCCCTGCTGCAGCAGTAAGTTGGGCAAACATCTGGGTGCCCTTGAGCAGTAGCCCCAAGGGCACGGGCTGAGGGGCAGAGGTGGTTCCCTCTCTGGATCACAGTAGGATGAGGAGGGTGCCGGTGGAGCTGTGCCCCATCCCTCTGCAGTACCACATCTGGCAGCATCCCTTGTGAACAGTATCTGTCTGGCCCCTTTGCTAACCCATGGAGCTGGGTTCTGTGGCACATCTGGTCCTATGCCCAGCTGCTCACTAGCCAGCCCTCCCAACTGCCCACTGGCCATCCCTCCAGTGTGCCCGGCTGCAGGCTCTTGCACACAGCCCAGCTCTTCTCACCTCTTATTCAGACCCAAAAGGAGTGCACTGCTGTACAGGCTGGACAAAACCTGCACCAGGACTTAAGTAAGTGACTGTGCATTCTGTGGGGTGCCCCTTTTGTAATATGGTTTTAATAAAACGTGAAGCTGGATAACTCATAAATGATGCAGAATCATTAGCAGTTAATGCACTGGCCAAGGCTAAACATACTTTTCACAGGGAACCCAGCAGCATCTTGGCTTTATAGCCAGAATGTGTTTAATAGTTGGCTTCAGAGAGCCTGTTTTTTGGAGCCCTTGCATTCAGAGATCTTTATGGCAACAGCTCTGGCTGACCTCAGCTGCAGAACTGGCTGGACAATGTTAGACACAGAGTGGGGACCATACTCAAAACTTTGTCCTTTGGAGGTCTTGTCGTAACAACTTTCAGCAAGGTCTCATCTTGCATATCATAGAATCATGAAGTAGTTTAGGTTGGAAGGGACCTTAAAGACTGTCTAATTCCACCCCCTCTGCCATGGGCTAGGACACCTTCCACTAGACAAGGTGCTCCAAGCCTCATCCAGCCTGGCCTTGGACACTTACAGGGATGGTGCAGCCACAGTGTCTCTGAGCAATCGGTGCCAGGGCCTCACCACCCTCACAGGTAAGACTTTTTTTTCTCCATATCCCATCTAACCCTGCCCTCTGTCAGTGGGAAGCCATCATCCCTTATAATGTCCCTTCAGGCCCTTCTCCAAAGTCTCTCTCCAGCTCTCTTGGAGCCCCTTTAGGCACTGGAAGGGACTCTCAGGTTTTCCCAGAGCCTTCTCCCTAGGCTGAAAAACTCTAGCTCCCCCAGCCTGTCTCCAGAGGGGAGGTGATCAGGATTAAACATTGTCCTGTGTATCTAGTGTGAAGTTCTCAATTTTTGACTTCTGAGGTTTTCTATCTTGTCTGTTCCTGCCAGGTGTGTAAATCCCATATGCTCAGAAGTGGATTTTCTGCCATTTGCTCAGTGTCAAACCAATCAAGGAACACTGGTTTTTCCAATGCAGAACTGCAGCCAGGGCACCAGGACTCCTGTCACACAGGTTCAGGGCTGCTGGCCTGGAGTCTGCACCGAGTGTGTTTAGGATGCATGAGGCCTGGTGCACTGACGAGCCATGGGCACTGTGGCTCTTCTGTGTCCTTATGTCCCCTCCCCTTCCTGCTGCCAGTGAGTTACGGTCCCTGCACAGGGCCTGTGCAGCTCTGGCTAAATACAGCTGGAGCAGTTCTGTCAGCCCGAGGTGGACCCAGCATCATGGTTTGTGGACCATTGCAATGCCTGTCCTTTGTTCTTAAATAATGAAGTGACTCAGTCCCAGGGCTATATCTCAGCCCTCACAGCCCAAAAATGTGGGCTGGGCCAGTCTGGGCTCCCTGTGGAAGCCTAGAAAATTCTTGTGCAGAACTGGGAGACTACTACAAGCTTCCTCCACAAACTTCTGAATCGTGGAGATGTCAGACCCTGTCTTTAATTTTCTCGCATTCACTTAAAGGTTGGGAGTCCAGCTGCCCCCATTGTGCATATTCAGGACTCTTTTAATTCTGTTAGATGTAAAAAGCCACATAATTTATTGCTGTAGATGTATCCTGTGGAGCACCACGTCCTGTTCTTGTCCCAAGGCCAGCTGGAAGGGTCTGGTCACATCCACAATATTAAGCTCACAACTTCCAAAGAGGGGGGCACATCTTGCTACTTGCCAAGAATGGTTTCTGACTCGTGCTAGCTCCTGAGCTGTGCCCAAGAGTAGTTTGGGCACACACTGGTTGGTGCAGACCAAATCAGTTCCCAGACCTACCTCCACCACTGGATTCTTGGGTTGCTCCAGCCATACCATGTTTGCTAGCACAGTGGTACCCTGGGACAACTGTTCTTATGCCTAAAGGCCAGGAGAAACATGCAACCCCCCATAAATGCACGCTTTGGAATGCCTGTGCCTGGGACAGCTGGAGGAAATGGTGATTTGCTGGCTGACAGGGTGCTGGCTGCAGCTCAGCTGTGAGCTCTGCAGCTGGCCTGACAATGGCCAAGGCTGAGGCAGAAAACCAGGCCAGGCTGGAAAATGGCCCAATGGAAGAGAACCTGGGAGTGGCTGGTCAACAGCAGCTGAACATGAGCTGCATGTGCCTAGGTGGACAAGAAGGCATCCAGGCTTGTGTCAGCAATGGCGTGGCCAGTGGGAACAGGGCACTGACAGTTTCCCTGTGCTGGACACTGGTGAAGCACCTCAAATCCTGGGGAGTTTGTTTGGGTTTGTTTTGGGGGCCCCTAACAACAAGAAAGAAAAGAAGCATGTCCAGAGAAGAGTAATAAGCTGGGAAAGGGGCTGGTGCACAAGTATGATGAATGGCTGAGGGAGCTGGTGGGACTCAACCTGGGGAAAAAGAGGCTCAGGGAGGACTTTTTGGCTCTCTCCAACTCCCTGACAGGAGGGTGGGGCCAGGTGGGAGTCGGACTCTACTCCCAGGTAACTAGCAATAGGACAAGGGGAAATGACCTCAAGTTGCACCAGTTGGAGGTTCAGGTTGGATATTAGAAACAATTTTGTCACTGAAAGAGTGGTTAAGCATTGGAACAGGGGGCCCAGCGCAGTGGTGGAGTCACCACCCTTGGAAGTGTTCAAAAAATGACCAGACATGGCACTTTGCCTGTGGGGATGGGGTTATTTGGTCAGAGGTTGAAGATTTTGGATGTCTATTCCCATCTTAATGGTTCTATGATCCCATCTGTGGGGAGCTCAGCTCCTGTGTCCTCAGGGTGCCTACACCCCAGAGAGAGGCCAGGGCTGGATCAAGTTTTGTTCAGCCTGTTTTACTGTTGGCATGTGGGAGAGCAGAGTGTGCAGATGGCTCAGGGACTCCCTGTCATAGCTTAGTGATGAGCCAGATCACCACTGGCAAAACTCTACAAAGAGACACTCTTTGTGGGATAAAGGATTTTTGAGTATATCATTGAGTCCTTTCCAGTTTTCCAGACTCCTGTTCTGAAAGAGAAGCACAGAACTCTGTGATGTCCTTGTTCATGTTGTCTCCAGTGACCCTCTCTCCTGGTGGTGTGTTAAGCTTCTGGGGACACATGCACTCCCATGGTGTCTCTGAGACACCATGTTTTAATGTTTTCTGGGCTTTACTCTCTGTTTCAATTGTCCTTAGCAGATCACAATCCTGAATTTCTCAGAGTGGGAACTGCAGCCTCCTGGTTCGATCTGGAGATGGGTATTTTCAGATGTGGAAGAGTACACTTAAATAGCTGGTCTGCAGAAATCACCTTTCCTTGTCTTTCAGCTGGGGTTGTTGTTGGTGTCACAGTTGACCTTCCTCTTGTTCTCGGGTGCCTTCTGGGGCTCTTTTTCTATCTGTATGTCAGCATTGACCTTGTGCTACACAGGCAGCTTGTAGAAGGACACTTGTTTATGGGCAGGGAGGACACACAAACAGCAACCTCAGTGTCTTTCATGTGCTCTTGTGTCTAATTTCCAGACAAAATTTGGCTTTGTGTGCAGGACTGTGTAGGATCCTGCCGTGCTTTTAGTGCTGTGAAATCTCCAAGTGGTGATGGTGGAGACCATGGGTCAGTCAGGTCAGCTCTGTGTAGAACAGCCACAGCTGAGTGTTGCTGCCAACTTTGCAGCCGATGGCACTGCACTGCTGGGACAGCCAGCTCTGCCTTTGTCACTGGCCTTTCCTCCCCTCCCTGGAGCAAGGAGTAATGCCAGGCAGGGGAGATGGCCAGATTGAGTCACAGAGTGTGTTTATTCCAAGCTGCCCCATTTTTCTGTCACAGTCAATATATCACTGCTGTGTCTAGGCTGCTTCCTACGCAGCTCTGGGTGGTGTGCCAGGCATTTGTGATGTGCCCATCCACAGGGCAGCTCCAAAGCTCTGCGCCTGCACACTCCTCGTGTACACAGTGGGCGGCTGCGTGCATGTCTTGCTGCTGTCAGGGCTCACCTCGTTCACCTGCTGTGCCACTCCTCTTTTGGGGGCAGATTCACCAGGGAAGCTGCTCCCTGTAGCCCTGGCCAACTTGCTGCCAGGGGCAGGTTTTGGGGGGGGCCCCATGGTGGTGTGCAGGGGCAAGTGCCTATTCTGAGACATCTTCTTTTGCCTCTTTCCTGTGCCTTGCCTTGACCCGTGCCTGGCTCACCCAGACAGGCCCCCGTCCCCTGTCAACGTGACTGTGACACAGCTGAAGGCAAACTCTGCCACAGTCTCCTGGGACGTCCCAGAAGGAGATGTGGTCATCGGCTATGCCATCCTACAGCAGGTATCCAGGCTCTGTCCCCAGGGGGTGGGAACATTGATTACCAGCATGCTCCTATGTCAGCCCTTGGGATACCTGCCTGAGGACATCTCTGGTGCTGAGCAACCCTTGACATGGTGTCCCATCTGAGCTATCCATCCTGGTGGGAGGCAGCAGACCGGGGGATGCACTGGGCATAGTCCCTTCAGCGGCTTCCCTCAGCCGTCTCTGGATAAGGATGTTGCTTTAGCCATGACATTTGCTTGCCTTGCTCTATACTAACCCTAACTTGTTCTCACATTGATCCACCTACATAGCCTTGGGTGATGGTGGCTTCTCCAGGGAAGTGCCCGGCTCTCATGCCATGCAGGGATGCTGCACAGCCCAGTGCTGGCCAGCCTGGCCCACCCCATGGTGTGTGGTTGCCTGGGAAGGAAGGAGCAAGGGCAGTGTGTCCAGCACAGCCCTGTGGCCGGGGCCCTGTGCCTGGTGCAGCTGGGAGCAGCCTCTGGGGGTGACAGCTCTCTCCCCTGGCAGCGGCAGGACGGGCAGATGCAGCGCTTCATCCGGGAGGTGAACACCACCACCCGTGCCTGCGTGCTGTGGGACCTGGCCGAGGACGCCGACTATGTCATCCAGGTGCAGAGCATCGGCCTGTACGGGGAGAGCCAGGCCAGCAAGAGGGTCCACTTCCGCACCCTGAAGGAGACTGACCGCCTGCCCTCCAACAGCTCCAACCAAGGTGAGGCTCTTCCTTCCAGCTCACCCAGCTTCTTCCAGTGGGGACACACTTGGAGGTCTCCACAGCAGAGTGGAAGGGATTCAGCAGTCGTGGAGGAAGGTGCTGCCCTGAGCAGCAGGCTACTGGAGACACACAGCGTTGTACAGGCTGCTGCTGTGCCCACTATGGCCGTGATAATGTCCCCAAACTCTGATTTCCAGCCTTCATACCCTAGTCTTGGCACCTAGTCAGCTAGGCAGACTCTGGCCTGTCCAGCTGCTGCCTATAGGAAGCCAATACTGAACAGGCTCTCAGCTTGCAGGTTACCACAGGACAGATGACAGAGCCCCATGGTCTGCTTTTCTACTTGTATCCATGTTGCCTTAGGGTTGCCTACGTGCTGGTCCATGAGAGATAATCCAAGAATCCAAGAGAAATGATTCCCAAAGAGGGCATGAGAGTCTGTCTCCAGCACTAACCATGAGAGGGGATCTTGAGCAGGGCAGGACAAACAGATGGCTGACTTTCCTCAGTACATTTCTGTTCAGCTGAGAGCCTCCCTGACCTGCCCTGGTCCCTGCATAAGGAGTGACCTCAGTGATTACTGGCATGCATTGTGCAGTCTCTATGTGAACCCAAACAAGCTGCTGGAATCCTTGACTGCCTTTGTAGAGAGGATGGTTTATCTGACACAGGAAAGCCACAGGATGCATGTCCTTGCCCAGCCAGGTTGTCCCACACTGACCCTTGTCTGGGAGAGGTGGACTTTACTCCTTTGGAGTTCCTCAGATCCTCCAGTGTTGCTGTGATGGGAGGGTATCTGCTGCAAGCCCTGCCTCAGGTCTCTTCTCTGCAGGTGACATCACCATGGAAGGGCTGGACAAAGATCGGCAGCTGCAGACAGGGGAGATTATCATCATCGTGGCTGTGCTGCTCATGTGGGCAGGTGAGTGCCATGAGGGTGGGCTGGGGCAGAGGTGCAATCAGGATTCACAGAGAGAATGTGGCTCAAGAGAGTGCAGAGGCACATTGATGTGGGTCTGGCATCTTTTCCAGTAAGTCCATTGAATCTTTGTAAGAGCTGGAGCCAGTGGGGCTCACAGCTGGTTGCTGTGGCACAACCACAGCCACTGCTCAGCAGTAATGGCCTGGAATGAATGGGAGAGCAGGAGACAGTGTGGGACACAGAAAAATAGAGTGGGAGCCTCCCAGCTGAGAGTAACGATGGTGTTGCTTGGGCCTTAGCTATCATTTCTGACATAACACTGCTGCACTGCCTGGCAGTGTCTGTGACTCCATCTGCTAAAGCTGTAAGGTGGGTGATTTTGCTCCTGTAAAGCTACTGCTACAGCAGACAGCAGGTTGCCCTGGGAGTATGAGAGCCTAGGAGGAAAGCCAGCTCCTGACTGATCACATGCAGCTGCTGTGAATGGAAAGTCATTGGTCCCCTATTCCCTTCCCAGTAAATGTGGATTTTGTAGTGGCATTTTGTAGTAATCTCTCCTTTTCATGGACTTGACACTTTTCTAATGCACCAGAAGAAAATACAAGATGACTGCTGGTAGTTTACACCTGGCACAGGTTGGTGTGTCAGAGTGCCAGCAGGGAGCAGACAGGCCCAGTCTGTGTATGCCTGTGTGTTACCACATACACACTGGGACTTGAGAGAGTCCAGCACAGTCATAGCTGGGGACATCACTCCAGATTCCTGTGTCCAGGGTCCCCAGGTGTGGGTCATGCTGTATGAGATGGGTGGTATGAAACCATGACAGAGTGACTGCACAGCCAGTTTACACAAAAGCCAAGGTCTGGCTTTTGTGAAGGTCACAAGCACCAGCCCCATAACGTTAGTGCTTTGCTGGAGGCACTCCAAAACCCACCCAGCTGCTCTCTGACCTTACTATCCCTCTCAGAGTGCCTCAACATCTGCCTTTGGTGAGCACTGAGCACATTATTTGTGCCACAATGGCCTGGCCACATCCGTGCCTGTCTGCCTGAGAAGACTGGTCCAGCCATATGTGCAGAGGTGCCTCGGGTGGTGCAGGCTGACACAGGTGGGGGTGTGGGTGTGCAGCACACCCAGGAGCCCTGGGCACACCTTCTCTGCAGTTGGGATGCTGTAGAGAGCAGAGGCAGGGGCAGGCAGTGTGAAGGAGTCCTTCATGCCCACTGTCTCTCGCAGCGGTGATCGCCCTGTTCTGCAGACAGTATGACATCATCAAGGACAACGACTCCAACAACAACAAGGAGAAGACAAAGCCGTCCTCGGAGCACAGCACGCCAGAGCGACCCAGTGGAGGGCTGCTGCGGAGCAAGGTGAGTGGGGAGGGCTGGCAGCACGGATGGCCTGTGGCATCTGCTGGGGCTTGCAGCCTGGACAGGTTCTGACTCTCCCCAGAAACAGAAACACCCCAGCTTACACTCTCACCATAAAGGCTGAGGGGCTTTAGGTGCAGTGAGTCCTGGTTTCTTTGGGCCAGTGTGTGTGTTCTCTGGGTGATTGTTGGAGAAACACTGGAAGAGATGACAGGACACGTCAGTTGGGATGGATCTTGCATTGCAGGATAGTGCCTGTTCTCTCACTGTAACAGACCCTTCACCATGGCCCTCCAAAGCTGCACCTCTCCTGCACCCGTGGCAGGTCTGGCTCCTGCCCACTGGGGAAAGAGTGGACAGGCTGGGCAGCTGTTCTCATGGTTCCTGCACTGGTCTGTCACTGCTCACTTGCTGCCTTCACTGCGGCCTGCTCAGGTCGCCACCATATGTCATTCCAGAGCCCCTTACCCTCCTTGATGGAGATGCTGTGCCAGGTTATGGATGGGAAGGAAGCAATACCTTCATCTGGCTGTTCCCTCAGCTCCTGACACTTACCACTTTGTTGCCTGCCAAAGACAGTGATTTATAGCCCTGATGCTGTCATGGGACCCTGTGTTAGGTTTTTGCTTGTGTCTCATCTGCTGCCTCTGTCGATGGTGGGAACCCCCCTCACTGTGTTGCCTGACTGTCCCACTGATTCCACAGCTTGATTTCCAGTGGATGTCAGGAGCAGAACCTTCCTGTTTGGACTTCAAAGCCCCAGTTCCCCTTCTGCAAAATTGTCAGCTTTCTGATTGCTCCTTGCCAAAGAGATCCCTCCTTTTGAATCCCTACTCCAAACTGACCCTGCTCTGCTGAGGTCTGCTGGTCTTGGTGCCTGCTGTGGGCCGGGGGGCTCTGCTGTGGGGTCTGATCCCAGGGGCACAGCAAAGCAGGGACCTAAAGCAGATTTTTCTCTCATAGAAGAAATCTCCCTCAGTCAATATCATCGAGGTGTAAGTGCAGCACCAGCTCTGCGTCTGGGGTCCTGGGTGTCCTGCCAGAGCCAAAGCAGGCCTTGGAAGAAGAGACAGCACCAGGCGCTCAGCCTGGCACTCAGCATGCGACGATCCACGTGTCAGAACTCCCGCTTCCCCGAGGGCGCCTGTGTGGGGATGTGCATGGAGCCAGCCCCCAGCCGTGCATGCAGAGCATGGCCCTGCTCCCCCACACACCCGGCCCCGCTGCCCTGCCACTGCAGAGCATGGAGCTGAGAATGGGGGGGAGGCCACTGGGCGGGGGGGGGAGCCGAGGGGCCGGTGCATTGGCCCGAGGGGAGGCCATGTCCCTGTGCACCGGCTTGGCCAAAGCCCCGAGTTCAGCTGTGGCACTGGAAGCCTCTCTGGCATCAGCCTGGGACAGACCTTGCTCTCAGCTGCCCATCTGGGCTTGGAGGGCTGCCTGCAGAGGATGGGACCTGCTCCCTGCTGGGCCCTGAGGCTGAGGGGATGGGGCAATGCAGGCGTTGCCCCAGTGCTACCAGGGGAGCTGTGGTCAGGTGGCAGAAGGGTTTGTGTGTGGGGCTGGGCTCAGCCAGCAGAGAAGAGTGAATTGCTGCTGGAGAACAGGGCCTCACTGCACCCCATCATGGCCATGCAGGGGCTTTGAGGCCTCTCTCTACTGCAGGTGACAAAGACACAAACGAGGATGAAGAATGCTGGCACAGTGCCAGTCCACAGAACTTGCAGCCAGGATAGGGAGTGCTGGTGGGAGCCCCACAGAGCTGGGAGAGTGGACAGTGCCAGGGCATGGCTGTGGCTGTGCCACATCTCTAGTAGGACTCGGTGCTGGCACATTCAGGCTGTTTGTGGGGAGCTGCCAAGCACTCTGTGAGCATCATGATGCCTGTGCTGTGTGGAGGAGACAATGTGGTGAGGCCTGCAAGGTCTCAGTTGGAGGGAGCAGGATGATACAAGGAGGCTCTCTGCTGCCCTGGCTGCTGCTCTCCCTCCATGCTCTGCCCTGCAGCCTGTCACATGCTGGCTCTGCAGCTCTGGACTCAAGCATCACAGGATCCAACGTCTTCCAGGAATAAAACTCCCAGTAAAAGCACTTTCAGGACTCTTCCTTCCAGGAGCTGCTCAGCTCCTGCTGCAGGACTAGGTGGGGAAGGGATGGGATAAGTGACTCCTGTGGCAGGGTCTTTTCAATAAAAGCATCCTGGCTCAAAGGCAGCATTGTCCCTGCAAAGCTGCATGTCTGTCTGTGTGTGTGTCTGTGCACATATGTGTACCAGCAGCTCTTGAACACGTATGTCTGGCCCTTAGGAGACCACCTGCATGCTGCACAAGAGCTGCAGGTCCTCCAAGATTGCCTTGCACCCCACCCCCTCTGGCCCTCAAGGGAGAGCTGGTACTGCGTGCTGGGCCATCATGAGACCAGATTCGATGTGCAAGTGAGTAAAACAGCACACAGCTCCTGACTGAGCCACAGTACCCCAAACCTCCCCAGTGTCAGCCTTCCCATGGCATCTGCCTGTGGAACTTGATGGGAGACTGGCCCTGACATGCAAGCTGCAGCCAGTGATTGCTGCTTGGCTGGGTTGTCAGTGCCAGGAGCCCAAAAAGGGGAGCTGTGTGGAGATGTGACAGGAACCCAGCACCAAGAGCCTCAGCCAGAACACAGCTGCAAGTTCTTACTTGCCAGAGAAACCAAACATCCTGATGGCCTCCACTGCTCCATGTGGGAAAGGAAACCAAGTGGATGGCTTGCCTGTGCAGAGCACAGCTGGGGTGCAGCAGAGCAGACAAATTCCAGAGCTGAGCAGGCACACAGGGAGAGGCTGAGACCTGCTGGCACACACGGCCTCGTGTCCACCCTGGCCTCAGCATGGTCAGTGTCAGCTCCTGTAAGTGCAGGTGACATTCACAGGTACCCAAGACACCAGTCCAGCACAGTCTGGAGCAGCTCCTTCCAGGTCACAAGGGCACCCTGGGCCCTGGCAGCCCTCAGTGCAGGAGGAACCAGCTTCCTCAGGGCTTGTAGCTGAGGAAGATGTGGCAGCTCCAGGTTCTATGAGCTTGAGGCACAGTGAGCTTCACCACACACAGAGCAGCAGACACAGTACTCTTCATGCTTATGCACGGCACTCATCCAGCACTCAAACCCGAACAACAGTAAAAAACTCGGTTTATTTCTCTATAAAGGTAGAGCTTTCCTTTAAAAACCAGCTCATTTAACTCATGAGAGGGTGTGGGGCAGAACTGCAGGGGCAAGGCCTTCCTCATGCACTGCTCCAGGCTAAGAGCTATTGCTCCCTGAGGATGTGCACTGGCTGCAGCCAGCAGGCTCAGAGCACTCGGGGTGGTCCTGTGTGGCCTGGGAGCAGGCAGAGTGAGGAGCACAGGTTCTCCAGCCTGAGCCTGGAGCAGCTGCAGCTTGAGGTGGTTCATGCAGGCAGAGCAAGACAAGGAGCAGGTGTTGCAGCCTGTGCACTCAACGGCAGCGGTGCCAGCAGCCCCCATCCCCAGAAGGCAGTGCCAGGGCAGGGGCAGGCACTGGCTGTCCTGGGTGCAGGCACAGGGTGAATCCTGAGTGGCTGGTCCATTGTGCAGAGATTTGGCTTAGGCCAGGGAAATCTTGGGGCCAGGAGTCTTGGGGTCAGCAGTCCTGGGGCCAGTGGTGGGGAGGTCTCCAACCTCTCCCAGCCCTGTCCAGCTGTCTGGGGGCTGCCCCAGGCGGTAGTACAGTAGCTGTCCTGTAGGAGAGCTCTCTTGGGGCACAAGAGGTGTTAATTCTGAAAAGCAAGAGAGAATAAGACATGTACCATGAGGAGTGCAGCTAGGAGCCCAACACAGGCTATGAGGGGAAGCAGACCTTCCCAGGTGAGCATCAGCACCCAGGCCCTGCAGAGCACATGTTGGGGGATGAGCCAGTGCAGCACTGAAAGAAGGAAACTTACCTGCTGGGCTGTTGGCTCCCCTTTCCAACTCCTCCATGCTGCTTTGGAAGAGAACACAGCACCTGTCATATCCCGGGCATGGGACCCTGAGAGACACAGTGTGCTTGTGACCCTGACAAGGCAGGCATGGCACAGCAGCACCAGGCACTGGAAGTGCAGAAGGCCCTAAACGCAGTTGCTACCAAACTCCCTCCCCAGGCCAGCCTGTCCTGAAACTACAAAGCCACATCTCCTTCCCATCAGGAGCTCCATGTCCAAAGGGCTGCTGCTTCATCAGGCCACACACAGCCCCAGTCTGTGCATGCACTGGTTCCCCGCTGGCTCAGCCCTGCAGCGCTGCCAGACCCCACCTGGGTGCCCAGGGCCATGCACGTGGAAAACAGCCACAATCAAACAGGCCTCTCACACCTACTACCAGCACTTCTGCAAAGACCTGCAGGTTAATCCTCCACTGCTGGACTGGTTCCATCAGCACAGGACAGACACCAACCACAAAGTTCAGCTTACAGGCCCAGTCTATGCTAGCCCCCAGCCCCAGGGAAATCAATGGGAGGAAAGGGACAACTCTGAGTCCCATCTGAGAGGCATGTCTGGACAGGCTGGCCTCAGGCAAAGAGCACCAGAAACAGAACAAGAAACATCTCCTGGGTGCATCCTGGGCCTCACCATCTGTGCCCCACAGCTCCACTGCAAAAACTGGACTGTGAGGTCTGTCCCTCCACAGCTCAGCCCCCTGTTCCCTTGAGTTCTCAGCTGAAAATGGCTGGGAAGGAGCAGGGAGCTTCTGCTCGGTCCCACACAGCTCTCCTCCAGGACCCCACTATGACCATAGCCCCAGAAGCATCCCTTGCACAATGCAGAGAGAAGGGTTCATCAGAAAGATCCCTTAATGCAAGCAGCAGCTCACCACCTACCCAGATAAGGTTTCACCAACATTATCATCTTCCTCCTCCTCTTCCTCCTCCTGGCAAGGAAACAAACAAAAAAAACTACCATGACACCTCACTGCATGTGCAGGTCTCTGCCAGGAGCAAGGCTGGGCTGCTCAGAGCCTGTCTGGAGCAGCAGGGCAGTCCCTGACCCCTTCACAAGATAGTCATTCCCCCAGGCATGGCACAAAGGGTTCCCACATGCAGTGGGGGAAAAACCTGGAGTGCTGGGCTGCCAGAACCCCCCAGGATCAGGCACACAGCCACACAGGGGACAGACAAGCCATGGCTTATCCCATGTTCCCTCCAGCAGCAATACCCCAAGCATAGGCTGTGAGCAGGGCCCATGCTGACACAGCTGCTGGCACGGCACACCTCTGCCCAGGGACAGTGGTTGGTGGGCACAGTTTGCAGCTGGAGGGGCAGACAGAGACCACCATGGGCAGGCTGCACAAAGGTGCAACCCCAAGCACTGCTATGCTGGGGCTGCACTGGAAGCATGAGGGCAAGGACCAAGCATCCATAGGCTCTTGGGCAGGGACACAGTGAGACTGACAACGTGGCAATGCTCCACTTGCTGTGGACATGCAGGAGGTGCAGTGCAGATGGGCAAGGCTGAGCCTTAGCCAAGGCTGGCAGAATGATGACCCAAGGGTCCTCTCCTTCAGAGGCAGCTCTCACCCCCAGCCATGGCACCAGGTGTGCAGTACAGGTCCCAGCTCCCTGTGTGACAGGGCCAGCAGAGCAGGGCTGAGGCTGCAGCAGTACTGGGCCTGACAGCAGAGCTCCTGGAGCAAAGACCCCAAGGAATTGCACCTGCTGTGTGAGCCACAGAGCACAGTGCCCCTCCTCAGAGTCAGGCTGCCATGTGACAGGGGCTGTGCAGTTATCAACAGGGCTGGGAGGGCAGGAGGAGGGAGCTGCATAAGGATCACCCTGTTCCTGCCCTAATTTCAGACAGCCCTGGGCATGGGCCAGACTTGCACATACTGTACCCCAAACTGGTGTCTGAAGGGAGGGCTCCCCGAGGGGGCTGGCTCACGGGGTCTGCTGGGCTCACTGCTCTCCATGACACATGAAGGGTGAAGGGGCTGATCCTGCCTAGAGCCTGGGACAGGGCAAAAGCAGCAGAGTTAGTGCCTGCAACCCGAAGAAAGCCCAGCTGGGGATGTACAGGCAGGACTGTGGGCAAAGGACAGGGAACCCTCGCTGTGCTGAGGGGAAGGTGCAAACAAGGGTGGGAGAATCACTGCTCAGGGCAAGTACCATCAGGCCCTGAGCAGGGCTACAGCTCAGCAATGCAGAGCAGTTCAGCATGAGAAGCAGAGATGCCTCCCACCTCACCCAAGCCAGAGATGGGGCAGTGGCAGAGAACACGGCCACAGGGACAACACTCTCCCTGTCTGGTGTGTTTACCAGCCAGGCAGCAAGCCATCTCCCTTCCACACAGCCTGGGACAGGGCTCCACACCAAACAGCCTGATCCCAGGACTATGTAGAGGGACATATCTGAGGAATTCCTCCTACCTGCATGTGTTGCTTCCCAGAGATCCAGTGCCATCTGAAAGGCCTGGGCCACGGTCAGTGTCACAGCCTGTGCCTATGTACATGAAAGAGAGGAGGTGTCTGCTTCCATCTGGGCCCTCAAGCCAGGACAACCTCACTGCCATGAAATCCAAGACCCCCCAGCATCCATCACTGCCTTTCCCTGCAGAATACACAGATTGAAGGCCAGAACTCGATGCTGTGTCTGTCTACTCTGGGGGACAGCCATCCCCAAGAGGAGGGCCCCAGGAGCTGGGACAGGGAATCCCAATTTGTTCACCTCCTGCCTCTGCTCCAAATTCAGAAGATACGCAGAGGTAAAGGCCTTCTGTCACTGAAGGGGGAGAAGAAGACAGACCCTTGCTCTCTCCCTTACCTCATAGAGCCAAGAGCAGAAGGGAAGTACTTACAACCTTCTTCTTGGGTGAGAGGAAGGCATGGCACTCCAGTGCCCCGCTCTCCTGGCTCTGGGCAACATAAGCAAATACTTTGTTCTGCAATTTGTCTGTTGTGCAGTAGGAGATCCTGCAGAGAGAGGAGCTGTCAGGGCAATCCAGGACCCTGGCACAGGGTTCTGCTGCACTCCCAGCACATCAGCAAGTAGTGCTCACAACCTGAGGCTTTCATCTGCTCAAGCTGACCAGGCAGCCCAACCCCCCAGCAAGGGCCTGAGGCTGCCTGGCACCTGCAGCAGCTAAGAGATCCCTGTATCCACAGGCACTCCCTCCTGCACCACCCAAGTGTGGTCCATGATCCACTGATGCCCAGCTCAGCCCAGTGGGTCAACTCAGGCACTGAGACAAGGGGAGCACAAAAGGGTGGGTGATTGCCTGCAAGGACACAACTGGAGGCCAGGCAGAGGGACAGCCTAACCTGGCACACCAGTTCTGCACCAAAGAGATGTCCTGTCTCTGCTTCCTATCTAGCACTCACAGACACCCAACCCAGCCGAAGGACAGCTGACAGCAGGAAAAATTAACTCTAGCTCTCATGGAAATTGCTTTTAGCCAGCCTGAGTAAGCTGCAGCTTCTGGCATCCAGCAGCCAGAAGGGTAGTCCCGTGGCAGTGAAGGAAGACATGCATTCCTGTCCTAACTGTGGGGCTTTCCAACCACCAGCCTCAATGTCCCACTGAATACCAGAGGAGAAAAGCAGGGTGCAAGGAGATGGCGGATGGGCAGGTGAACTCGAGGCCACCCAGAACCCTGCCTGCACTCAGCCCCTGGCAGTACTGGAGGCACAGCAAGCAGAGGGCACGGGCCTCAGGGAGCCAAGGAAAGACCGAAGCTTGAAGGTACCACTGACAG
>VXBA01003923.1:71929-110027 GCA_013399895.1 Serilophus lunatus
TGTGTCCCCCCGAGCTGTGTGTGCCCCCTAAGCTGTGCGTGCCCACTTTGTGTGTGCCTCCTGAGCTGTGTGTGCCCCCTGTGCTGTGTATGCCCCCTGAGCTGTGTGTGCCCCCTGAGCTGTGTGTGCCCATAANGTCCGCCAGCAGCGCGCGGTTCGCCGTGTGCACGGCGGAGCGCGTGGTGCTGCTGTATGACGAGCAGGGCGAGCGGCGAGACAAGTTCTCCACCAAGCCGGCAGACCCCAAGGTGAGCGGGGCCGGGGCCGGGGCCGGGCAGCGCTGGGGCGGCCGCCCTTCCCCCGGTCACACCGGCTCTCTCTGCAGTACGGCAGGAGAAGCTACGTGGTCAAAGGCATGGCCTTCTCCCCAGACTCCACCAAACTGGCCGTCGGGCAGACGGACAACATTGTCTACGTGTACAGGATCGGCGAGGAGTGGTGAGGCTGCAGCGGGTCCGGCACACTGTCCCGCCCCGCCGTGGGCTCCCCAGGTCTGATCCTTGCCCTGGCACTGCAGTGCCCATCGCTGACCCACAGGGAGTCATGCAGGTGTCCGTGGGGAGCAGCGGGTGAGGTTTCCTTGGCACAGCCCCTGTGGAGCCCTGGCTGTACATGCAGCCAGCCGAAGCCTGGGCTGTTGTCCCCTGTGCCACAGATCTGGAGCTGTGGCACACACCTGCCCTAATGCAGCCTTGTTTGCTGCCATGAATTGTGCTAAAGGCTCTCAGTTGTGCTAAAGGAAGCTCAGAAGTTTGGTTTCCTTTTGATTTTCTGCCTAAAGTTGTGATAGACAAGCAGCGTGCAAAACTTCAACAGCCTGCATTTGACAATACCAAAGCAAGCTGCACACAAACAGTAAGGTGACCAGAATGGGCATTGTTGCCAGCCTTGCTGATAGTAATTTTTGTCTACCTTTTTCTACAGGGGTGACAAGAAGGTGATATGCAACAAGTTCATCCAAACGGTGAGATCCAAACTCCGTTTTCTTCAATACATGTAGGAAAAGAGAAACTGCACTTGACCTCCAAAAGATGCAAGTAGATCCCACAAGAATCTCTGAAGTTTGAGGCATATATTGCTCACCAAGCTTCAGAGGCCTCCTGATAACTGGATACGTCACTGTAGTTAATTGTTGAATGATCAATGCAATCAGTTACAAAACTTTGGGGATTACTTTAGGCATCAGTGGACAGAATATTTTAAGGGAGTTGAAAGGGAAAAATAGGAGAGGCTTAGAGCCCTACTATGTTTTACAGGTTGGCAACTTTAAACCCCAAGATTCCTTATTAAACAAAATGTAAAGTATGCAGAATTCAAACTGTGCAGTATCTACATGCTCAAAGCCTCAGGTTTGTGATTTCAGTCAAGCTAGTTCCTGGGCCACCTTTGTATTCTGGTGCTCTGTCTGTGCCTGCCTTTGTCACAGAGCAGTCTGCCCAGTAGGTGTGTGCCAAAGGCCCTGAGGTAGATGGGGAAAAGGCAAAGGTGTTATGAGTTCCTTGCACAGGAAGCCATCTGAGTGAGAAAATACAGTGCCCTGACTTTTACCTTTGGAGGCAAAAGTCCAGCAGCTGCCTGATGCTTTTCAGGCAAGTGCCATCACATCAGGACCCCCATGTTCTCTGTGTCACCAAGGAAGTTCTCTGCTTAGGTAAGAAGAATCATCCTCCTTGACCAAATTCCCAAAGACACACTCCTTATGGAGTTGCTGGTGTTTCTGTGCCAGGCTTTCTAAGCTGCCTCTCGGGCAAAGGGCAGTCCCTGGGTTGAAATCCTACGTCTCAGAGTTGGGTCATTGCCCACCACTGTGGCTGCTTTTGGTGTGGCTCAGGAGGCCCCTCTGGCCTCTGACTGCTCCCTTCTGGCTGTGGGAGAGCAGCCCATGGATTTCTGTGGCTCTGGCAATAAAAAAGCTGCTGATCAGCCTGTTTCTCTGTGGTTGAGCTTCTGCACTGAGTGGTCATGACATTGGAATAGAGTGTCATGAGGAAAAGAGGGCAAGTGAGGCTTGGTGTCCTTTTGTCCTTTTCCTGAGCAGGGTGCTTATTCCAGGTGTAGCCTATTCCACCTGTAGCCTCCCTGGAGTGCCCCTTCCTTGTGTACTGCTTGCAGCCTGCCCCTCTGGCTACAGCCTGCTGGGAGCCTGCTTGCCTCTCACAAGCTCAGATGCTGTGCACAGCATACATACAGGTTTTTCTCTTACTGTAGCAATTCAGTGATTTTTTTCTTTCATTCTCTGTTTTTTTCTACCATTTCTAACATGAAAAATCCTTTTTTTTTTTCTGGTGCTATATGTATGGTTTTTACTGCTGTGTCCAGCTTTCTCCTTTAACTAAATACTGTTATTTACAAATTTTTCACATATTCAGTCAATATGAGAGGTCATTTATTGAGCCCTTCCCCAGTCCTGCCATTGGGCACTGTTACACACCCAGTGATTACAGTGGCACTGTTCAGCCCTGCTGGCAAGCCAAGCCTCCTACTGGAGGGCCACGAGGAGCGTGTGCAAGTGTGGCTGCTTTGCATGAGCAGTGAGCACATAAGTGTTGTGTGAGGCTTGTTCCCAAGCTTTTTCTGTCTTGGACTGAAAACAAGACTCTGCCAGCTAATGAGGGAAATACACAGGTTCCTGGGAAACAGTGGCAATGAAATTGGTCTTGATCATTGATTGAACATCTAAATTATGAGGGGTTTGAGTACCTTGGGATATTTTATTGCCTAATTATAACAGTATTTGCTGATATCAATGGTCGGGGCAAGAAGGTGAAATGATCAATGAGGGTGTATATGTATCCAAAGCAGACCTAGGTGCTTAAAACAGGACAGAAGAGCCAGTGAGGCTGGTGGCAGAGTGCCACACACCAGCCTTACCGACTGGAGCTCTGCATGGGAAGTGTGAAGGACTTCCATTAACTCTCTTGGCCCTTTATGCAGTTGGGTTTTGTGTCAGCTTTATTCATCCTGATCCCATGTCAGATTTAGAAAATACTTTTGGTTTGGATTTAGTAGCATCTAATAACTGCCTCGCTTGTCAATGAAAAAACAAAGGCTATTTCTGATTCGTCGAATGAAGATCCAATGTGCAAGTATTCCCCTAGCTGTTAGAGAAGCTGTCAGAGTTAAAATTATTTTTGTGTTTTAGACTTGTTGCAAAAAACCTTTTAAAACAGCCATGGTTTTCATTCAACAATAACATGTGGAAAGCCATACACCTGCTCATTGAGTAATGCTCTCAGAAAGCTCCATACTGAACACATCCAGATAACTTTGTTGCCCTTCTTTAGCCCTCCTGAACCCATTACTTTGTCCCAGCTCACTGTTACCTAGTTTAAGCTTCAGGATGAAGGGCCTCAACCCTTCTATAAGGCCTGTCCAAACACTCCATCTCTCCTGGGCTGAGTGGTGTCTGTTCATGAACTGTCAGGAAGCTGAATAAGATGGAGTTCTTAACATCTCTTTTCCCTTCTCTTTGGCAGAGTGCTGTGACCTGCTTATTGTGGCCAGCAGAGAATGTCATTGTTTTTGGTCTTGCTGAAGGAAAGGTAGAGAAACTTGATATTTGCCTGATTTTCTTTTCCATGCTGGGTCTGCCAGGCCCTGCAAGTGCCTGGGCTGGGGGGGTTAAGAGCCATCTGTGTGTGTCACTTGGCACAGAATAGCAACAAAGGGATTACACTGTGGATTTGAATTTTCTAGTTCCCAGTTAGTCCTTGAAGATTCTACTGGGTCACTTGGTTCTTTTCCTAAGCCTTTCTCCAAATGTGGAAGTGTGACTCCAACTTTTCCACTTCTCCAACCTCCCAGAAGGCAATGATTTCTGGCACTGGTTGTGGACTGAGAAACTTCTGGGGGTGTTATACTGGGGGAGTTCTACGTTCTGCAGACATAGCGCTGATCAGATTTTCTCTCTCTCAGGTTCGTTTAGCAAATACAAAGAACAACAAGTCTTCCACCATTTATGGGGCAGATTCCTACGTGGTCTCACTAACTTCCAAGTGAGTATGGCATTGCTTTGCCCTGCCCTGCTTTGGCTTAGTCCCACTGCTGGCCTGGCATAGCTGGCCACTTATTGGAGGTTGCCAGAGTGTCCTTGTGCCATCAGTTCTTTGTCAACATAATAACATCCTGGCTCTCCAGAAGGGATTCCTTCCTAAAATCTGATACCTGCCTGTGCCACAGTGGCCTATGGAGTTTGGTTGTCCCTCAAACACAGTTCAGGATGAAAGTTTTCATGTGCTTACTTACATACATTAATGTATTTTAATCTGTGACTTTTTAAGGATTGCATTTGTCGGCTTCATCTAGCTAATTACTAACATCAATCAAGTTTAAGGGCTAAAAAAAAAAGGAAAAATACTTTGTGAGATACAACTGTGACAAGACTGTAATTAGGAAAATAATCATAAAGTGCAATTTAAAATTTTTCTAACTTAAGATTTCATTTTAACTACTTTAGTATCCTTTACCTAAAAAAATTAAAGATATATCACAGTCCTAGCAATGGATTTTTCACTAAATGCTGTCATTCTGGTGTATGATTTCTGGATTTTAGAGTGTGTGTGGAATTTGTATTCCATCCTTGAATCTTGGAATCATAATTAAAAAGTGCTTTTCTGGGTATGTGATCTCCAGCCTGTTTCTTCTTTCTTTCTTCTTCCTGCTCGTGTCTAGAAGTACAAAACATTAACACTATACATAGTGGACTTAGGTCTGGAGTGTTTGTCCATGGTTTTTTTTCTCTACATTGTGTTTCTTTTAGGGATTTCCAGTGCCACAATATCCAGTCTCACTTCTGGAACTGTTCCAGTGCAAGGGCTGTTTGATACACCTTGCTGTAAGAAGTTGTGTGCAGAGTCACTATTCCACTGAAGGTTACTGAGCCTCTCTGGGTTTTAGTAATACAGTTGGTTAACATGATTTTACACACACAGAATTAATAAGGTTGGAAAAGACCATGGAGATCATCAAGTCCAACCTTTACCTAGGTTAACAACCTATCCAACATCAGTCTAACATCTATACCATCTAGACCATTTAAACCATCTAAACCATGCCACTAAGTTCATCATGTAACCTATCCTTAGGTTACATGATGAAGTTACTTAACTGGCCACTCTCATTTCCAGTCTCTGTACTTTTGTCTGCTTTGTTTTTACAGACACTGGTACAGGCGCTTGATATTCTTCTTGTCTTTGGAGAAGGTTCTTTTGATGAGGAACATCAACAATGACCCTTGGGACTGTTTTCTCTGGGCTATGAAAATAAAGGTGCAAGTCTTACTGTCTGTGTTTCTCTGCAGTGTGTCAGGGAAGGGGATCCTGTCTGGCCATGCAGATGGAACCATAGTGCGCTTCTTCTTTGATGACGAGGGCTCAGGTGAATCACAGGTATCAAAGATCCTTCTTCAGTGAACAGAAGTCCTGTTTGCACAGCCTGCTTCCCAGCTCAAGAGCTCTGGAAAGGGATCAGGCTTTGGAGGGTGTGCAAGTCTGGAGAGGAGCTGCAGGCTGTGCTTGCTAGCAAACCTTTTGGGAAGCATTGATGTATGCACAGCAGTGACTAATTGCTTTGGAATACACTGAAGGTGGTGGTAAGAGGGGAAGTTATGCTTTTGTGTATGAGGCATAAGGCTGTTCAGATGTCTGGAAAGATCTGATGTTCAAGTGTCCAGGAGAGTAATGCTCAAACAGGTATTCCAGGGAACAGTTGTTGTAATCTCCATGCTAAGCAGTGTATAGTTATTCCAGTTAACCCTGAATCTCAGGCTCACACTCTGTTCTTGGACACCCAGCATTCCTTGAGAGCCTTCTGCTCCTCTACCAAAAGTGTCTCTGTGCTTCAAGCTGTGGTGAAGGGAATGCTGTTTTCAGATCTTTTCTCTCCAGCTGAAGCAGTTTGAGCATAGCTGCTTGCTGCCATGATATGCCAAAGGCCCATCTATATTCTGCTGTGCTGGAAGTTTAATTCCAGTCTAGTTAATGTCACTGGTCTTCTTACTGGTATCAGGAATCCTTTCTCACAGTTATGTGAATGGAATGGTTGATACATCACTCTGTTCTGGTTTCTGTCTTCCTAGAGACAGCACAGGCAGATGAAGCTGCCCCCATGAACTGGGTTTTACTGGGCCCCAGGAGTGTCTCACTAGGATGGCCAAGTACAGAGGCCAGCTGGGGGTAGGGCCATTCAGGTGTTCAGAGTGTTCTTGTCTGTTGTAGGGTAAATTGGCAGTGCATCCCTGTCCTCCTTATGCCCTTGCCTGGGCTTCCAGCAGCATTGTGGCTGCAGGTTGTGACAAGAAGATTGTTGCTTATGGGAAGGAAGGCAGCGTGATTCAAACCTTTGACTACAGCCGGGACTTGTCAGAGAAGGAATTCACCACAGCAGCCACCAGTCCTGGTGGCCAGTCCATTGTCATTGGCAGCTATGACAGGTACCATGTGCCTGTTGGGAAGTCTCCCCTTTATAGTGCTTCTTTTATCAGCCATGCACAGTTCACATTCTGCTCTCTCCTCTCTCTCCCAGGTTGCGGGTTCTGAACTGGAGCCCACGCCGCAGTGCCTGGGAGGAGGGCAAGCCCAAGGACATAGCTCACCTGTACACCATCACAGCTCTGGCCTGGAAGAGGGATGGCTCCCGGATCTGTGCGGTTGGTGCCATCAGGCAGCAGCCCCGAGCCTCAAGTCCCACCCCAGGGACAGCCTGATGTGTGCTTGTGCATGGGAACACCGTGGTGTGGTGCAGGGAGTGCTCTGAGCGTGGTTGTGCTGTCCCCTGGGAGGGCAGAGCAGGGCATGTTCTCACACCGTGGCAGGGGGTGCAGTGCACGTGGGGAGGCCAGACCTTGAGCCAGGGAACTGCTGTGGTCAGGTGTGCTGAGTGTGAAGCTGTGAAACCTCATAGCCTTTGGTGTGATGGCTTGCTGGCCACAGCAGCTTTCCTCTTTTCCCAGAAGCATGATGAGGTCACCATCTATTCTCCAGAGCAGTCTCAGGAGCATTCTTTCCTCTGAGTGCCTGTGAGATGCTGTATAAAAACTGAGCTGCTAATTACACTCTCTGTTTCTGTGCTACATTTTCAGTACAGTATTGTCTCCCTTTCTATTTTCAGCCGTTGAGCCTTGATCTGGCTTTCTCTATTAAGTTAAATAATTCTTTAAAGATCTTAAAATTAATCTTTCTGCACATTTTTCTGTGTAAGTTGAATAACTCAAAACACTTAAAACATTTAGGAAAGTTGTTATTTACAAATTATCTCTAGTAGTTTTTGCATGTTTTCATGTTCAACAGTCAAGAATCCTTGAAATATTTTCAGACTGCTATTAAACATGTGAACAAATGCTTGCAGAGAAAGGAAAGGGGCTAAGGGATAGGAGATCAGTGAAAGGAACGGGGATTCTATAAAGGAAGAGATAAAGGTGAAAGGATTCTGCTGGAAGGGAGGAGAGATTGGGAGACTGGGAGAGAGGGAAGTGGGAAACTGAAAGGGTAAGGGGGAAAAGATGATAAAGGTGATTTTTAACCCCTCCTCTTCCTGTCCCACATTCATACCACTGCTTGGTAATCTCTGTTTCTCTGAGAATGATTGAATCTTTCTGTTATCTCAAGAAAGTAAAGATAGGGCTGGTCCTCCTGCATCGGGGGGCTTGAGAATTGTTCCCTAGAACAGCCAGGACTGGTGGATTTCTGCCTCACCTCTGATCCTCTTCATGTAAGCAGAGTCTGGAATATCTCTCCTTAGTGGTGTTCACTGAGCACTGATGTGACTGTGTCCTCAGGGCACGCTGTGTGGAGGAGTTGAACAGTTTGACTGCTGCCTTCGGAGAAGTATTTACAACAATAAATTTGAAATGACATACGTGGGACCAAGCCAGGTGAGAGAGTGTCCAATGAGGCATGGAATTCCTTACCAAAATAGGGTGATTGTTAGAACTAGATGTGTTTGGAGTTTTATACCTATGGTTTGTTCATAGCACCTTGTCAGGAAAGGCACAGGGGATATTCCAGGCACAGGGCCAAGGCTGGGTGGGAATTGTCTAGGATCAAAGACCACGAAGTTTATTTCCTGTGAATTTGTGTGAGGTACCTGCATGCCAAATGCAGACTCTTGAAGTGGTTTAATTTCCACAAAATTGTTCAAAATGAGGCAGTAAGGGTGAGCTGGAAGCCTGGGCACCCCTCTGCAGTCAAAGGAGAGAATGCAGGACTCTCCAAGGGAGGCCTGACCTTGGGGGCCTGAGTAGGCTTCCAGTTAGGCTAGTAACTTGTAAATGGCAGAAGTGAGAATCCCACACTACTACAGTGTCATCCTATGCAAAAGGAATGTTAAGGTTTCATTAAAAAAGCAGAGTGAAGTGATATGAGAGGACATCTAAATATCCAACTATCATCTGCCTAATGGTCCAGGAAGTCTGTGTTCTCCCTCTGTGCATGGCCTCATACTGCTTTTTCCCACTTTCTCTAGGTCATTGTGAAGAACCTCTCAACAGGATCTCGAGTTGTTGTGAAATCCCAGTATGGTTATGAGATTGATAAGGTGAAGATATTAGGGAAGGAGAGGTACCTGGTGGCCTGTACCTCAGACACATTGCTGCTGGGTGACATCTCCTCCAACAAGTTCAGCGAGGTACTGGAAAATCTGTGGTATTTCTGGAGTGTCAAATGCTTAACTTTGTAACTCAGAGGGTATGATTTCTGCATGGGAACAATATCTCTGTTTTCAAAGAATCATAGAATAACTCAGGTTGGAAGAGACCTTGGAAGGTCCCTTATCAAACTTTCTTCCCAAAGGAAAGTCAATATTAAATTCAGACTTGTGTCTCATGTCCCACAATTTCTCTAGTTCCCTGTTCCAATGCTTTACAGTCCTCATGGAGGAGGGCCTTCTTCCTGAATCTTGTTGGAATTTTAACTGCCGTTTTATGACTGTTTGTCACCCTTTTCACTGTGCATCTGCCAAACAAAGCCTGGTATCATCTTATTAGAGGTCCCTTAAGCCTTCCCTTCTCCAAGATGAAGAAGCCAAATTCCTTCAGCCTCTCTTTGCAGTGTGCTTCAGCCCCAAGCATCTTGATGGCAGTCTGCTGACCTTTCTTGAGTTTATCAGTCTTTCTTGTACAGGGGGGCCCAAAACTGGATGTTGTACATATGTACATTCCAGATGTGAATGTATGAATCTTGATGTATTTTAAAAAAACAAAACAAAACCCCCCAGAAAGCCATTCATGCCTGCAGTCCCACAGCTTCTGCCATTGTCATTTCTGGTACCAAACAATTCACACAAAGTTGTCCATGCCCTGAGCCTCACAGTGCCCAGAGTGCTGAGCCTGTAGAATGTGGGCAGTAGGCCATTGTATGATAAAAGTATTAAACAGGCTTCAGGGACATACTAGCTTTTTTCACAGAAGTATCATACTTTTAATCAGGCTACTCATGTGCTAATCAACCTCCCCTGGAGCAGGAGCTCTGACTACAGGCTTGAGCTGGAGAATGCTGATGCTTGGTAATGGAACTGAGAATCGGGCCAGACTCAAGCTTCCAGGTTTCACTACACCTTACTGCACAGAGTTTTTCTTTCAGTTGCACAGCTGTACTCACTTCTCAGAAAGAACAAGACTGTGAGGAGCCCATTTGCCATCTCACTGCCTCACTGGGTTTTGTTGAAGCAGTGACTCTTCTCCAGTAAGAGCAGAGCCCTTACTCCAGGAAGGAAGAAGGGAGCTGTAGCCTTGGCTTTCGGTTTTCTGCTTCTCTGGCCATATTGTCATCACAGTAGCTTTTGTATTATCCAGTGCTCTTCTTAAATTCCCAGTTAATTGTTCCCCCATTGGCATGACCCAAAAATGAAAGATTTCAGCAATGTCTAGTGTGGAGATTCTGTTCCCACCAGTAGTAGCACTGATCCTGTGGAGAAGATTGATGGAGGCAAAGAGGCCATTTTGGTGCCTTCTACAATAAAGCCAGTCTGGGGAAGGTGGAGAAGTGCCTGTGAAGGAACAGGATAGAGGGATTACCTCTGTGACATAAAAGGCCTCTTGTCCAGAAGGTACCAAAGAGAACTGGAATTTGAAGCTAAGGTTAAAGAAAGAAGAAAAAAGTGAGGAATTTGCAGTCTGGGGACAACTGTGTTGACAGGTGAAGTGCTGGAACATGGTCCCTTCTGCAGTGTAACTCATGCTATCTGTTGTGGGAGCTGAGAGCTGGACAGTGGACTCCCATGCCTGCAGCCTGGTCTCAGCCAGAGCTGCCAGCCTGCTGGCCTCACCCCGTGCCATTGTTTTTCAGGTGGCCTGGCAAGGATCTAAGGGGAATGAAAAGTTCTTCTTCGACAATGAGAATGTAAGTAGGATGGGACAGAAAGCTCCCCATGAAGAGGAGTGAGTAAAGCTGTGCATGCACTGGCTGGAAAAGTGTCAACTGCCTTTCTGAAAAACCCAGTTTCTCAGCAGTTTCCTGGACTTACTGTCTCCGTGCAGATCCCAATCTGCTTCCTCCCCACACTTCCTTTTTTCATATGCCAGGTACAGCACAAACTTAAGTGTGTGGACTGACAAGTTAGATATCTAAGTGATAACCCTGAAGGAAAGAGGAGCAATAAAAGAGCAATGGTTAGAGAGGGTGTTAGAGATATAGAATACATTTTTCAGGGGGCAGCTTGACTACTACAGGACTGACAGGCCCAGAACTAAAATCCTCAACCCTTGATTTAAAGCTGGTGGTCACAACAGGAAGCCAAGGACTGCTCCTTATTCATCCCAGAGGATTTGTGTGTAGCAGTGTTTCTCTCTGCTCCCCTCACTGACAGGTGTGAGTGCTTACATGGCTTTTCTGTAAGATGCATTCCCCTCTTGCCATCAGGTCTGCATGATCTTTAATGCTGGAGAGCTGACACTGGTGGAATATGGAAGCAATGACATCCTGGGGTCTGTCCGCACAGAGTTTGTGAGCCCTCATCTTGTCAGGTAAGGGTTACACCTGCCTGTGGAGCCAGCACAGGCATTTAGTGGGAGTGAACTCAAACACTCAGCCTTGAGGTGTCCCACTCTGTAGAACATAGCCCCCAAGCACTGGGACACTTCTGGCAGTGACCAGTGGTGGGGTTGGTAGAGTGGTTATCGGTTGTCAAGTTTTAGAAGCACAAGAACCTCTTTTCCTCTGATCCATGCTTAATGCAGCCTGCCATGGCTGTTGCTGATGAGGGACGTCCTGTGCATGTTCTCAGGCAGCTCTGCATCCAGCTGGTCCTGGTACAGCATCAGGAGGGACTCAGTTGCCAGCAGGGCCTCCCCTGTCTCTCTGAAATTCCGTACCCTGTTTTCTGATTTGGAAGAAGGATGGGTCATGGGCTGCTTGGAGGTGGAAACAGTGTAACTAATATGCTATTGGGGACCCCATTCTAGAGGGGCAGCTTCTAGGGGGAAGCCATGGATCAGAAAGGTTTGTTCTCACTTAAGGCAGCTACTGTAGGTATGGGTACTGGGCAAGAGTCCCAGGTGAGAGAGCTGCCAGAGGCTCCATGTGCTTGGAGGAACTGCAGGAAGTCTGGAAGGGACTGTGTAATTCAGATGTGAATTTTGAGAGTGAAGAAGGTAACGATCATCATCCCTTTCAAATCACAGTGTCCGTATAAATGAGAGATGGCAGCGAGGCGTGGAGGAGAACAAGAGACTGGCTTACTTGATAGACATCAAGACTATAGCAACAGGTGACTGGAACTGTCCCTCCCCTCCCCTGTGTTTTACCAGCCTTCCTGATCTTTTGCATTCCCTGTGCCAGACAGCATATCCCTGAAGGTTCTCTGTATTGCCTCTACCAAGCAGCAGATTCCTGAAGTTCCCCTTGGCATTCCCTCTGCCAGGCAGCAGCCCACTGGAAGCCAGGCAGTTCTTCTGGCAAGGTGCTGCCTGGTATGGACCTAGGCTGTATTCAGCATGGCGAGCTGGCTGTGCTTGCTGCACTGCCCATGAGCTGTGTGTGCTCACAGACAGCAGGATAGTTGTCACTGCTGTCTGGTTTTCATGTCACAGTGTGTTTCCCAAGGGTTTCACCCTAATTAAGTCCCAGGTAACTGATTCCCATGGCACAACATTGAATGCTCAGCACTTTGGGGTACATCAGGTACTTACATTGTTTCCTTACTGTCCTTTCTCAGTGGACCTGGTTGGTGGCTACAACGCTGGCACGATCAGCCACAACAGCAAAATTGATTGGCTGGAGCTGAATGAAACAGGCCATAAACTGCTCTTCAGGGACAAGAAGATGAGGGTGAGGCAGGCACCTCAGACCATGTGACAGGATGGTGTGTGGGGAGAGGTAGAGACAGACATGCCTGAATGGAGGGAGGGAGGTGAGAAACACACCCTAAAGTACTGGTGGTGTTTTGACTGCTCCTTTGAGAAGGATTGGCCACGTCAAGATTGCATGAGCTGGCAGTGTTGCATGTTTGGTCTTAAGTCATAGCTGATGCTGAATTTTGTTGCTAGACACATTGCTTCATCTCATCACAGTTGAAGATGAAAATCATAGATTCTTCTGCTGTACATATGTCTATGATATTCAAAGAGTCATGTCAGTCAGGTGAAGCCCCGGGTGGCTGGAAAACGGAAAATATGGTACCCATCATTAAATAGGATGGAAAGGAGCACCTTGGAAATTACTGACCTGGCAGCCTCACCTCTGTGCCTGGGAAGATCATGGAGAACAGGGAGGTGATTGGGGTCAGCCAGCATGGCTTCACCAAGGGCAAATCCTGCCTGACCAACCCAGTGGCCTTCTATGACTGAGGGAGGGAAAGGCTACAGGGGTCATTTATCTGGACTTGTGTAATGACTCACACGACCTCCCACAGCATCCTTCACTCTGAATTGGGGAACAAATGGATTTGGTGGGTGGACTGTCAGGTGGATGGGCAATTGGGTGAATGGTCACATCCAGAGGGTCCTGGTCAACAGCTCAGAGTCCCAGTGGACATCAGTGGCCAGTGGTGCCCCTCAGGGGTCTGTCCTGGGACCAGTGTTATTTAATATCTTCAGTAATGGTCCAGACAAAGGGATGGAGGGCCCCCTCAGCAGGTCTGCAGGGGACACCAAGCTGAGGGTGCAGGTGGCACACCTGAAGGACAGGGCCACCCAGAGGGGCCTGGGCAAGCTCCACAAGTGGCCCCTGGGAATCTCATGGGACGTAACAAGGCCAAGTGCTGGTGCTGCCCCTGGGTCAGGGAAACCCCTGGGATCAATCCAGGATGGGAGGGGAATGGATTTAAGAGCAGCTTTGGGGACGAGGACTTGGGAGAGCTGGTGGGGAGAGGCTGGGCATGACCCAGCCCAGAGACACCCCGTGCCCTGGGCTGATCCCCCAGTATGGGCAGCAGGGGAGGAGGGGATTCTGCCCCTCTGCCCCACCTGCAGAGCTGCTCCAGCCCTGGGAACAACAGCAGGAGCCCCTGGAGCTGCTGGAGAGTCCAGAGGAGGCCACGGAAATGTTCTGAGGGCTGGAACACCTCTTACATGAGGAAAGGTTGAGGGAATTGGGATTTTTTTCAGCCTGGAGAAGGCTCCAGGGGGACCTGAGAGCCCCTTCCAGAACCAAGAGAGCTGGAAAGGGACTTGGGACAAGGTCCAGGAGGGATAGAACAAGGGGGAATGGCTTCCCACTGACAGAGGGCAGTGTTAGATGGGATATTGGGAAGAAGTTCTTCTCTGTGAGGGTGGTAAATCCCTGGCACAGGGTGCCCAGAGACACTGTGGCTGCGCCATCCCTGCAAGTGTTCCAGGTAGGTTGGATGGGGCTTGGAGTAACCTGGTTTAGTAGAAGGTGTCCTAGCCCATGGCAGGGCTTGGAACAAGATGATCTTCAAAGTTATGTCCAACCTAAACCATTCTAGGATTCTGTGATTTCTGCAACCATTTTGGAACAGACTGAAACAGGGACTTTCTTGTGCTCTTTTGACAGGTGTGTCATGAGACTAGCACAGTTTTCTTTTTCTCATCTTTGCTAGATGAGGACAGTTAAGACAAGGAACAGAAACATCCTAGGACTTTTAAGTCACAAGATATCATATCTTTGTTAGGGCATGTGTCAGGTTACACCTTCCAAAGTGTCAGGTTGGTTGTGGGCAGTGTATTCTACAACCAAACAACCTCTCTCCTTATAGGCAGCAGTCCTTGCCATGGTACTGTGCCTGGGATGGACAGTTCAGCCCAAAACTGCAGAGGAAGGCTCTTGGTTCCTTACTTTGTTTCCATGAAGAACTTAAGAGCCCATTCTCCTGTTTCAGCTCTGCAGCTGAGAGAGAACTGAAGTAGTATGAGGTGTATTCTGATTTGAATATGTCTGTGCCAGGTCATAAAGGAGGCAGGATCTGAGCATGCTGCTTAAAATGCTGCAAGGATTTAAAATTGTCTTAATTCCTGGATAGCCATTTGTGTAAGTAAGCATGGGATTTTAGGTAGTGTGTCTTGGAAAAGGTCTATTTCCTGGTGGGTGGGGTGTTTTTACAAGATGCCTGCTTAGATGTTCCTGCAATATTTGAGCTGGCAGCCCAGCCATGAGCCCAGCTGATCCTGTTCTCCTCTCTTCCTCCAGCTGCAGCTCTATGACATTGAAAGCAGCACCAAAACCACCATTCTGAACTACTGCTCTTACGTGCAGTGGGTGCCAGGCAGTGATGTGGTGGTGGCTCAGAGCAGAAATAGCCTCTGCATTTGGTACAACATTGATGCTCCAGAGCGAGTCACCATGTTTCCTCTGAAGGTAAAACCATGGAGACTTGGATTGCCTCCTGCAGTTTCTGTTGCTTCTTGCTCATGAGTGTGGGGATAGTCAGGGTGGTATGGCAGGGGTGAGTCAAAAGGGATCTGCTAGTTTCTCCTGGACAAAATTTGACCTCATCTGTCAACTTTGTGGCAGACATTTCTGGTAGAAGATGGAGATAGTTAAGACAGCAAGGAGCTGCTTCATGACTCAGTCTGCTCAGTGTGAGGTCATTCAGCAGAACTGTGACTGGCAGAGCTGTGGTGGTGCTGCCCTTACATCCCTGATAGCCCATGTACATCAGGAGAGCACAGGAGTGTTGACAGCTGGTACTCTTTCCAGGGGGATATCATAGACTTGGAACGTAATGATGGAAAGACTGAAGTGATAGTGTCTGAAGGGGTGAACACTGTGTCCTACACCTTGGATGAAGGCCTCATAGAGTTTGGAACTGCCATTGATGATGGGGATTATCACAGGTGAGTGCTACATACCCCAGTGGGGATGGCAGGTAGCTCACTCACATACCAGACATGTGGGAATCAGCGACCCAGGAATGGCAGCAGCAGGGCTTTCCACACAGAGCTGAACTTTAGTCTCTGAGCATGATGTTGGTGTGAGGTCTGGCTATAATGAATGTCTGAGTCCTTCAGGAATAAATATTCAGCTTTGGCCTCCTCGTGGCTTTGTGGTTTCAAACTCAAGGAGAGACTGGCCAATCTGTTCCCATAGACACAGACAGGGATTTGCTGAAGGCAGTTGTCAGCTAATTGCAGAGAATAAGTGTGTCTTCAGAACAGCCAGATGCAAAGTGATGCTTATGTGCTTTTGCTGCTGCCTTTCCCTAATGGAAACATGCAGGAGATGCACAGTGTAAAAACTGCCTGCCTGAAGCATTCGTGGCAGCCACCTGAGCACTGCTGATACTGTTACAGGGCTTTTAAAAGTGACCCGGTAGAAAACATCACATGTTCATAGCACTGTTACCACTTGAGAGACTTCTTCAGCATAGACTTCCATCAGACACAACACTTTGGACTTGTCCCACACTGTTACAGCCTTTTGCTGACCATCTGCCTTTAAGTACCTTAGCCCAGGTAGTGATCACCTAGATCTCTAATTTTCCCCTTCTCTGTCAGCCGCGGTGTTACACTGTCCTCTCCAGAGCTGGGCACACCCAGCTTTCTTTGTGTTCAATGCAGCTCTGGTTAGGAAGCTCCTGCCTCAGCCTAGGATTTTTCTTCTGTTACTGAAAGTCTGCAAATCTCTCTGTCTCAAGGGCTACTGCATTTTTGGAGACACTGGAAATGTCCACAGAGGCTGAAGCCATGTGGAAGACTCTCAGCAGACTGGCTTTGGAAGCGAGGCAGCTGCACATTGCAGAGAGGTACATCACACCTTCCTGGCTTAAACACTCTCTCTGCTGAATGCCTCACAGAAACCAGAGTCCAACTGAAGACATGGTTCTGTGTGTGGACTGGAAGATTCCCTGTGCTAGAGACTTAAGTGTTCTCTATGCTAGGCCACGGCTTTGCCCCTCTCTCCCAGCTGGTAGTGCCAGAACTGGGGATGGGAAATCATCACTCTGTATCATAAATTTTCGTTGATGGCAGCCCAAAGCTATGTATAGCAAGGCCTCAGGGGGCTGACAGAAATGGACAAGCTCGAGGCATCTCTAAAGGCTGGGGAGGTAAAACATGAGCCTTGGTCATGCCCATGGATTCTCCCATGGGACAGGGCTAGAGGGCACATCTGAACATGGGTCTTGGCAAAAATCCTTCTCCTGAAGCAAGGCTACCCCTCCTCTCCCATTGCAGAGCTGGGTCTGCTGCCCAGGTTCTGATTTTCTTTTCTTGGACCAAAAGTGGGCAAAAGAACTCCAGTTACTGACTAACTGCTTTGCACTCTGCAGGTGCTTTGCAGCTCTGGGAAACATGGCAAAGGCTCGATTTCTGCATGAAACCAATGCCATTGCTGACCAGGCAGCTCGAGAGCACGTAAGTCAAACTTTTCCTGCTCTCTAGGGCTGAAGTTTTCCTGGGGATACTCATACATGATCTTCTGTGTCCGTGCTCACCAGTGTCCTGCAACAGACTTGCACCTGGTCATGCATTATCTTTCATCCACACCTGCCAGGTCCCTCTCAAGGCTGGCCATTTTGTGCTGACCCACATCCCTCCCTCTCACAGCTGGACATTTCATACTGCTCCAGGTCCCTCTCAAGGCTAGCCATTTTGCTCCTGGCTTGTCATTGCTGAGGTTCTCAACTGTCTTTCATTTCTGTAATGGCCCAACCCCTGCATACAGTGCAGTCCCCTCCTTGTTCCATTCCAGAACCTGTTCTTTCCCTCAGCAAACTCGAGCTCCCTGCTCTTGTCTGCAGGGTGGGGATGGCACAGACCATTACCGGGTGCGGGCCCGTTTGGCCATGCTGGACAAGAACTACAAGCTGGCTGAGATGATCTTCCTGGAACAGGTGAGTAAGGAAACAAGAGGTAGAAGAGGTTTAACTTATTTCTGCGCAGGGAGGTTTGTGCCCTTCTCTATAAGAGGAGAGAAGGACATTCCTTGTTCCTGGGAGGAGTCTTTTTGCTCTGAAGTAGAAGGAAGTATTCCTAGTTCTAAGGTGTAGGGTTACCCTGAAGTGCATGAGGAGAATGAGGGAGGGTGAAGGATATGGTTCAACTTTTTGCGTGTTTTCTGCACATCTAACCCTGCCCGCTGTGAGACCTCCAAGGCAATGTGTTTGCTCCTAACCTGGAGCCTTCAGGTCAATGCTTTGCTCTCTGACACAGAACGCCACAGAGGAGGCCATGGACATGTACCAGGAGCTGCACATGTGGGATGAATGCATTGTGGTGGCCAAGGCCAAGGTACAGAATATTGCTGCACTGGACTGTGGGCTGAGCTTGCTTAGTAAATCTTCTGTTTGGGAGTCCATTCAGGTCTGGGTTCTTCACCTGCCCTACCTTGCTTCCACTTAGGAGGGCTCCAAGTAGAAGGGAAGGTTGCACTGGTACTGTAAGTACAGACCTGGGTGAACAGCGAGGGAGAAAAGCTACTGCAATTGGTTTAGAAGTGTCTGTAGCTTCAGAAAGGAATGGATAATGCCATGATACACACATCTGGCATTGTGATTTCTGCTAATTGAGCAGCAAGAGGCCTGGTGCTATGACCAGGTGTTCAGTGCCTGCAGGATGAGCTGGACACCATCTCCCCTGGCCCAGGTCAAGCAGTGCTGCATTTGTGCACAGGGACACCCGATGCTGGAGAAGCTGCGTCGGGGTTACTACCAGTGGCTGCTGGATACCCAGCAGGAAGAGAAGGCTGGAGAAGTCCAGGAGGGACAGGGTGACTACACAGCAGCCATCAGCCTGTATCTGCGGGCAGGGCTGCCAGCCAAGGCAGCACGGCTGGCCATGAGCAGGGACGAGCTGCTCACCAGTGGGGATGTCATCGACAGGATCTCCACGGCGCTCATCAGAGGGGAGCTGTATGAGCAGGTGAGTGTCCTTCCCATTGCACTTCCTTCCTAGGGGCAGCCAGGCCCTTAACCTGTCCTCTGCACTTGTGAGACATGAGGGGACTGAAAGGCAGCAGAGGTAATTCTGTGTTTGCAATGAACAGTTATGAAGAAATCCTCACTGTGTCCATTGTACACAGGTGATGTCCAGAATTACTGTTATTTATCAGGAAAAAGATTGCATCTCATTGGCAACATGTCTCCAGAATATCCTCTGAGTGTTAGTAATAGTCAAGAAGGCCCTTGGGAAGATGGGAACTAACAGGAACAGAGCCATGAATCAAAACACAAGACGAGATATAACTGTGGAAATGTCAGTGTTTCCTTATAGCAGAATAAAAAATTGTAGTGTGAGGATAGTCTAAATGGAAAAGCTCAGGAAGGAAGACAAAGGATGTTGAAGACTATCTACAGAACCACAAATACATAAAGAAGGGGCATGATAATTCTCTGTGTCTAAGAACACCAAAAATTGGTAACTGCTTATTATTAGGTGACAGTTTTAAAACCAAAGGGTATTTTTTCCAACAGCACATAATCATGTTAATGTAAGAAAACAGTGATGAATCTGCCCAGTGTGCTGCTCAGTATTCTGGCCATCAGTGGCCTCTGGCAGGTGCTTAAGAAAGGAATATAAAGAACAGGATGGGCAAATACAGGGTGACATTTCATGTGGTGTGCTTTCATGGTGTCCAGCAGTTTGCAGGCTATAATGTACATGAACATTTTTATTTTTGTGTTTAAGAACTATTGATACATTTTACTCCCATGAGCTTATCAAATTATTGCTTGAACCATCTGTACTTTTTGAACTACAATTCAAAAAGTTAGTTAAATGTTTGATGACAAAAGCAGTGCTTTTTCCTGGCCTGTTTTATGTGTCCTGTGCAAATTACATTTCTCCAGTCTCAGTTTACCTCCAGCATTTTCTGATCATTTCATTTGGACGCAAGAGAATTTTGTCCTTTTCCAAACATGTCACCTTTTCTTAAGCCTTCAGTTGAAAGAATAACACTGGAGGTCACAGCTACTGGATGTCTTGTTTTTCAAAAGTATAAGTGGTCCAAAAGTGATTAGAGAAGTCATGGAGGTAGTCTGTCAAAAGCCATTAAATGTGATGATGTGAGGGCATCACAACACAAACTCAGGAAGCTTCTACTGTGCAGAGTTTCAGAGATCTACAGATACAAGAGGAAAGGCTGGTGTATACTTGCTGTGTTGTTACTGTCTTCCTCTAGAGATGTGCTCTTGCCACCATTCAAATACTAAAGGGAATGAGCCTTTGGTCTGCCAGGATGGCTGCGTTGGGGTTGATTGGCAGAGAGGAAAATGGTCTCAGCACCCACCATCTTTCCTAGAAGTTCCTTAACCCTCATGCTCTTGTTCAGTGGGAAGGCAGAGCTGGTGGACCTGTCTGTGGCAGGACTGACAAGCTCTGCATGTGGGACCAGTAGGGTACAAAGGTGTGGGGAGGTGATGGCTCTGGAAACTGGCAGCTTGTATTTGTCATTAGGCTGGAGACCTGTTCCAGAAGGTCGGGAACTCACGGAAGGCTCTGGAATGCTATGGCAAGGGCAGCGCCTTCCTGAAAGGTACTGTGCTCAGTATGTTCCTCCCCTCCATCTTCAGGAGAAGCCTGGACACTCTGGCCTGGTGGCAACATGAACTATTGCCCTGATGCTCTGAAGTCTCCACTTTTCATCTCATTCAGTGTGTGTATTTTCACACAATTGTACTTGCACACACAGTCCCAGAACAGTGTCCTTTTCCCAAGCCTTTGACCATGCTGATTGCACCAGCATGGATTTGGTCCAGCTCACCACAAGGTCCAGGTTGCTGGGTAACCCCTTTGAGCTGGAGTGGCTTAGACTGTCAAAATTCCCCTCCCTCCATGCCCATCCAAGGCCCATGTTTGCCCCACAGTTGCACTTCCTCGCTGGCCTGAGGATGACAAATCTCCTGTCCCCTTACAGCTGTGGAACTGGCTCGTCTGGCATTCCCCACAGAAGTTGTGAAGCTGGAGGAGGCCTGGGGAGACCATTTGGTGCAGCAGAAACAGCTGGATGCTGCTATTAACCATTACATCGAAGCCAGGTGGGGGCAGGGGAAGGCTGTGTAAGCAGCAGGACACTGGCTGGCTATGAAGGTGATACCCTTTGCCTCTGTCACTGGGGGGTGGGATATGGATTTACCTGCGTGAGCTCCCATCACACTGCTTCACATTGCCCTGGTGCTTGTGTGCAGTCTCTGCTGGCACTAGCGATGGATTAACATTCCCACACCTTTTCCAAGGTCTTCCAGCCCTGATTGCTCTTCCCTGCTGTCCTAGTTCATACATCCCCTTAGCACTGCCAGTTACTCAGCTTTTTTGTGCTGCTCTGACCCAGGAAGCTGAGCACTCTGGTCTCCCTGGCAGAGGGCAGCTGGAGAAGGTGGCTGCTGCCTGGCTCTAAAGAGTGGTGGGTTTGATGCTAGGTGCTCAATTAAGGCCATTGAGGCAGCCTTGGGAGCCCGGCAGTGGAAGAAGGCCATCTACATTTTGGACTTGCAGGACAAACAGGCAGCAGCCAAATATTACCTGAAGATTGCCCAGCACTATGCAGCTTTACAGGAGTACCAGGTGAGGCCACAGACCATGGTCACCATTGTGCTGTGTGTCCCTTGGGAATGCTAAGTGTGGTCTTTTCCTGGCAGGTTGCAGAGGAGCTGTACATCAAAGGAGGCCAGACCAAGGATGCCATTGACATGTACACACAGGCTGGGCTCTGGGAACAGGCTCACAAGGTAGAGTAAGAAGCCAAAGCTTCTGTGGACCTTGCCCAACTTGGTGAGATGTGTCTTCCATCAGGAGAGGGTGGTGCCTCGTGCACCAACACCTGATCAACCAGCATTCTTCACATGCTGGTGAAGGACACATGCACATGAAGGATGCATTCAGGGCCATCCAGTAGCCAGCAAGAAATGTGTTACCAGTATTCACATCCTGACCTCTATCTCACAGCCCCATGTGGGTGCACCTCTGACACAAATGGCCCTCTCCAAGAGCTGGTCCTGTGTGCTGTGGTCACAGTGACATGTGACTGCCCATTTTCTGTAGAGCATGTAGAATAGATACCTGTTTCTCAGATGGGAAGGAAATTGGTTTTCCCCTTCTTCAGTGCCATGTGTCAGGAAATTGCTGTGGAGTGTCTTCCCTGTAACACACATTGCCTTTTGGCAGCTGGCAATCAAGTGTATGAGCCAGGAGGATGTGACTGCACTGTACATAAACCAAGCCCAGGAGATGGAGAAGCAGGGCAAGTACAAAGAAGCAGAGAGGTGAGTGTCTTCCTTGATACCAGTCCAAGTCTGAGCCCTGAAAAAATAGCTGTAGTGAGAAGGAGCCCCTTTCTGGGGTAGGAGTAGAATTTGTGACTGGGATTTGGAAAGGCCAGAGGAAGTGTCTCCACACACAGAGACCTAAAGCTGATATTTCAGGATGCAGAAAGATTTTGGGGACTGGTCATGTCCATGGCTGAGGCATTTGGCTGTGCTTATGTTCCCAGGCTGTACATCACTGTGAATGAGCCTGATTTGGCCATCACCATGTACAAGAAGTGTAAGATGTACAATGAGATGGTTTGCCTGGTAGCCAAGTACCACAAGGACTTACTTGGAGATACCCACTTGCACCTGGGCAAGGTGAGTGCATCTCATGACAGGGAATCAGCTAGGCCAGGCAGGGACAAGAGTGTCACTGTCTCATGGCCTCTAACTGCAGGAGCTGGAGGCAGAGGGGCGCTTGCAGGAGGCTGAGTACCACTACCTGGAAGCCAAGGACTGGAAGGCCACAGTGAACATGTACAGAGTGAATGACATGTGGGAAGAGGCATACAGGGTAAGGATCATTCTCAGCTCTTCCTCTGTGCAGGGGTCACTCTCTGGCTGCAGTATCCTGCTGGGAACTGCTTTGTCTGTCTTCAGTGCAAGATCAGAACACTTGGCATATGCTACCCAGCCTCAGCACTGCCCCAGCCCTGGAGTCCTGTGGGTCTTCCTACTCTGCAGCATTGCAGCCCAAAAACAGGGCTCGACGCCTGGGCTCTCTGCAAGTGTTGTTTTCCTTCAGGAACTGCTCTGCCCCTGAACAGTGCATCCTCCTATATCTCAGAGATGTTTCTCTGGCCACAGCTGCCCAGAGCTGTGCTCCCCTTGGTGTGGGTGTGGCGTGCCAGGGTCACTTCTGCTGCTCACACAGCTGTGGGCTGTGCAAAGGAGGCAGCAGCTGTTCTGCTCTGCTCTGCCTTATATGCCTTTATCTCACTCTCCCACTCACCAGTCCATTGGTGGCCACAGAAGGGTTCCTTGAGAGAGAGCAGATGGTTTTGATGCTCCCTCGTGCTGAGAGGCATCACATGAGAGGAGCTCGGTCCACTGAAGGCGAAATGGATGCACTGGGCTCTTACACTTGCTTTTCTCTGAACAGGTGGCCAAGGCACATGGGGGAGCAAACTCCCATAAGCATGTGGCCTATCTGTGGGCAAAGAGCCTGGGTGGAGAGGCAGCTGTGAAACTCCTCAGCAAATTTGGGCTTCTGGAGATGGCCATTGACCATGCAACAGACAGTGGGTATGCAGGGGCCTCTGCCCAGCACTTCCTTCCTCTCTGCCTGACCTGAGGAAAAACAGGTGGCCCGAGAGAACTGTGCATATGGTAGCTGCAGGTGCAGGATATGGCATGTCTTCCCACCCCACCATACTTCACACAGGGATTCCACTTCCTTGACACATCCCCTTTCCCATCCTTGTGTCAGTCTGTCAAATGCCAACTCTGAGCTGGGCAAGCAAAAGCAGTTAGCCCCTTAACCTCAGCAGAAGAGGCCTTGTGAGACCTTCTGAACATGAGAAGAGGTATTCCTCATAAGTAACTGCCTGCCACAAGAGTTTTAGCCTGGCTCTGCACCTGGCCAGGTGTCTGCCTGCATGGCCATTCACTGCTGCTCTCCCCCAAATCCCCACATCTCAGCTCCTGCAAGTCTTGTCACCTCCCCTTAGGGTGAAACCAAGGGCCTCAAAAACTGAAGGTACTAACAGCAGGTGTGAAGGAGCTAAATTTCCTCAGTGGAGGCTCTAAAAGCTTCTGTTCTCTGGGCAGGAACAGGAGGAACAGGCAGTGCCCACTCGGGACCCTCTGTGTTCCCCTCTCTCCTCTCCTCTCCTCTCTTGTGCTCTACTTGAGGTCCTGCTCTTGATGAAGGCATGCCTTCACAGCACAGAGTCCTGCTCCCACCCCATTTTCTCTTTCATTGCAGGGTCTTTGAATTTGCTTTTGAACTGGCTCGCCTCTCCATGAAGCAGAAGATGCCAGACATCCACTTAAAGTATGCCATGTTTCTAGAGGATGAGGTAATTTTCCCCTGGGAGTAGGTGGGAGTTCTCTGGTCCCTCAGGTAACTGAGCAGTAGTCCCTGGGCTGCTGCAGCCAGCAGTTTTGGCTGCAGGCAGTGCCTATCCGAAGGGCTCCATGATGACAGCCCTAAGCACATAAACCCTCCCTACCTCATGGTAAGTAGAGGAGGTGTGATGGTGTTGGGACAGGGAAGCATGCAAGCAGATTACTTCCTCTCTCGTAGGGCAAATTTGAGGAGGCTGAAGGAGAATTTATTAAAGCTGGGAAGCCCAAGGAAGCTGTGCTGATGTATGTGTCCTTCCACATCCTGGCCTACTGCATCTGCTCTCCCCATGTGATGCCAGCCTGGTTGTCTCTCTAGCATTGGGCTTCTCCTTGTCGTCCCCCTTGTTACATCTCATGTCCATTCTCACAGGTATGTGCATAACCAGGACTGGGATGCTGCACAACGTGTGGCTGAGGCTCATGACCCAGACAGCGTGGCTGATGTGCTTGTTGGACAGGCACAGTTTTCCTTTGAGCAAAGAGAGTTCCAGAAGGCAGAGGCTTTCCTCCTGCGAGCAGAGAGACCTGAGCTGGCCATAAAGTACTACAAGGTGAGTGTAGTCTTTAGCAACAGCGTTGCCTTCCTCACTGCAAAAGAACCCAGTTTGGATGGAGGAGTGAAATTCACTTCCCAGCTCTCCCTGTCAGCTTGGTAGCCAAAGAGAAACCATTTACCCAAGGGGAACTGAATTCTGGCCTGAAGACCAGTGGATTTCACAGCATAGCTTTGCTTTCTCACAGTTCCTAGAAGATTTATCCTTCCATAATATGGGTGGTCCTCAGGGGTAGCACAAGAGGGTGCATTTGGAAACTCAGTTCCCAGTCCACACAGGTAGCTGGAATGGATTAGCATGTTCCCTTGAGGTAATTTGGGTGAGTGGGTAGACATAGGTGCCATTTTTTGGAAGGAAAGAATTGGATGGTGCTGCTGTGGTTGATTGTTCCAGTGGGTACATAAGGGGGTAGATATGTAATGCCAGGAGTGTGGGGTATCCTGGTGGTGAAAACTCCTCCCCATTGTGCTTGTGCAGGAGGCTGGCATGTGGAGTGAGGCCCTGAGGATCTGCAAGGAATACATGCCTAGTCGGCTGGGAGAGCTGCAGGAGGAGTGTGCCAGGGACGTTGGCAAAAAGGGCTCCAGGTAAGGAATGCTGTGGTCAGGCTGAAGGGAACAGCCAGGTAGCTCTTCCCCATGGCCACAGTGCTGATGCCTTACAGAGACAGCCTGATGGAATCCCCGACATCCAGTTGTTCCCTTCTCGAGGACTCTAGACTTCTTACTCCAGAGGTTTCCTATCATTCTTCCTGCTTGCTCTGGGAGGCTGTCATCCTGTCGTCCAAGGTCTTCCAGATGGCTTCTTGCCACAATTGCATATCTCCACAGTCTCCTGTATTACCAGTGCATCTCCCCAGGGTCCTTTATCAGTTCTCTCTTCAGGACTGTGTGTGGTCTCTGTCACATGCTCTGCTCTGCTCTGCTCTGTCTGGGGTCCCTGGCTTGCCTATGCCATGCACCTCCCTCCCCACACCCTACACACTGTCTGCAGGATGCCTGGCAGCAGTGCAGTCCTGCTCACAGCCTGCATTCCTCCCTGCAGTGGAGCAGAAGGGCTGCTGGAGCAGGCACGGGAGTGGGAGCAGGCTGGGGACCACGCCAGGGCAGTGGACTGCTACCTGAAGGTGCGGGACCCCAGCAACAGTGTCCTGGTGGAGAAGTGCTTGCTGAAGGTACCATCGAGGCTATGATTCCCTTCATTTGCTGCCTGGGAGCTCTCCCACAACCTGAGTGCACCACAGAGCTCCCCATCACTGCAGGACAAGGGAGAACCTGCAGGTTGCAGTGATTTCAGGGCTGAAAGCCTTCACAGCTGTTATCTTGAGCCGTGATGGGCTGTGCTTACTCTGCACAGTGCTGACCCCCTTCCTCTGGCACCACTGCCTGTGGCAGGCCAGTGTCAGTGTGTGCCCCCAGCTCCCTGCACTGAAGAGCTGCACTTTGTGACTTGGCCCCTGCCAGAGGAACACCTTCTCGTGCTCTGTTCCACCACCCTTTGTGTTGTGTTCTTGTTCATCCTTCTCACTCCCACCCATGTCCTTGTACCAACTTCAACAATTATGTCCTTGTCTGATCCTCTCCTGTGTGTGAAAGTAGCTGGGCTTTGCTTCTCTGACTTGCTGAAGTGAGTGGCCATTTCTTCTCCCATTCCCTCATAGTTCAAGTGCTCCCAACTGTCAGTCTTGTAACTGGGATTGAGCACTTCCCAGCTTCATCCTGCTCTCCCACAGCTTTGTCATTTTTGCTGATGACAGTTTCTCTTCACAGGCTGCTGAGTTGGCTGTGAAGTTCTTGAGTCAGTCACAGAGCATGGAGGTGACACGGACTGTGGCTCCTCAGCTGGTGGCCATGAAGAAATACAGCTTGGTGAGAGAGCTGGCTCCTGCCCCCAGACTGCTGGAGAAGGAGTGACATAGGATGAAAGAGCTCTGTCCAAGGGAGGGAGGCCAAGTCACATCCTGGGGTGATGGGTGGGTGGCCCTATCCAGAGACAGACAGTGCAGAGTCATCAAGGAGGATGAAGGAGAGGAAGGAATTAAGTCCTTGCATAGTGTGAGAGAGCCAGGACTTGGGAGGAGGCAGAAAGGAGAGGAGAGGGTTGTCTTTTTGTTGTGGCTATGTGCTGGTCAGCACCAGCTTCAGCCTAGGATGCAGGGAGCCCATGAGGTTTTGTCTCCCATTTTGTCTCTGGCCCTGCAGGCAGCTGAACTCTACCTAAACTTGGACCTCATCCGAGAAGCTATTGATGCCTTCATTGAAGGGGAGGAATGGAGCAAAGCAAAGCACGTGGCCAAGGAGTTGGATCCCAGGGATGTGTTGAACTTTGCAAATTATACTCTTCCTTCTCCCTCTCCCACCCCCAGATCCCTTGTCCTGTCCTGCTGTCCTCAGGTTTCCTGGATTCTGCCCACAGTGGTCTTCCCAGGCTCGATAGGGCACATTCTCCACAGCTACCCTTCCCAAGACATTTACAATTCTAACACTTTTCTATTGCCACACATCCCATGGAAATTGTTATCCCCTTTTGTCCCATCCCTATCCCTGTCTCCCTTTCCTGTGTCCTAATCCTGTGCATGCACTGCCTTCTGAAAGCCCTGTGATCCCCTGCTCTCCTCACACACTATATTGTGAAGAGCTGCCTTGGCCCTTTCCTTCCTCTTTTACCTGTGCACCAGCAGCCCACCAGTAAGACATGGCACAGCTGGAAGTCCTCTGGTTCCAAGGTTGGATCCAACCCTTGCACTGATGCACATGAGGATTCTTTCTATCCACAGGTCAGAGGAGTATGTGGACCAGCGTTACAAGGAGTATTTAAAGACCCAAGGCAAGGTGGATTCGGTATGTATTTGGGATGTCTTGAAGGCTAGGGAGTGATGTCAGGACTTGTGCAGATCCTGGGCACCTTTCTCATGGGGCTTTTTCCTGACTATGCCCATGAGTGAGTAGTCTGTCTGCCTGTGAGCCGTGGCTATTGCATACCAGACCACAGAATCACAGAAGGGTTTGGATGGGAAGGGACCTTAAAGCTCATCTCATTCCAGTCCCCAGTCATGGACAGGGACACCTTCTACTAGACCAGGTTGCTCCAAGCTGACATTGCTGGGTCATGTCCAAATTTTTGCCCACCAATACTATGGACTCCTTTTCCTCTGGGCTGCTCTGCAGCTGTTCTCTGCCCAGGATGTATCTGTGCATGGGAATGCTCTGTCCCAGCTTGACAGCTTGCCTTGTTGACCTTCATGAGATTCTCAGGGCCCACCTCTGCAGCCTGTCCAGGTCCCTCTGGATAGCAGGTGGAGGTCACACTGTCTCATTTCATGCCATAGAGAGAGAGGCACTGTGTATCTGGGGAAAACAGACACAGGTGAGCTGATGCCTGCCTGGATGTGAGTAGGAAGCCTGGCCTGCACAGTGAATTTATGGCTGTTTCCATCCCCAGCTGGTGGGAATTGATGTCATGGCTGCTCTGGATATATATGCAAAGCAGGAGCAGTGGGAGAAGTGCCTGGAGGTTGCAGCTAAGCAGGTGAGTGTTGTGTGAGTCCTCAGAGACAAGCCTGGGATCCTGGCACCTTGGAGCAGGGACAGCCAGAGCAGGTGGGCAGCGTGAGGAGCTCAGGAAGCTCCACTGTCCCCATCGTGGCCAGCAAGGCTGAGTGGGGAAGTGTTAGAACCTGGGAACATATTGTCTTTACATGTTGTGATTAATGGAGCATTGGTAAAAGCTAAATGAGTTGTTTGGGCTGGAAGTAATTGGTACTATGAAAACAGGGGTTTGTAGAATAGAGCTGTATTCCTGAGAGCCCTGGTGTCAGTTGGAATGAGACATCCTTGTCAGGAAAGCAAATTTGACATTTTTTTCAGTTTTTCTGCCCTAGAACTAAAAAAGTTCTCTCAGCAAAGTAACAATAATGGAGAAAAGCAAAATTAAACTCTTTTGCAGTGCTCTTCCTAGACAATAACAGGAGGACAAAGCTCTCAATTGCTGGGATCTACTTTGAGGGATGGTTTGCATTCAGTGGTTATTGATTGGTGATTGGTTATTTATTGGTTGTTAATTCAGTGATTGTTGATAATAGAGATAACCAAGGGGAGGTGCTAACTCTTTGGAGTGAGGTATTGGTCCAGGTTGGATAACCAGGCAGCCCTGGCAATGGCATCTATGGTTAGTGGAAATATCACAGCTTATCACTTGAGCCAGCACTGATGCCTTGGAAAAACACAGGGAATGTCTGGGACTGTGGTTTTGTGACTTTGGTTCCAGCAATCTGAGTTTGGAGTCTACTAGAGTAAACTTGATTTCTCTTAGTTTTGGGCTTCTCTGTGATATAGATGGTTCCCGTTGTAATCAGTGTTCTCTTGGAGGCTCCTGTTTATCAGAAGCCACAGGTGTTGATCTTCTTCTACAAAGAATAACTTGATACTACATTTAATGAGAAAGGCTCAGTCAGTTTATTGTTGGCTGGGCACCACATGGCCATACTGAGCCCAAGATGTTGGTCTGCTTGTACCTCTAAGAGAGCATTAGCACAACCCTGCTCCATAGTCAGTCCAGAATATCATCACTTTGACTCAGCTGATCTACAGTGATGATGCAGCAAAAATTTTATATTTATCAAAACAGGTCACATACCAGACTTAATCATCTCAAGCTGTCCTGAACCTGGTGTTTCAATGACATCCAGATCTGGCTGTTTGAGTTCTAGACATCTCTTGGGGCATAGGTCTCTCTTCTGCATAATAAACTTGCTTCTATTGCTCCGTTTTTAATCGGATTGCACATTTTATGTTATTTTCTTCCACTCATAACTATATTTAAGCATATGTGAAGCAGGTCTTTCCTCACTTAAATTCCTGTGAGAACAGCAACCCTGAGCAGTGTCTATGGGGTCAGCACAGCATGTGCAGTGCCCCAAGAAAACTGCAGTCGTGGAGCAGTGACAGCATGTGGCCTTGCAAACTACAAATATCCCCACTCCACCAACGGTTTGAGCTGATTCCTTCATTAGACTAAAGGCTGACTTACAGTTGGTAGCTGTGGTGCCACATAGTAGAGGTGCTGCATCCTTCAGGTGTTTGGCAGTATTCCTTTGCCAGGAAGTGAACAGCTGGAAAACAGCTGTATTTGCATGTGTGGAGGATCAGCACAGCATCAGCTAGCCAGGATTCAGGTGTCAGTAGGACCCAGGTGTGCTGAGGGCAGTTCAGCTCTGATTACCTGTCTTGCTCTTTGGGACTCGAGTGTGTGGGTGGGTCCCCAGCGAGTGACAAGTGTTCAGGTCATGAGTCTCATGCTGCTGCTTTCTGTGTGTCCTCTCCAGAGCTATAAAGTCCTGCACAAGTACGTGGCCCTGTATGCAACACACCTGATCCGGGAGGGCAGCTGGGACAGGGCCCTGAGGCTGTACCTGCACCACGGGGCTCCTGCCAACACACAGGTAACCAGGGCAGCATGACATCCCTGAGTGCTGACATCTGCTGCCTGAATCAGGCTTCCAGGAAGAACTGGGATTGCCAAGTGTTCACCATGTCCAAGCCACTCCAGCCCTGTGGTGGATTCTGCTGGAGGGTTAAAGGCAATGTCCTGTCATATTCTCAATGGGAAGCAGCAGGGGGAAATGTGTGTTTGTTTTGAATACCCTGAGAACCAAGTTCAGAACAAAAGGAACTGTTTGCCTCTCTGAGAGCACTGGCTGCAGGAAACATCCTTCCATCCTTCCCATTTCCCTGCCTCATCCCCAGCAGTCCTTGCAGCCAGCAACCCGCAGCACTGTCACACCAGGAGCCATTCACTCAGCCTGTGCTTGGCAGCAGGAGAGCTCCAGAGTCTGCTGACTTCTACTCTGGCTGCTTCCACACTTCTGTCCTTTTTGTTGCAGAATTTCAACATTTACAAGCGTTTCTTTGTGGAGATGGTGAATGCCCCTGGCACGAACTGTGCCGAGGCGTACTCCAGCTGGGCTGACCTGCGGGATGTGCTCCTCACTCTGGTGAGTGTGGCCATGGCCACCACTGCCCATCCAGCTCCAGCACCTGGGGGTTCCTGACAGGGCAGTCTCTCACTGTGTGATGTGAGCAGTGTTTTTAGAGCAGAAGCTTAGAGGAAGGAGGTGGCAATGTGGACAGTAGGACAACAGCATCCTGTGAAATGGGCATGGCTGAGCAAGAGAAAGTAAAGGTGGTGACCCAGCACTCAAGGCCAAATCCTAGAAGAGGGTCTGGACACTGGCCCTTGCAGAGCTCTCTGTGTCACTGTGACATGGGAGCCTATCACAACATGTCCACTTCTTGTCCTTAGTCTGCGTGGGCAAAGCACGTAGCTACTGAGCCTGGAAAATTCAAGTCTTCCCCATCTCCCCAGGGATGCTTAGAGCCTTCTGCAATGCTGGCTGTTTTTGCTGTACTGTTGACTATCCCTGGCTCCCACAGCCTCCTTTCTTCAGCATGCTATGGGGCCCAGAGCACCCAAGACTCAGCCCTTTTTCAGTCCCAGAAGTGCCTGGATATTTCAGATCCCTATCTCTCCAGACTTCCCTGGTCTCAAGTGGATAAAGAGTGCTCTCATGCTCTCAGTTACTCTTATTTTCTCTTCTCAGTGTGAAAACTTGGTGAAGTCCAGTGAGGCAAACACTCCAGCACATGAGGAATTTGAGAGGATGCTGCTGATCTCCCACTACTGTGCCACCCGCTCTGCTGCACAGGGCCTGAAGCAGCTGGTGAGGCTTTCAAGTTCCTTTGCCAGGCCATCATCCTGAGTGGGGAACCCTGAAGGGATGTGCAGGTTCAGGGCTATCCATGGGTCACTGTTCCACTTCACAGGTCACTTACATATCATGGATATGTGGGAATAGGACTGTAGTGATCTGGGAACTCACCACTAAGCAGGTGAAACTGGAGATTGTCTTCTCTGCTTATAGTGAGAACTGCCCCAGCCACTGAGGCTGAGCTGTAAACCAGGGGGAGGCTGATCCATGTGTTTGGTATGACTTATGAGAGCAGAAGCACTGTAGAAAGTTAGGGATCACCAAAAGTCTGGTCTTCCCAGGAGAAGGATTGCTTCCTCTCTGCTGTCCTGGGCTGCAAGAGCTGCTGGGCTTCACACACAGTCTTGTGAGTAGTTTATCTGCCTAGGGCTTTGGCAGATACTGTGTTATGGACCTCTCTGGGGGACTTTGGGGACTCATGGGACTGTAGAGGGGCCTCACAAGGCACTGTCACTATTTTGGAGCCTTTTGTCCACAGGGATTTTGTCCACAGGCCACAATATGTAGCAGCCTTCCTGCTGAAATTTTGATCCATGGGAGATTATGGAATTGTGCTACAATATGAGTGTGGGACTGGAGCTGTGGTGGAGAAGGCTGTGAAAAGAAAAGGTTGCCACAGCTAGGACCCCAGTGAAAGTCACAGGGGAGATGAGCTTCCCCATGGCTGCATGTGTGGATGTTGGGGGCCCAGGAATATGTCAGACAACAAGAGCCAAGTCTGATGTCTTGGAAACCTGTACAGACCCCCACAGCTGCGTAATGTTGAGGTGCTGAGCAGTCTCTTTGGGATCATGGAGGAGGGGTGTCCTTGACAATTCTGATATGATGAGGGGTATCTTGCAAGCAGAAAAGTAAAATCTCCCTTTAATTCCTGACCTCTACTCCAAAATTCTTATATAATTGAATACAAGAAAAAGCTTACTGGGACTGTGGCTGGAATACATTTCCTGGAGAGAGTCTCCATCCTTTGAGAATGTCAAAACCAGACAGGCATGTTCCTGCCTTTGCTTTGACCAGGGCCGGGGGCAGGATTTTGCAATCAACAGCAATCCCTTCCAACCTCACCTGGTCTGTGACTTAAATGGGGGGAGTTTGGAGGTGGCTTCTAGTGAAAAATAGGAAGGTTAGTAAGACAGAAGAATTTAATCCTCATGTGACAGTCCCATGTGTTCAGTAGTGAGGGAACTCAGGGTCGGGACTGGAGTTTTTTTGTCTTTGTTACCTCTAGGGCAGTGTGGGTGTAGATTCCCTGCTATGAATCTGAGGTGAAGTGGTCTCATGAAATCCCTTCTAGCATGGGTTTTCCATGCTGAGTTGTTGTGACTTTGCTGTCCTCTTTGTCTGCAGGACACCATGGCTGCCCAGCTGTCCATTGCCCTGCTGCGCCACACGGACCTGCTCCCTGCAGACAAGGCTTTCTATGAGGCTGGGTTAGCTGCCAAGGTAAGAGCTACTTGCCACCAGAGAAGAGGAGGAGGTAGGGCACCCTGGGCTCAGGGATTCTCAACTTTATCTTCCCAAATCCTCCCTTGGCGGCGCTGGCAGCCCATTAGCCAGACTCCACCAGCTGACCAGCCTCAGGCATGGGGGGGAACCTCAGGCAATGGATGGGGCCTGCAGATCCAGGGGTGAACAGAGGCCACATTATGACTCTAGTGTAGATGTGAGACTGCTCAGCACTGCTCTGAGACCCCCAAGTGTCTGACAGTCTGCTCAAGTAGTAACACATGGCAAGGACAGCAGCATGTCCTCACTGCCTGGACCTGGCTGTGCAATAATGGAATCGTGGAATGGTTTGTGTGGGAAAGGGTGTTAAAGCTTATCTCATTCCACCCTGTGCCATAGGCAGGGACAACTCCCAGTAGACCAGGTTGCTCCAAGCTCCATCCAGCTTAGGCACAATGCCTGGCTCCATAGTGTGGGACAGTCTGTGGCCAGTGGGCTGGTTGTCCCAGGGATTCAGTCCTCAGGGATGGTCTCCTTATCTGTTTCTTGTGCTGCAAGCAGGATGCTGTGGCACAAACAGAGCCACATCCTTCCCAGACATGGCTCTGGGAGGAAAGCTATGGCTGTGAGGATGGGCTGCCTGGTCTCACTCGAGGCTCCTCTCTCTGTACCAGGCAGTCAGCTGGGAGAACATGGCATTCATCTTCCTGAACCACTTCCTGGACCTCTCAGATGTGCGTATGCTCTGCAGTGGGAGGGCTGTCCCACTAAAATGACACTGCTGTAGAGCCACCACGGCCCCCAGCCTGGCCAGAGCACACCCGAGGCTCTTGTTTGGTAGCACATTGGAGCTTGTTGCTGATGGAGAGCCCCAAACCCCACTCAGTGTGTGTGTGCACAGCACTGGGTACCCTCACACCACTTGTGAGAGGACCTGCCATGCAGGGCACCTGCACAGTCCTGGCTGTGTCTCCCTGGGTGCTCTAATGCCACCATGCACATGGCAGCAAAGAGCACGTTGGCCTGACAGTTTAGGCCTGAGGTCCTCATGGCTGCAGGTGTCATTACACTCTACATGGGGGGTGTAGGCCATGGCCCAGTGCTTTGGCCACTGTAAGACTTTTCTTGACCAGCAGGTTGGTTGTCAGAAACACCAAACCCAAGGGAGCTGACAGACCTCACTGCTGCACTCTCAAGTGCTGTTGGCAGCTGCTGGGAGAAAACAAAAGCCCACAATTCCTTCTTTCCTGTCAATGAAGCCACATAACAAGTCTGAGCAGGACAGTGAGGGGCACTGCAGAGGGTGGGCATGGATGTCAGGAGGGCCTGGTCACCAAAGCACAGACGGGGGCATCCCCACCATAAATTGTACTGTGAGCTCCACAACTGGCATTGATCAGTGCTCCACTATTTCTCCTTTCCCAGGCCATTGAAGAAGGAAATCTCAATTCCCTGGACCACTCCAATTTCCAGAGAACAGACATTCCCTTTGAAGTGCCTCTTCCAGCTCAACAGCACGTGCCTGTGAGTGCCACCTGCCTTTTCCATCTCCTGTGAGCCACGATGGTGCTTCAGGGTGAGGCTGAGACAGCAGGGACTGCAAGGGATGGATATGAACCCAGTACTGTCTCTGCCCTGTACTCCCTACCCCACTACAAACATGCACACACATTCTCATGCTCCCCAACACACACACATGCACACCCCCCAGCGTGCACCACACACGTTGATGTGCATGTCCTGCATGCCCATGTCCTGATCTCCTGTTGATCTCCTGTGCTCCTGGACGCTGTGGGGCTGCAGCCAGGCAGCAGCACAGCAATTCCAGGCCATGTACTGGCCTCTGCTTGCAGGAGGAGCAGCGGGAAGAGGTCAGAGAATGGGTGCTCACCATGTCCATGGACCAGAAGCTGGAGCAGGTGCTGCCACTGGATGAGCGCAACACCTACGAAGCCTCGCTGGTGGCAGCAGGAACTGGGGTGCACTCCCTGCCCTGCCTACTCACAGGTAAGCTCCAGCTCACTCAGACAAGGGATGACATGGTGCCATACAGGGAGTGGGAACATGCTGCAGGGCAGGTCTGGGAGGGAATCTGGGCTGTTCTGTAAGAGGAGTGAAGAGGCTGTGGCTGTAGGGAACTAGCATTGCTGGAGGAGATACAAAGATCCTTTTGTTTACTGTGAGGGTGACTGAGCACTGGAACAGGTTGCACGGAAGTTGTGGCATCTCCATCCTTTGAGATAGCCAAAAGCTGTCTGGACACAGTCCTGGGCTGAGGGGGCTCTGCCTGAGCAGGAGGTTAGTCCATACAGACTCCAGAGCCCTTCTGACCTCAGCCACTCTGTGATTCTGTGATGGCTCAGGCTGGCACAGCTCTGCCTGTGGACTCCAGGCTGGCCAGTACAGTTACTTGTGCATGGGCAGCACCTGGCCCTGCTCTGTCCTGCTCTACAAAAGCTGTCCCTTTTGGCAAGTTCTGTCCCCTGTGTGCAGTTCAGACAGTACCAGAATGCAGTGCAGGATAAACAGAGGGTCGGGAAAGCAGGAGCAGGGGTGGGCTCCCAGGAACAGGGCTCTGGTTTCACAAGTCAGGAGCTGGGTTTGACCTACTCGCTTTGGTGTCCTTGCCCGAGGGCAGTTCAGCCTTCATTTGATTCCACCACTTTGGACACCCCCTTCTTCATTCTTGTCTTCTAAAGCCCGAGGCAGCAGCATCCCACACACACACACTGCACCACAGGGACAGCCCCAGCCACAGCAGAGGAACAGGTGCAGCAGGTGAGGCCTCTGCTGAGGAGCTCAGCTTGTTCTGAATGTGTCTCTGTGCCCAGGGTACCCTGTGCTAAGAAACAAGATCGAGTTGAAGCCAGGCCAAGAAGTCAACAAGGATGCGTGGTACAAATTCCTGATGGCTGTCAAGGTGAGCCAGGACCCAGCAGGGCAGGGACACAGGCTGTGAGTGGGGGTTCAGCCCCTCGGGCTGACAATAAATACAGTCCTGCTGGGTGAGAGTCACTGCCCCAGGGAGGTTTATTGCACTCTCCCAACATGCTGCTGAGTGGGGATTAACACACCCAGCTCTGACAGCCCCGGGGGTGCCCCCTTGCCAATGCCAAGGCCTCTCTCCTTCTGCAGACATCCCACAGCCCTGCGGGCCAGGATGTGATCGAGTTCCTCCGCCGGTGGTGTGGGGGACTCCCAAGCACCAGCTTCTCCTTCCAGTGAGCGGTTCTGTGGCAGCTTTCAGGCCAGTTCTTCAGCACCTTCCCCTTCCACCCCCAATAAATGTGTATCTCAACCCTGCTGTGCTTCTGTTTGCCAGGGGATGCTGAGCCCAGAACAGCTGCAGCTCCCGGGGCACAGGAAACCCTGTACCTCTACCCTGATGGGTGACTGTCGCACTGGGACCATGGCTCTGTCAACATCCCTGTGCCTGGGGAGTGGTGAGAATAAAGATGGGCTCTTGCAGCAGCTGCACAGTCCTTCCCTCAGCAGGCCAAGCTCCCAGCCACTGCTTGCCCAGCAGCATCACAACAGCCAGTGTGGAAAGGAAAAGTTTATTTACTCAAGAAAACCAGAGGCTTGCACCAGAGGAATTCTTCACCTTCTGTTCCCTGCCCTGCCTGAGTGCAGGCACAGCCAGCTGGCCTGCCTGCAGTGCCTCCAGGATGGGCCCCAGCACTTCTGCCTGTCCCTGTCACTGCTGGCAAGACTGTTTAGCATGCCAGGAAGAGCCTGGGAGTTTGGGGAGGGAAGGAGAGAGTGTGTGGGGCCCAAAGGACCTGCTGACCTCAGGGTCTGTCCCAGGTGGGGTGGTGGGGCTGGGGGAGAGGGAAGGCACACCCCTTGCCCCTGCAGCCCACCTTCCCCACACCAGCACCGCAGCAGGAGCACAATCCAGATGTGACATCACCTTGCTGGATCACAGCAGTCTTGCAGCACCATCTGGGAGCAAAGGAGCACATGCTAATGCTGGGCTTATGCTTGGGAAGAGGTGCTTTGAGGGGCTGGTGTGGGCAGGGGCCCTTTTCGTGGCAGAGCCTGTGCCCCCCCGTCTCCAAGCATGGCCCGTGCACTGTGCTCACCTCTCCAGCTAAGCACGAGACTCAGCCAACCCTGGCAGGAGGTGCTGCCTCTCACGGGGTGGCCTCTGCATTGCTGTACTTGGCGTGGCCAGCTAGAGAGTAAGAAAAAAAAAAGACGAAGGGGAGGGGGGCCGGGGTGTTTGATGGGCAGCGTTCACACAAGGGAAGAAAAATGCCCCAAAACAAAAGGGTGCCAGTCTGATACCAAGGCTGGCTAGAAAAGATACCAACTCAGTACCCCCCACCCTCCCACTGCTGCACAGTCTGCTTGTTCTCAGCAAAACCCAGCCCCTTCAAAATGCAGCAGAAAGGCAGAAATCGTGGGGCACATACAGGGAGACCCATCCGGCTCGATGGCCCCTACCTGCCCTTTGTCATAGCTGTGTGCACAGGGCCCGATGCCCCGGAATACCAGAGCCACCAAACAGCACCGGCCCGAGAGCACGGCTTCGGCAGCTGCCAGCAGCAGGGAGGGGAACCAGAGGGCCAGGGCCGTGTCCTGTGGACAGAGAGTCAGAGGAGCATGGGCACTGCACCAGGCTGTCTGCAGGCCGGGCAGCAGGGGAGAGAAGGGGGGAGAGCGAGAGAGGAGATTGAGGAAGCAGAAAGAGGCCGATGGGAGGAGCGGAGGTGCGTGGCAGCCCTGCAAACTCACATAGATGCGCGTGGTGTTGAAGGGGCAGTCGTTGGTTGCGATGGCTGTGCGGGCATCGGCGGGCAGCGCGGAGCTGTTGCAGCCCGTGACCAGGTGTGTGCCCCGGCCGTGCACCGTGAGGGCGATGGCCAGCGCCAGCCCCACGCTGCACGCGGTGGACAGGAGGCAGTTCAGCAGGGACACGCTCAGCAGGGTCCAGTGCTGCAGGCAGCAAAAACACGAGCGGGGCTCGCCCAAGCTGGGGGAAAGGCCAGGGGTAGGCACCCCCATCTCTGCAGAGCTGCTCCACAGGGCCACGGGCGTGCTGGGAACCCGACAGGCATTTGCTCCGAGGGCGCGCACCCCGTCTTTTACCTCTTCCAGGACGGCTCAGCCTTGCCCACAGATGAGGCTCTCGCACCTTTCCCATCCTTCACTCACCGCGCGCTCGGCTCCGCCGGACACCCCCTCCCACGGGCTCCGTGGAGACCCCGCACACACCCAGCTCGACCGAGTGCTGGGACAACCCCGCCACAGCTCAGCCCCACGTCCCCCCCCCTCCTCCGCGTCCCCCCTCCCTCGGAGCCCCCGCCGGACCCCCCACCCGGCTGCGGCTGCGCCCACCGAGGCGCTCCTGCCCGAGGACGGTGTCCCCGGCTGCTCCCGCCCTCCCGGTGCCGCCGGCGGGACCAAAGCGACACCCGCTGCCGCGGCAGCCGCCGCCGAGGCGGAAGGAGCCCGCGGGGCCAAGGTCCAGGGGAGCGGCTGCCGGCGGGGCAGGGCCGCGCCGAGGCCCCCGCACACTCGGCCCCGCAGCCCCGCACTCACCAGGACCGCCCGGCACAGGTTGTGCGACACCAGGATCGCGACGATGCCCGCGGCGATGCTCTACGGGGAGACCCGCGCTCAG
>VXBA01003923.1:110662-142382 GCA_013399895.1 Serilophus lunatus
AAAATAAAAGAAAAAACCCATTTCTGTGCTGTGCAAAAGACACTTTGTACAATTCAAACAGAACAAACTCCATGCACGAGTGGGGTTTCAGAACACCCCGAGCCAGGCCTCAGCTCCGCAGCACGACCTGGGCAAAATCCCAACAAAAACAGGGCTGGAAATAATACTGATGCGCAAAGTCCCCTCGAGGAGGTGGGCAGGAAGGACTGTCGCTGAGCCCAGCCACGGCACATGCAGGAGGAGCTTCCAAGCACTGCAGCCGGGGTGTTGCGGGTGCCCCACGGGGTGGGCAGCGCAGAGGGGGCAGGGGGGCTGCCCGGGGGCCTGGGGCTAAGAGGACACAGTCACTGCCGTCAGGGCCCCGTTCCGAGTGTAGTAGAACTTGCTAAACGCCTCTTCAAGTAAACAGGTGAGTCTGCTCTGGTCAGCCTGAGGAGAGCAAGGACAGAGCCATGTAAGAGCCAGTAAGCCACGTCCACTCAAAGGTGACAGCCTGGCTGAAGCTCTCCAGACAGAGACACGGCTTATTCCTCCTGCCTCCCCCCCCAGAAAAGGGCTGATTGGCACATGTCATTGGCCTTTGAGAAAGGAACAGAGGCTTGCAGCCTGAGCACCTGCTTACCTCGCTGATGAATCCAAGCTGGACCAGTTCAGCTGCCAGCTCCTGGATGTTGTCATCTGAACACAAGGAAGGGTTTTAGTGCCCAGCCTCAGCACACTGCTGGCCCCAGTGCCCCTCAGCATGGTCAGAAGGGTACTTACTGGGCTGAAGAAGGCACTTACTGGGCTGAAGAAGGTACTTACTGGGCTGCAGATCACAGCTCAAGTGTCGATTCAACTTGTCTTCCAGTTTCAGCAGCAGTGTCAGCTGTGGGGCAGAGTTCTCATGAGGGACTGCAGTCCCACAGGCTGCCACAGCCAGCCCCAGGCATGCCCAGAAATGCCCTCTGGGATGGGAATCACCCCTCCAGAGCCCCACAGCCAATTCCCATTCTGTTCCAGCCAATTCCATGGCCAGCACCACCGTCCCACACAAGGAGCCTGGACCTCAGGCTGGGCTGGGGCCACAGGTCACAGGCAGGCACAGGTCTGAGTCGGGCTCTGGGTCCCAGTGGTGGCAGCTGTGGCAGCACAGGGCCCCCCCCAGGTACCAGCACCACGTCAGAGCCACAAGCTGTGCACAGGTGCCCTGATGTGGGAACGTACATGGTGCTTCACCCCTTCCTCCACGGACTCAATGTTGCACTGCATCAGCACCACCTGGAACAGAGGGACAGACCCAGTGAGCAGCTGCCCAGCTCCCCTGTCCAGGGCTGGGATGGGGAAATGGAGCCCCCAGTGCTCACCTTGCGGGTCTCCACCTCTGCAGGCTCTGGAGTTGGGGTTTTCACTGATGGGGGAGCAATGGGAGATTTCACCACCACCTGCTGGGGCTGCTGGGGCCGTGGCATCCCAAAAGCTGTGAGGGGGTAGATTCCATTCCTACGAGGAAGGAGCAGGGTCTGAGGTTAGGCCTCTCCAAAATTTTTCCAGTTCTCACACACAGTTTAAGGTGCCATTTAAAAAACCCTTCTTACCTCACATCCTCCAGGAACTTGTCCAGCTCCAGTGCTGGAGACTGTGAGAAGCTGGAAGACAAAACAAAAGGTCATCCCACAGTACCATCCACTCCAGTCTCTTGGGGTGCACTTTCAAATCCCCATGTCCTGGGCTGTGTCTGTGGGCAGGGTGGGGATGGACAGAGGCAGGCACAGATGATACAGGCTCCAGTCCTCACATAAGGACACCAGCACAGGAGTTAAGGACGAGGCAGTGAATACAGCAGAGCAGTCTCCCCTCCCTGCAGAGCTGTCCAGTGCAGTTATTTGGAAGGTGACTCAGTGACACCATTCCTGGTGAGGTGTTTCAGAGATACCTGTCACACCAGCCCTCTGGCTGCAATGAACACTTTGAATAGACAAACCCCTGTCTCGAGGCACCTCTGAAGGATTCTAGAGGTAAGGCAGGGACTGTAAAGCTGCTTGAACCCTGGCAGGACATCCACAGGTGCTTTGCTGCCCCACAGGTCTGGTGTGGGCTGCACACCTGCCTTGGCTCCCTGAGCACTCTCCAGCTCCAGCAGTTGGGACTGTCCCATCCTCTAACACAACAGGAGTTTTCAACAAGAATTTACAGTTTTTTCTGGCAGCTTTGCTTGCATGGCAGTCTGATTAGCCATCCAGAAGTGATGCTCTCTGACATTTCAAGTCATTGCTGCACCTTCTTTCCCTTTTCCTTCACCTCTGAGGTATGACACTACCAAAAGCAAGTCCCAGGCTGGCACCCACAGACAGCCAAACCCACACAGACTGACATTCTGTGTATGTAAAGGAACTCTTGCACAGCATTGGAGGACAGCAAGTGAACAGACATTCTGAACCTTTATCAAAGACATTCCAAATTCCATGCTGTTATTTCCTAGCACTATGACAACTGAAAGGTCATTTTTTAGAAGGGTCTCTATGGCTCAGGGAGCTGCTGAAATAGTCAAAGCTTTTCTTCCTTGTCTCTTTGGTTACTCTTGTTCAGCAGCCTGAGCATCTGAGAACTCTGGGCTCCCCAGAAAGCATCCTGGGCTTCTCTGGGAATACAGTATTTGTATCTTAGTCTTTTCAGCTAATCCCTCAACTAGCCATGGCTTTGTTATCCAAAATGTACATCACTTTTTGGCACTCTACTTGCTCCACATTTATTACAGTCACTCCCTTAGGAAGCAACCCCTACAGTGTAAGAGGTGACATGTGTGACTGACAGCTGCCCAAACCACCTTTCCCTGTGAATAATGTGGAATAAGCTGCTCCATTAGGAAAACACAGAGGAATCCTTTCTCCAACGTGCTGTGATTGGTCTGAGCACCTCCCCGGACTGCTTAGCCATGTCCCACTGAGGACTGTTCCACCCACAGCACGCTCACTTCTCACCCCTCCATATGGGGAACCATTCCCATCTCAGATGCATGGACTCTCCTCCCAGGACCACGGGTGTGAGGTCTTCTTCCACCCAGGAGTCACCCTCCCCAGAACTGTGTGTGCCCAGCAGACAGTGACTGCTCCTTCACCTCCACTGGCTCCCAGTCAGTGGTGATGGGCAGAGTCCCAGGCAGACCCTACAGCACTGAGCCTGGTGCCCCAGCACTGCTCCTCTCAGCAGCCCCCCAGAGCACACCACAGGAACTCACATCATCTTGACTCCTTCCCTGTCCTCATGATTGATCTCTGCCAACACAGCATTCATGTCAAGGTTTTTGGTCATTTCTTCTAAAGCATTTTCAGGAATCATATCTATTAAAAAAAAGGCAAAAATTTAGAACAATTAAAGTTCCTTTCCAGCCTCAGAAGAGTAACGAGAAGCACAGAGAGACCTGAGGCTCTCTGGTGCTCCTGGGGCAGGCCAGGCCCCACAGCCAGGCCCCTGCCCGTGCAGAGCAGCAGGGAGCTGGGTTCCCGGGGTGCCAGCTGCACTGACAGCCCAGCACAGCTCCAGAAAGCACAGGCTGAGGTGGGGCTGAGGCTGCCAGGGCTGTGTACTCACGCTGGTGCCCCACGATGCAGTGAGCAGCCAACAGCTTCAGGGAGGGCACCTCGAACAGCGCCGGGTGGAACAGCAGCTCCCGCGCCGTGGGGCGCCGGCCGGGGTCCTGCTCCAGACACTTCTGGATGAACTCCTAAAGGCAAAACCAGCGTGAGACCGCGGGCAGCGCCCCCAGAGCAGCGCAGGGCACGGCCGGGTCGCTCACCCGCTGCAGGGCGTCCTCCAGCAGCTGGATGGCGCTGTTGATGGCCTCCTGCGGCACGTAGGAGGACTCGCCGTTCCCCTGGATCTCCAGCACGGCCATCTGCAAACACAGGGCACAGCGTCAGAGCCACGGGGAACGGCAGGCTGCAGGGAACAGGCTCAAGGAGACCACTGCCAAGCATGAGATCACCAGGGCCAAGCTGGTCGGGGCTGCTTAAGGTCACAGTTTGGAGAGGCAGAGAATGGTGCCTCGTTACCACAGCTCACTGCCAGGGAGAGCTGAGAGCTCTGCCAGCAGCACCCTGGACACTAAGCGTCTCCACTCTGAACCTCATGATCCACTGGCCTGTTATTCTGCTTGATAATTCCATCCTCTAATGAAGCAGTGGCTGGGTCACTGCCAGGATCTGGCAGTGTCCCTCCTGGCTGTGCAAATAGCTCCGTATCACACAACAAGAGCAAGCACACAATGCATCCAGAATGGGTTCCAGTCAATACAGACACAAATTCCCAGCTAGGAAAGGCTGGAAAGCATTGCAGAGAAGGTCTTTAGACTCAAGTTTTGTTTCCTAAAAGTTGAGTCTTTCCACAGTTCTCTTCCCACTTCACTTATGGAATGTGAAGCACAGGTTGAGAGTTCTTTGTGTCAGCTGTTCTGACAATTCTTCCCAGAAAAGAACCATAGCAACATCTCCCATTTCCTGGACTGGGGCCAGGACTGCAAGGACAGAGGAACCACGAAGCTACTGCAACCAGGTATGTCTGACTCACACTGACTGCACCCAGCACCTCTATCAGATAGACAGAGGCTGGCCTACAAAAAGGGATGGACTACAGCTGTCCTTTGCTTAGGGCACCCCAGGAGGAGCAGGCACTCCCTAGCTGGGAGCGTGCAGGGACATCACAGACAAGTGACAGCAGTGACTGTTCCCACCAGCCAGTGGCTCAGACCTCAGGACTGGCCAAGACCCACAGAATAATTCATTACCTGTCAGGAATTTCAGGAAGAACTACACATCACTGAGCCATTTACTCCTTAGTGAGGCACTTGGGCAAGCCTCCACAGGGATCCTTCCAAGGCAAAGTGCACTTGGCTCCAAGAACAAAATACACTTGTCACCAAGCTAACCCACCCAGGGCCACAGCCTCTCCAGAGCCACTTCCTTCCTCAGAATTATCCTCTCTGTCCCACACTCACCTCCAGTGCACACATCCCAAAGGAGTAGATGTCCACAGCAGTGGTGACATTGGCAACTTCTGTAACACAGAAACAGTGCTGTTATCAGCCAGCCCTGCCCTCAGCAGCACCTCTCCATGCCAGGCTGGGACAGTCCTGCAGCTTCTCCCTCCTCTGCTGCCAAAGGACAGAGGAGCTGAAGCATTTCAGCAAGAAAATGGCTCAGAACTGTTAATGGGACACCCATCAGAAGCCTGAAGCTGAGGACAAGCCTCCATTAGGCAAACAAACTGAGGTTTGCAGCCACAGCTGTGCCATACCTCCATATTCTGGGGCAAAGAAGTGCAGGTTCTTCTGCTCCTCACGACAGGTCTTCACGTGATTGTTGATGGTGTCTGGTGCCACTGGAAGAAAGTCAGGAATGTTTAGGATACAGGAAACCACAGCCCATTCCTGGTGAGACCCCAGGGAACACCTGCAAGTCCAGGGCCCTTGGTGCCCAAAGGGGCAGGACAGTGGAGTTAAGGTGGCTCTTCACAGCCCCTCTCTCGGGTCACCTGCCCTGACACACTCCTGCACTGTTCCCTTGGCAGCCTAGCATGACTCTCCAAGGGCAAACCTGGGGACCATAGCTGCTGCCTAGTGGGAAGATAAAATGGGAAAGGCTCCCAGTTTAAGTGCCAAATTTCAATCAGATCTGTAACATTTGCCATAAGCAACTCATCTGGAACAGCAACCCAAGAAATATCCAGAGAAGCCAAGGTCACTGCAATGTGTCACCACCTTGGGGCTCTGGGAAGGATGGACCTCCCAGGTGACTCTTATACATACCAGGAGGACCCTGGAGCCAAAGTGCCTCCAGACAAGAGTCAAGTGAGGCTCCTGAAGGAAGGGGGAAGGAAGCCACCCTGACAGCAGAGGCCTCCCAGCATGTCCACAAACCACTCAGATCTATGGGGAGGGAATAACCCATAGCCACAAGAACAGTGAGCAGAACACAAGTATGGCCCCTCATGAAAGGTAAGCCTTCAGGACAGCCATGTCTGCAGAGACTACAAACACCCATCCAACACAAAGCAGCTGTCTCTGCTAGGCAGAAACACTGAGGTGGGCAGGGAGCACAGAGCCACCAGCCATCTGCAGCTCTACTGCCAGGCTGGAATGTGCCCAGTCACACAGACTCAGGCCCATCTCCCTCCTGGTCACCCTCCTGGGCACTCACAATCAGTCCTGGTCTGCACTGGTACAGTGTGCCACAGTGATTGTATTTTTCCACACCAAAGAGGATTCCCAGGTGAATGTGACCAGAGTAGTTCCCAGTCTCAGAGGGAAGATGTCCTTTGGGCTCTAGTCAGACAAGAAGAATCTCCCTCTGCTCCTCAGCTCTGCCTTGCTGCATGGCACACACCAAATCATTTAAGCACTGGAAGCAGAGCTTGCTCCAATGGCCAGCAGCTTCTTTCCCAACTAACCATTCACAAGTTCACAAAGCTTACTGTTTTTTGTTCTTATGCCAGCTCTGATCCTGGGAATCCTAGTGCTCCTCTGTTCCCAGACACCACCAGGTGCTCTCACCTTCACACTCCCAAGCAGCTGTTCTTTGTTTTTCTCTTTGGTCTGTTTTCCCAGTGACACTGACTGCTTTAGCTGAGCTCTGGCCAAGGCTGTGCACCACCACACCAATTCTCTCTACTGGGGGCTCGTCCCTAATGGTTCTCAACACCCTCCACATGGCAAGTGGCTCAAAGCCTTCCCTCAAGTTGCCAGCAAACATCCAATCCTCCTCAGCTCCTCAATGATGAGCTCTGGACTTCTGTGCAGCTTTGTATTTCACACTCCTAAGTTACAACTGGAGTTTGTCCAGTCCTTTAACATGTTCCTGTGCTGCTGGAGCCAACCCCTCTGTGGGGGCAGCTCCTACTCCATCACTACATATCAATCCAGCCCCAGCCTCAGCACATGGGGCAAAGCACCTGCAGCTTGTCCAGCACACTTGGTTCTCAGGCCAGGCCTTCTAAAGACAGTATTGAAGGCTTCAGAAACCCTTCTGTTCTAGCATTGGATTTATAGTGTTGCTTATGGGAATCCTGGATGTCTCTGTGCAGGGCACGGTGTACAGGAACTATCATAAAGATACTTGTTTGTGATCCCTGCTAAACCTACAGCTACTGCAGGCATGGCAGAGAGACTCCCAGGGGAAAAGCAGGCAATCTGGGGAGAGAAAATAGCTTCTTTTCCAAGTCTTCCATTTGTTCTGCCTTTCTTATCAGTACAACAGATCCTAAGAGAAAACAGGAATCCAAAACTTAACACCCCCATCCTGCCAAATGTGAAGCAGAATCAATCAAGGATAAAGTCACTTCCCATGCAATGTTGTGATCAGCTTCATCTTCCAGTGTCTTTAAATCCTGTTACAAGCACGTGGTGGATGGCAAGAGCCAGGCCACTGTCCAGCCACTCTACTCTTGGTTCCTGAGCCCTTTGAAGCACAGGGATGAGGCAATCACAGAACAGATTATCAAAAGAAACTCAGCAGTGATGGTGTGGTAACTGAGGCACCCCCATACCAGACAGGCACAGTGGAAGCCCAGCAGCCTCCATCTATAGTGGCTGGCTGGGCCTCATTAAGGACTTGATAATGAGCTCCTCTACATCCAGGTCTCACTGACCTTCTGCAGTGGCATCAGCATTTCTGCAAAGAGCTGGGCTCACACTGTTTGTGGGAACCTCTTAACTCAGACACACAGACAGGCAGGCAGCTCTGAATTTGCTGCTGTGGGTCAGCCAGGAACCTGTCCCCTCTGCTGCTCTGGTTTTGTGCCTCTCAACTTGCTGAGTCCCACTGGAGGGTTTTTCCATCACCATTGCAGAGGTTGGCTCTGCAGCTGGGTTTGCTCAGCCACGCTTGGCAAGAAATCTGCCTGTCCCAGACACGTGTACCCCAGCTCACGTGCAGCTTGTCTGGAGTGACAGGTGTCACCTCACAGTGTTACTGCAGAGCTGAGGCAGTGCACTGGCACCAGACCCCCAGAATGTCCCTCCTGCCTCAGAGCCAAGCAGAGAGAGCCCTGCCAGACACAGTGCTGCCCCATGCATCCCTGACAGCACAACCTGCTTCTGATGTCGGCCCTGAAAAACTCCCTGCAGGTGTGTCCAACATGGCAGCCAGAGGTGCTGCTGCACCTGTGACAGGATTTTAGATGCTGGGACAACAAACTTTGGGTTTTGGTCTGCTCACTGCTCTATAGCAGGCCCATGATCTTGGTGCATGGGCCACTGACCCTGTCAGTGCTTCACCTGAGCCTTCATTTCAAACCAGACTCCTGACTGCACAAGGTAAGAACACATACCTGAAGGTGCTTCTGACACACAAGCTCTCCTGCCCAACTCACACACAGCTGCTACCTGCCCCCCACTGCTGTGTCTGGTGCTGCTCCACACTGTGAGGGACCGGATGGACCAAGGCTGAGGACAATGACGTTAAGCAAGACAAACAATAAAGGACACACAGAAAAGCCAGATCACCAACATTAACAATGAGTGTGCCTTTCCCAGTCACAAGAAGGTGACAGCAAGGGGCAGAGCACAAGACACAGCCCCATGGGACTGACCAGTCTGCTGGGCAATTAGCAGAGATTAATTTTAGAAAAAGGGTCAGCCAAATATGCAGTGCAGGTGACAGGAAGAGGTGAAGCACAGCAGAAGGCAGGACAAGCAACCTGCTTTTGGCAAGTTGAACTCAATCTGACAACAAAAGCACAGAGAGAGATAATCAGCATTCCTACAGGAACATGTGGAGTTGGTCAGACTCCTCAAACCCTCGAGGACATGCAGAGCTGACCAGGGTAAATGGAAGGTTGGTCAGAGTGCTCACCACTCCTCAGCAGTGCCAGCCAAGGACACAGTGGTGGCTTTCCTTCCCAGCTGTCCCCACAGCAGAGTGCCTAGGCACACAGCCCCTTCTCTTCCTCCAGACACTCCATCCTACAGGGGACATTTCCCTCTTGGGTGGTGTCTGACTCACACCCACCTTTGTTCTGCATTCAGCACTTCCTCCTTGCAGGCAGGAAAGACAGCCTGTCCCACAGCCCCCTCCACAGCTCTCCCCCATGGCCTGTCCCCCATGGCCTGTCCCACAGCCCCCTCCACAGCTCTCCCCCATGGCCTGTCCCACAGCTCTCCCTCCCCTCCTGCAGCAGCCCCTGAGCTGCTGGGGCTCCTGCAAGGGTGTGACTGTGATCCAAAGCAGGAGAACATGACCCCTGAGCAAAGGGCTCAGTGTCCTGTCCAACATACCTGAGCAGGCTGAGAAAGCACAGGGAAACCAGAGGACAGCAAGAAAGATCAACAAGACTGCCCCAGGCTTGCTGTGCAATCCAACAGAGGGACAATTAACCACCACAAAAATCATCAACTGAACCCAAGACCATCTCTTTGCAGCTGTAAATGGGTGGTACAATTATTATCCCTGCATTCCTGTGTTCAAGACACTTCTTCACTCCTGCAAAAGGGTAAAAGGCTGCACAAACCCAAGATATTTCACAGCTCATTTCCTCTGCACACAACGATGACAAAAGCTTTCTTATTAGGGAGGGCAAGACCCAGAAAATAAGGAACTAGGAAGCTGTTTGGAACAAAAAGAAGCACACAGCCATTAGACAAGGAGCCCGACAGGAAAAGCAGTGGTAGATTTATGCTGATCACAGAATACAAGTACCCTACAGCCTTCAGATCTGTATCAGGGATTGCAAACACTGTTTGCAAAATATTTGCAACACTGAGTCACCAGAAGCAACAGAATTTTGTAACAGTTGAGCATCATGAGCTGAAGGGGTAAATAGGTTCAGTGCATGAAAAGCTGACCACACACAGTCCCAAGTGCCAGGCAAAGCCCCCCAGCTGCTCACACACGTGTTCCCCCCCCCACATCCCCTGACATGTTTCCCAGCAGGAAAACCAACCTCTGCTAAACACTGCCCATGGCTCACTGCAGAGAAAACACTGGTGGGGCAGAGCCAGTGGTCCTGGCAACAGAGCTGATGGCACACAAAAAGAGGAGGATACCTCTGCACAGAAATTAATACAAAATCACAAAATCACAGCATGGCTCATGTGGGAGGGACCTGTGGAGGTCACCTTGTCCAACTGCCCTGTTCCTGCAGGGACACCCACAGCTGGTTGCCCAGGACCAGGTCCAGATGGCTTTTGGGATTCCATCCCTGCCTTGTGCAACCTGCACTTGTGTCACCAACACCCTGAGGGGGTGTCTGGGACCCAGAAGGGCCCTTGGGGTCCAGCCTGTCCCTGTCCCTGGTGTCCTGAGCAGCCAGAGCTGGGCCCAGAGCTGTGGGGTGGCCTCACTGACACCCAGCAGAGGGACAGGACCATCTGCAGTGCAGCCCTGGTATCAAAAAGATAGCAACCTTCACATCACAGTGAGAGAATTACCTGAGAAACAAAGTGAAATGCTACAGACTGAGCTACCCTGGAGGACTGGTCTAGTCCCAGAAGACAGAGGTACACTGGAAAACAAAGTCCTCAGAATCAACATCTTCTGTGGTGAGCAGCTCTTCTTAAAAGAAATGGGGATTGAACCAGTACAAGTGCACACTCCACCAAACTGCAATGAGGGCCCTCAAGTTTTAGAATTTCAACTTCCCAAATGTCAAACTCCACACCTGTGATTGCCATTGTTCCACAACATGCCAAAGAGACCTTTGGAAACTTAAGCCAAAGCAAAGCTCATCCCAGGAAGCAGGACCCAGAGTACAAACAGTGCTTGGCCCACACAGCTCCAGGCCTAAACCACAAACCTGCCCAGGCTGGGAGGGACCCCCTGGAAGCACAGCTCAGCCCCTGCTCAGCCACTTGCTCAGTCTGTGTTCAAGTGATCTTTCCAGAACTGGCACAAAGGATCCTCCTGAACTGCTGAGGCTCCCAAAGCCTTCAGTCCAAAGGCCCCAAAAGGAGCAGACACCTGCAGCTGCTGTGCTAATACCAAAATGGGTGAGTGAAGACCTGGATGACCATAAGCCATGGCCCCACACCCATTGGGAAAGCCATATAAAGGCAGAGAAAAAACAGAACCCAGCAAAGCTGAGGCAGCAGTGCCTTCAGTGCAACACAGAAATAACAGTGACCTCAAAAAAGGGATGTTCCATAGCCTGGAGCACTGAAGCAAGACATTTAAACCTTTTAAAATGTCCTATTTAACTGGAAAATGACAATCAGTCTACAACAGCATCGTTTCCTGGTGTCCTCATGAATGACCTGACCCACAGCAGCACACAGAGGGTACACTGAGAAAGGGAGGCAAGTACATGGAGCAAGGGCCACCTTTTAGACCTTCTGCAAAATAAAAATGAGTTTATTACCATCACAGCAGAGTAGGAGGAATATCTTTGCAACAAGGCCACCAATCCTTGCCACTAAATCTGTCTTTAGAACCCCACCACTGCCCCAGGCACACACTGGATCAGAGCAGTGCAGTCAGAACCCATAGACTGTCACCTCCCCAGGGCTGCTCCTCCTGCCCTGAGCCCTGTGCTCACACAGAAACCCAGGGCAGGGCCCTGCAACTGCTTCTGCCATTCCAGGAATCACAGCAGCAGCTACAGCAGGAGATGCCTGTCCACTACAGTTCAATCAACCTCATTCAATCCCACTCAGTTTGTTCAGCAGTTTCCCAAGAACAACCCAAATGAGAAGCATCTTCACCTGGTGAGAGGCTTTTACACCACTGAGAGTCTCAAAGACAACACAGACCCACAGCAGACAAAGCCTTTTAAAATAATAAACCCTCCCCAAAAAGTAACCTGGATCCCACCTTGGACTTTCTGAAGCATTCTAAGCAAAAAAGTTCCACTCAAAACTATTTACCTGCCCAGTCTCATTCCCAGCAGCACCTGTAGTCACAGACAAACCTTGGGAATGTCTGCCTGAGTTTTGCCAAGTTTCTAAGGAACTAAAAATGTTTGGCTGGGTAGAGATGTGCTTGGCACTGCCACAAAACTGTACAGCAAGAAGCTGAACTCCACCAATTCATGTTAAATCTTCCTAAATCAATGCCTTCAAGAGTGAAAAGGTTTTCCATTTCTTGATAGATTTTTCTATGTGTGATTGACTTCAATTATCTTTTTTTCTCTAAACCACACTTGCCACAGTAGAAAAAATAAAAAAGCCAGATCAAGAGATCCTAGTAACCTCTTATTTCTACATCACCTGAGTGCCTCAGGTGTCTGTTAAGGATGTGGAACCAGCATGGCAAGTCTTCAAACATCAGGCAACAAAATCCAGGGGAGTGAAGTGATGACCAAAATAAGATTAATTGTGAAAGCATGTCATTCACAGCCTCATTAGCTCAAGTGAAACAGCAGCCTTATAACCTATATTTAGTGTTTTTAAACCTAAATCACTGGTCAAGATCTAAGACTTCAACAACTCCCAGCTCTCACATCTACAGTACTTTGTGGTACAACAGACTGTTAGAACAAGGTCATGAGGACCCAGGCAGGACAGCTCAGCATTCCAAGGCCATCTGATGCTGTTCCAGCACAGGGGAGGTACCACAGCACCTCCTTATGCTGCAGAGTCTGGCTCAGGATCCTCCTGCCCTGCCAGAAGCAGGGCCTGTGGCTCTGCTCACAGGGGTGACATGATTTGGCAGGAGTGGCTGGCCAGCCTTAAGCCTTGCTGCCCCCAGCATGCCCAAACCCAGGGTCAGCCACACTCCCACTCCAGGGGCTCATTCCCAGACCCCTCTGCCCACTGCTGCTGTGCCACCCTGCCCAGCACACCTGCCCTCCTCAGGCCTCCAGCCCTGGCTGCATCACCATCCCCTCAGCTACACCAAACCCCAGGGACAGATTTCAGGAGCCTCTTCTCTGCTAGGGATGCAGAGTGGCACATCACATCCTCCTGCCAACATCTGGAAGGCACAGAGCACATTTGGTCAGGCCCTTCCCTCTCCATCACTTCCAGCTGCTGGGTCAGTAGAAGCTCAGTAGTAGTTTCAACTCAGCAGAAACAAACTCTTAACCATTGTGAACAACCCTGATGGCAAAAAATAAAATAATTATTTTAGATGCAAGCATGGTGTTCTATGCAATAGGGGCACAAATTGCAGCACTCCAATCCTTCTCTGGCCCTCACCAGCCCAACTCCCTCCTCATATGCACATATCTTCCCAAAACCAGAGCTTTGTCTGAGGAAACATCAATAGCCAAGCTTATTCAACCCAGGGGCTTGTTTAGGGTGGGAGGGTTCTGGCCATCAGGAGCCAGACACATTCACTGAAACATTCATCTTAAAACCAACACATCTAGGGAGTTCAAACTACAAGCAAGCAGTTGGATAGCCAAGCACACAGGGGGCTAGTCCAGGGCTGGGGCCCAGCCAAGGCCAGCAGAGCATCAGCAGGGAGGAGCCTGGTGGAGGTGGGAAGCTCAGCTGGGAAGAGCTCAGCACAAGGCAGGGCTGGGTGACATGCAGGAGGCAGCATGCACAGGGCCTGGGACCAGCACACACTGAGAACATGGAGAGGGGCAGAACTAACAACCAGGAGACTTCACAGGGGCAGTGCTCCCTCTCTGTAAGGCTCTAGCCAAGAGCACAACAACAGTTTGCATCCCAGCACAGAACACGGGCTCTCCAAGCAGGATGCACCTCAGCCAAACAGTTTTACACACAGCCTTATAGCAAGGGAACACTGTGAGCAGGTCAGTGTGTATGTTTGTGTGCTACAAATATAGAGGTACACACACTCATATATATATCAATATATATATATACAGATACACACACAGGTAAAATCATGTACATGACAGAAGTGGAGTCACACCACAGGAGTGGAGAAGTTTGCTCACCATTAGCAAATATCCTATGAAAGACTGTTGTGACAGAGCAGCCCGTGAGCGGGGAGTAAAACGAGATAAAGTCAATGAGTTGATGAACAGCAAAGCACTTCCATCCACAGAGACAGCTGGGCCAGAGTCAGGGCACACAGGGACAGCACTGAGCACCAGGCCCTGCCTCCAGCCACCTCCTCAGAGGAAAGTCACCTAAGGAACACCAGGGTCTCCACCTGACAGCCAGACCAGGCAGGGAGACAAGGCACTCTGGCCAAGGACAAGGTTGTGGCCAACTCTGAGGCTGAGAAGCTGCAAATTCTGTTCTTTCTGTGAGTGTCAACAACCCCCACCCCATCCCTTCAGCAGAAAACTCCCTTTCTCTACAGCCCAGCAGCTTCTCCTGGCCATGGATCTCAGCAGCAGAACCCACATTTATACACCTGTGATGCCACAGCTGAGCCAACAACCAGCAAGAGGCTTGGCCCCGTGGGCTGCAGCTGAGGGCAGACCCCCAGCAGACACCATGAAACACAGAAGGAGCCCAAGGTCAGGTGTGGGGCAAACAGGAGAAGTGCACAGCACTCCTGCCTGAAGGCACACGTGCAGAATGTGCACTGCACCCCACAGAGCTCCCTGTGTGCTCCACTGAGGCCTCACTCAGCACATGCTGAGACATTGCTGTGTCTCAGGGGCACCACAGGACACTGAGACTCTCCAGTCTGAGGCCTCCCTTCTGCTGGGTCACTCCAAGAGCTGCCCAAAAGCATTTTCACTCAAACCCATCACTTCTCTCCACCTGTGAATTGTTCTTTCACTGCTAGTGAGAATTCCAGGAACACCTCCCAGCAATGCCAACACAAGCAGGCAGCAGCACCTGGTACCCTGTCTGAACATGATGTTAGGAACACGCCTGGCAGCACATCCCCTCCTGAGGCAGCACAGAAATCCACAGAGGCACCTTATTGTTGTGTGTGAGCTCTGTGGAAGAGTACACAGGACACAACCTGGACCTCTCACAAGGAATGTCTTCATCTGACTGCGGCTCCACAAAGCAACCAGTGCCAAGGTTAGGTGTCTTTCCTACCCTCATCACAAGCTCTCCAAAGCTCCCCACTCATTTGACACTTTTCTGCCTTAAATCTATTAACTCTGCACTTTATGGCACTGGGAAAAAAAAAAGGTCAGTAAATGGATGGATTATGGATGGCTTTTGCATTTAAGCAGTAGGCAAAATCCTTCCTCCTTCCCACTCTCTTTTTCTTCCACAGCTGACCCCAGTACACAGGGATTTACATGCAGGAGGAGCAGTGACCACTCCAGCCAGGGCACATGCTCCTGCATCTGGGGGAGCAGCAAGGAGCACAGAGCTGCTCCCACACCTGCACAGCTGTCACAGGCACCAGCACCAACCATTTCCAGTGCAACACTGCTTTCCTGGCACTCCCTTCCTCCAGCAGACATCTGAGTGTCCTGCAGTGCACAGCAGCAGCAGCAGCCTCAGCCCAGGTAGGAGCCCCACATCCAGCAAGTATTCTCTTTGCCAAAGCCAAGGTGAGAGGAGCTTTGTGAGCAACACCCAGCCCTGTGATGGGGACAGACAGCACCAAAGCACAGATCACAGTGCACTGAGGCCTTGTTCTCTAGAAAGACACAGCAATTACAGCCCTGCTGCTTTTAAGCCAAGTGCAGAACAAGGACAGGAAGCAGTGACCATGGGCCTGGCACTGTCAGTGACCACGGAGTGACTGTCACTCCAGGGCTGGAGCATGAACCCAGCCTGCCTGGCACTGCCTGGCACTGCTGGAGAGAGAGGCTCCAGCTGCAGCACAAGCAGCAGCCCTGGGCACACAGCTTTGCCTTTCCTGGTTGGGTGGGCACTGCAGGAATAGGAATACATCCTGCAACATTGCCAGCTCTGACTCCAGCCTCCACTGGAGACACAGCTTTCCCACCTGGAGTATTCCTCTTCTGACCACAAGCCCAGTTGCACTCACTTCCTTCTTTACTTAGGAAAGGACCAGAATCTCCCAGATAAATCACTTCACTTCTGAACAGGAGGTGAACCAGGCAGCCCCCAGCTGTGGAGCAGAGGGGTTTGCTCAAGAACAGCTGCAGTTGAGCACTGCTTCTGCACAGTCACACTCCTGCATGCCCTCCAGTTGTGGCTGCACAGACACCCACTACTCCAGGCACGAGCACCCCGGGGTGACCACTGTGTTCCTGCCTCCCACCACACCAGGCAGGACCAAAGCTCTGTGGGAGCAAAGGTGCAACTGTGCTGAGGCCACCATCTGTGCCCCACACCCACACTTCCTTCCATTCGGCCCCAGAGCAGCACTGCTGGAGTCCCAGGCCCCAGGAACAGCTCACCTGATGAGCTGCAGGACCCTCCCTCTGCTGAAAGCTGTGGCTCCAACACCACCAACGTGGGTTGGGTTCCACAGGCAGCACTGGCTGCCCTGCAGAACAACAGCAGCTGCATGATACTTCTAAACTAAACTAGAAAAAGAGCATTTCTTGTTTCCTCAAGTATCCACCAGACTTCCCATCAGTGGCCTGAACTGAATGCCAGGGAGCCAGTTGTCTTTGCCATCATAGAAGTACCAGATGCACACTCTCTTGGAAATGTCTCCCACCTGGACAGAGTCAGGAAAAGACAATAAAGTGACCTCCATGATGACATGAGCCTGTGTGAAGGCAGGTTGAGAGCTGAGTGTTTCTCCTGCCATGACCCTGTCTCTCAGGTATAAGAATATGAGTTTTGCTACGGAGAACAGAGACTCCAGCTCTGGAAAAAAGGGACAACACAAGAGTTCTTTGATGGGAAGAAAAGCCACAGATCTTGAGCCGTTGGAGAGGCTATTTTTGGATGAGTGGTGAAGCAGAGCACCCTCCCCTGTACAATGACACAACAAACCACAACTCAGACAAAGGCTACAGGAGGGCAAAGACTCACTCCCCAGGTTGAGAATACTTGCAGAAGTCAAATGACAGGTAGCAAAGCTGTCCCTTGAAAGGCCACATCAAGTGTGATATAACACATCCTGACTACAGACAGGTTTTTAGAGACATGGGAATAGGAAAGGTGGAAAAACCAGAGCAAGCAAGGGAGCACTGCACTGCCAGGAACATCACTGCTTACCTAGGAAATAAACCACCTCAGCACAGGGGGCTGCCCAAGCAGGGCATGTGTGTGCCAAGCAGCCCCAGGGCAGCCCAGCAGGCATGCCCAAGGGAGGGGTGCTGGGTGAGGATCCACCATCAGCCCCTCACTGCAGCCAGAGTCTGTCAGCTTGACACTGAACACTACAAAGCAGCACTGGTGTGGCCTCAGGGGGCACACAGAGAGCTCCCAAAGCCCCACAGTGCTGGGAAGGGAACTCTCTGTGTTAACATGAAAGACTGAGGAGCAGATGAACCCACAGATAACGTGCCTACAAAACTTCAAAGTTTCAGCATCATTTCCCGGGTCAGTCACTTGAGACAAAAAGTTAAGGGAGAGGCTAAAAGGCAAATAGGACCAGAGTCAGTCCTTCCTGCATCTGACACAGCCCAACCACCAGGGAATCCTACTCCCAGTCTCTGGCACACCTGATGTGGAGGAGCACATGTACACAACATGCCTACCATGCCAGGGAACCCGGAAAGGAGTAGGTGCCTTTTCCTGTCTGGGCAGCCTGGCTGACAGGCAGGGCACCCCCAGCAAGCCTCACCTGACCCGATTTTGATGAGCCCGTTGTGCTGGATGAAGATGGTGTCACAGGTCAGGTTGCCATGGATGATGGGGGGATCACAGGAGTGGAGGTAGCTGCAGATGCAGAACAGAGCACTGGTCAAGAACTGCCAAGGCCTGGAACCCCTCCCTTTACCCTTTCCCCATCTCAAGCAACATCAAAGAGAACAGGAGAGCAAAGGGCACGTGCCAGGAATTTACAACAGCAGAGTGGTACAATTCAGTGACTGTACATCAGCTAGGAGAGAATCCAGAATACTGAGGAAATGTCTCCAACAATCCACCTCCAGATCATGGGGGGAAAACAGAAAGCTTTCTCTGATGGGTTCCCAAGAAACACAGGGCATTGGAGGCAAAGAAACTATTTCATCCACCACAGCACTGCTGGGTGGCTGCTGAAAGAGTTACAACTTTATATCAAAAATAGCAGAGCCTTTTTCTGGCCCTACCCACAGGGCACCAGAAAACAGTGCCCCACACAGGACTGTGTGCATTTGCCAGCAGGCACACACACAGCGTTGCAGTGCTGGGGTGCCAGGCACACTGTTTCTGCACCTCACCCTGCCTGTGTTTCTGTCAGCAGCCAGCACCAATGAGCACAGTCAGCTCCCAGAAGTGTATCAGAACCCCACCTATTCACTGACTGCTGTAATTTCACCAAATGGCAGGAGAGTTTTCTCTGTGGAAGATGAGCTGTGCTCTGCCATCCAGGTTATTATTTTAACAAGGCTCTTATTAGCTACTCACCATCTCTGGCTCAGGTAGAGAAGAGTTTTTAAAACTCAAAACACATTCTACTCAGCTGTGTTCCACTAAGATGGCTGCAGAAGTTCTGCATCCTCAAGAATGTATCCATCCACACACCTCTAACTACACCATGAACCCACTGCCTGTCACAGGGCTGTAGCCTGCCAACTCCAGGGAAGTTTTCCTCAGTCCTCTCACATGGAATTTGATATCTCTGTCACCTTTGCAACATCCTCCTGGCCATGGTGAGACCTGGGTTTTAAAGCTGGATACTCTGGAGAGCTCCCCGATGCTCAGCTCCCACACTCACCACCACACCAGTCACAACTGGTCAGTACCCCACGTACCTGAGAGCAGAGAGGATCTGGGTACACCACCTCTTCCAGGCCTGCAGACACAAAGAGCAGGATAACAATCATCCACGAGGAGCTGATCTAGAGCTCTGTGATTCACAGCCCACACCCAGGAAGGAACACATTCCATTCTGTGGCATTTGGGATTTACCCAGTGCAGGGGAAAGCCACCAGTACTCCCATGGGTCACAAACCAAGGTGTTCCCCCGAGTCCCCCCTGCACAGACACATCCCCCTGTCCTGTGAGGGCCACGGGGAGGAACATGCCTGCCACACCACATGTGAGAGGCTGCAGAGCTTCTGGCAGCACAGCAGCCAACAGAGAACTGCAGCTGAACTGGGCCACAGGGACACAGAGGAACTGCAGTCACATGTGATCACCAGGTTCTTGTGGGGATCCTCTGCTCAAAGAGCTTGGCAGGCTGATGGCTCTAAAGGAATTGGGGCATACAGGAAAACACACAGTTACCTTTTCATTCATAGTTTTGTGGTTTTTCTTTGTCTTCTTCAGGAACTGTTTCAAGCTCCCTGAAGACATGTACTCAGTGATGAAGATCACCTGTAGGGCAGTGTAAGATGTTACCCTCTGCCTCACTAATGACCTACATCACACAGAATGGGAACCCAGCAGCCTGTTTGCTGCACTTACCCTGGCCTTGTTCTCCTTCACATCAGCCCAGTATTTATGGAACTTCACAATGTTCAGATGATCCAGCTGAATTAAGTTGTCAAACACTGCTTTAACTTTTTCCTTAACATCAGAAAGACAAAAATGTATCCCATTAGAGAACACACCAAGCCACATTCGTCTTTCTTTTTGACTCTTGGTCCCCTTGAACACCACTGTACACATCAAACTCCTGTACTAAGAACAGACAGCACCCCATTTCCTCCTGCCCTGCACCTCAGCAGAGCCAAACCTGAATGAACACAAGAGCCCACAGGAACAGCACAACAGCAGTTTTCCAGCACATTCCCTGTACAGACCAGGCTTGAGCCAGATTGTCTCCATTTGAGAAGCACAGCACTCCCAACTCCAGCCAACAATCCACACCAAAGGTCACCAGGATCCACAGCCCCACCCTGCAAGGTGTGTTTCCTGCTGGGAAATACATCAACTCACTTCCTGAAGCTTGAAGTTTTTCCTCTCAGAGAACTGGACCTCATTCCACACCACCTCCACGCCCTCCTCGGTGTCCATGGCCAGGTAGGCGCTGTCGATCCCCGGCACATTGCGCTGGTTCACCTGCAGGAGGAGCAGGGGACAGTGAGCTCCAGGACAGCGACACACTGAGCTCCAGGACAGCCACACACTGAGCTCCAGGACAGCCACACACTGAGCTCCAGGACAGCCACACAACATTGCCAGGCTGCCCCCCTGGCAGGATTATGAACTCTGCTCATTAACTTTTAATGAAATGAGAGTTCCAGGACAGGATTTTGCATGTGTATCCCAACCAGGAGTCACTGCAGGCTGTGTGAGCAGCAAGTCCTGGGAGCATCTGAGGGAAAACCTCATGTGCACCAAGGCTGTGCTGCAACAAAGCTGCCCAATGTAGCTATACATTACATTTTCTGTTTTACAACATCTGTTGTTCACTGCACCACAAAAAACCACTCCAACCATATAAAAGGGATACAGAAATGTCTAAAGAACCAGATACAACTCCACAGAGGAATCCTCTGAGAAGTGATGATGCAGAACCAAAGCAGACAGTAACAAAGGGACAGCTGCAGGTTCAGAACACAGGTGGGATTCACCAACAAAATGGAAACTGCTACAGTAGTTTCTATAGTTAATAAATGCAAACAATGGCCCTGCACACCCAGCATTGCAGACACAGATGAGCACTAAGAAAGCAGAAAGGTAAGGGTAGGGGATGGGGAGTTCAGACCCCAGCACGAGAACAGCAAAGGCTTTTGGAGGATGGAATGCTGACAGACCTGCAGAGGCCTCAGAGGAACCACAGCCCCAGCACAAAGTTTTCTGTAGCACTGTTTTCCCTCAGGTATGTGGCAGCATCCAAAGATGTTCACAGACTCCTTTGTCCAGCACCCAGAGCACTGCTGCTCTGCAATGCCTCTGACAGGCAATGCCACAGGCCTGCAGCCACAGCCAGGGGAACATCCCACTGCTCCAGGGAACGTGCAGGGAAGGCACTGCATTCCCATCCCAAAGCACTTAGAGAGGACAAGAGGACAGAATTTGCCCTGTAAGGGTCAACCAGCAGCATTTACTGTTCCCACCCACTGGCCACAGCCCCAGAATCACTCCTTACAAAAACAGGGCATTCTGAGCTGGAAAGAACCCACGAGGATCATTGAATTCCAGCTCCTGGCCTCAACAATCCCACCACATGCCTGAGAGCACTGTCCAAACCCTCCCTGGACTCTGGCAGCCTTGGTGCCCATGACCAGGGCTGGCAGCTCTCAGCTGATCCAGTTTTCCCCCCGAGGTGACAGTTAACACACAGAGATTTGCCTGGCAAATCCAGACTCACCTTCCACCTCCATCGCCCCTAAGTCCTGCCCATTTCACAGCTTCTCCTTCTCACACAATGTCACCTTCCTTCCCCTCACAAGGGACCTCATCAGGATCCCATTTGCTGCAAGGTTCTCACCACATCTAACAGCTGCCCCAAAACTCCCTCCTCCCTTGGCAGCCACTTCCACATGAGCACATTCACCCAGTTCCACCATTGCAGCCCAGCTGCTCCATCCCCTTCTGCTCCTCCAGCAGCCTGACAGCACAGGGTGACAGTCCCCAGTACAGGTGGGACTCCTTAAGCTTTCCCAGGGGAATCCAAACAGGACAAAGGCATTCAGCACCCTGACACTGCAGGTGACACACTGCAGCAACAAATGACACCCAACACAGCAGAACCAGAGTGACACAGATTTATTTCTCCAGTAACTGAGTGTGACACAACCAGCTGCAAGGTGTGGCACAGGCAGGAATAAGGAACACAGCCCATAATCACACAAGGACAGCCCGAGCTACAGGAAAGAACTGCTGGAAAACCATTGGAGAGGTGACAGCTGAGCATGAACCACCCTGCTGCCTGCCACCTGCACACCTGGGGGCTGAGAGGACTGACATTTGGTTCAAGATGTTCACACTGACCTTAAAAACTTGGATTTATACATATATATATATACATATATGCATATATACACTGACACAAACATCTGTTATGCTTCACCATTAAAGAAACCTGAAGGGATAAAGATAACTAAGGAGAGGACACTAATTCCTCCAGATTTTAGTATAAGCAGTACCTTAGGGATGACAGCAGTATGAAAATGCCCAGTGCAGTTACTAAGGCTTTAACTTCAGCAGAGTTTAAAGAAGCTGCAGGCAGCAGAAAGGCAGGGGTGGGTGGGTGTGTGTGAGGAGTGCAGGGACGAGGTGACAGCCCCACACCAGCACCCTGGGCCTCCTCTGGACTCCCTTCCTTACCACACTTGCTGTGTACTCACACAAACATTAAGGCTGAAAAGACCTCCAAATCACTGAGCCCAACTGTTAGAGGCCCTCCATAGAAATGCCTCCAGTTTTACTGGGTTAACTGAGGCCTCCAGTCCTGGCAACCATGCAAACCCTGCCCAGGTAAGGCAGCCAGGGGCTGGGCACTTGCCTCATGTCCCACAGATCACAGCCATGACTCACAGGCACTGTCCCAATGCACCAGGGGTGACTCAAGGCACCAAACCCAGCTGACATCACCCAGGACAACCCTCAGCTCCTGAGGAGGTTTGACAGCTTGGGCAGCAGAGCAAAGGGAGAAGATGCACACAGAGAACTGCAAGGCAGCAGCAGACTGCTCTGGGGCAGGGCTGCCACCCCCTGCTCCACATCACAGCACAACCCAAACCCTCAGAGAGGGAAGGTGAGGCATCCCCCTGGGGGCTGCCCCACACAGCCCACAGGCTGGGCAGCCTCTGCACTCTGAGGGAGGGACAAGCCTGAGCCCAGCTCAGCCTGGATCCTGCAGCACAGCAGGGGAAGCAGCTGCACAGCTCAGCACTGACACAGCTCTGTGTCTGTGAGCAAGAGGCAAGGGAACGCAGGAGGAATCCCAGCAGTGGGGGAAGTGGCACAACATCTCTAAGAGGAAAACATTTGGAAGATAAATTTCCCTTTGGCAGATTATTCCAGTTGTCCAATGTGTATTTTTAACTCAGCTCTCAAACATCTGGACAGCTGTCACTGAAAGAACACAGGCTTTTGGAGAAACATTCTGGAGTTCAGAGGATCTGTCAATTAAACAAAAAATAAATACAGCCTCAACCACAAGGGACAGTGAGGATTTACAATCTACAAAAAAAAGGTATAAAAACTGGAAAAAAATCCCACAATAACTTGAATCTCAGCACAGAATGGAACTGCACGTTGAAATAGGGATGGGGAGTGGCAGCACATCAAGCCAGACTCTCAAAGGAAGTCCCAGATCTGGCTCAGAGGAGCAGGAATGTGTTAATGGGTTTCCCTGGCCACTTGTTTAGGCCAGAGAAAGGGACCAAAGTTCTGCCCAAACACCTGGCAAAGTCCTGGGGCCAGAGATGAGAGAACCCAGAGCCAGCAGCTGGGCCAGGGACAGTGGGGCTTCTCCCTGAGCTGTGGGGAAACAAAAAGCAGCAAATTTACCAACAGAAATAGAACAAAAAGGACACTCTGGGATCTGAGGCTAATCCAGGGTGCAGCACAATAAAGAGTGCCAGATCCACTGCAGGGAAAGGAAATCCAAGAAAGCAAAGAAGCAACCCTACTTCATGTTTTATTTAAACTGACACAGTGGCCTTGGCAATTAGTCATAGCAGTAGAATGATTGAAAGGTGTTAATTCAACACAAAAATTAAAACAACCAGTGTAACATAACAGTGGCAAGGAAAGGAAGGCATTGATTATCACCAGGGCTGTACAAACCACCTCACACAGCAACTAAAGCAGAAGGAAAAGACAGTCTGAGCATCAGCAATACAGTAACTGGTTCTCCCAGGTGTGCTGCAACAAGTAACAGGATCAAACACATCTGCAGGAACCAACGGGCACATCTGAGCCCCTCCTGTAACTGCACTGCAGTGCAGCAGCTCAGAGATGCTGACAGCAGAGTCAGAGCCTCACACACCTTCACCTCCCGCCAGCCCTGCCCCGGGCTGGGCCCCACTGGGAGCCCAGGCCCCTCCTGCCACCCAGAACCACAGCACTGGGTCACACAGACCATGGCACTGCAGTGCACCCTGCAGGCTGTCACCAGGGGCCACCCAGCCTCCCAGAAACACTTCTGGCCAAACAACACCCTGAGGGACAGACCTCCACACAAGCTCTCCCCAGGCAGCAGATCAGCAACTTAAAAAACCCCGCAAGTATGACAAGAGTCAAGGTGCTTTGGCCAGGAGCAGCACTGCTCTGGATACAGAGTCCCTGAGGCTGGAAAAGCCCCTCTGAGAACATCAGTCCAACCCTCCCCACCCCTGCCCACGTCCCAAGTGCCACATCCACAGGGCTCTGGAATCCCTGCAGGGATGGGGATCCCCCTCTGCCCTGGGCAGCTGTGCCAGGGCTGCACAGCCCTTTCCAGGCAGGAANCCAGCTCCCTGCCCTGCCCTGCCCATGCTCCAGCCCCTCCCTGTGTCTCCTGTCTGAAGGGCCCAGAGGTGCCCCCAGCTCTGGGGTGCAGCCCCCCCAGTGCCAAGGATCCCCCAGGGAGACAGGCACCTTTCCCATCTATTTAATGGTAACCAGAAACAAATACAAATTGCCTATTGTGAGCCCAAATTGTCCAGGGCTTGGTTTCACTTGATGCTTCTTCAAAATAAAGGAGCAAACCCAGCAGAGTTGGGGAGCTCAGTCACACTGAGCTGCCCCCCAAGGAGGAATGGGCAGTGCCTGCCCGTCCCTGACCCCCAAGGGGAAACAGAAACAGCACAGCAAGGTCAGTAAGCAAGAACCCCCAATACCCATAAATAAGCCCATTCCTTCCACCAGGAAGGTTCTGTCCCATTATGATCCCTGCACCCCCACCAGAGCCCTCCTCAGACACACAGCACCAGGGACAGGCTGCAGGGAGCTCACACAGAAAACAGCCAGGAGCAGCATTCCCAGGGAGGTTTGGGATGCTCTCAGCACTGCTTCCAGGGCAGTGAGCTCAGGGCAGTGCCAGCACAAACTCCATGGAGAGAAGGAAACCCAGGCAGGAGCAACACCAAGTGAGTTATCCCATTCTGCTCCAGCCCATCCTGTTCTTCTGTGGCACTTTCATTTGCTAGAGAGACCTTAAAATCACTGCAGGTATCTCTGAGTAACATCCCTCACACAGGAGGGACTGAAAAATCAGAATACTGAACAGAAAATGCCATAAAAATGGGTACATTGCTGAAGTACAAGTCTTGGAAAGCCTTGTAACAACCCCCAAGGCCACACAGGACACAGACAGAAAGTGATTAATTCATGTTTCTGATAATGATTCAGAAAGCAGCCAAAGAAGTCAGCAAACATATTTTAAAGGGGGTGATGAAGCACCTGATCCTGACACACATATATAAATTATAAAGCTGACTGCAATGGGATGGATGGCAGAAGTTAAAATGGCTGCGAGATGAGGTTACAGGCTATTTTGAGATGGAACAGGAGTATCTGGGCACACTATTCATGGGGTGCCAGAAGGAAGTGCCAAAAGTGTAGGAAAAGAATGCTCAAGGTGAGCCTCAATACAAACCCCAGGTCTGGTCACCATCCCCTGTATTGTCCTTTTGTTACATTATTTTTCCAGCTGTTTTCTGTGCCCATGAGCTCCTCAGGCTCTGTGTGTGTGCACAGGCAGGCACATGGACCTGTGAGTGAACTTCACAGGCTGCAGAGAGCTGGGACAGGAGCACTGGGGCCAGACACAGAGGGCCTGGGGGACAGGCACTGAAGGCCTGAGCCCAGGACACAGCCACTCCTGTCCCCCTGGGATGGCTCAAGGGCAGGCCCAGCAGGAGCCCAGCCTGAGTCCCAGACCTGGGGCAGCTGCTGTGGCTCCTCTGCCAGGGGAGGCCTTTGGAGCTGCTGCACACACAGAGGTATTTTTAGAAGAGCTCAGTGAGGAATGCAGAGCAAACCCCATCCCAGCACCTCCAGTCTCCTGGGACAGGGGCAGCCCTGCCATGGCCACATGGAGCCAGGGCCAGCTGCCTGTCCCAGCCTGTGAGCCAGGGCAGAGCAGGGCTGAGCCCCCCCTGCACCCTCAGCTCACCCAGACACAGCCCAAGGGCTCCTGCCTTCCACAAGCCCCCAAAATGAGCCAACAGAAACGTGCAAAAGCTGCACATATTCCCTGTTCTGAGCACCCTCCCTGTGGCCAAGGAATATTACAAACACTACAGCATGGCACTGGTTTCCTCCACCAGGTCCCCTGCCAAGGCCTGCAGGGAGCTGGCAGCCCTGCCAGCACCAGCCTGCCTGGAGAGCCCCTGCAGCCCATCCTCCCCCTGCACCAACACTCAGGAAACATCAAAGGCCACCTTTCCTCAGGAATGGCACCTCCCTTTCCCATAAAGAAACTCAGATGTGTGATGGGAAAAGACAAGGTGGTGCTTATCTTTACTCCCTCAGCAAGTTTCATTCCAGTCACAACAAAAGCTGAGAAAATCAGGCTCTGGCAGCCCAAAACCCAAACACCCAGTCTGCTGGCATTGCCTCTCAAGGATCCTGCACTCCTTCAAGAAATACAAACCCACAGGGACAAACAAAACTCACCAACTACCCCCAGGTGAAAAGAAACTGAGACTCCCCCTAGAAGTGAAAAGACACCAAAGAGGAAAAGGGTTGGGGTTCTCATGAACCACAGCTCTTCCCTCCACGCTGGGCAGTCCCAGCATGGACTGAGAGCACCTGCAAGGCCAGACACTGAAATCCAACTGAAACATCCAACCATCAACAGCTGGCAAGTGCCAATCCCAAGGACAGCCCCATCTTTCATGGGAAAGAGAAGCAAAGTCTGAAATGTAATGTTGATACTGATAGAACTTTCACGAATGAGCAGAACCCATGTTACAATGTCCAGATGTGTTGGTACAGATGTGTGAGCTGTAGCAGTCAGAGTTATGCTTCCATTAATGAGCAGGATCCACATGATAGTGCCTAGATATATCAGTATAATTTGGAATAAGGTTTTATTTCAAGGAATGATGACTCCCTGAAACTCTGAAGGAACACAGATGAGCAGGCAGAAGCTGGTGTTTTTCCACAGCCTCACAACCTTGGGTTAACAGATGTGTTACAACTTTCTTATCAGAGTCCCTCCATCCTTCAGGCATCCTGGGTGTAGGAGCAGACTTTCCATCACTGCAAACCCTTTTGTTCCAGGATGTGTGTTCATCTCAGGGCTCCAATCCAATCAGTCTCAGAATCTCCTTCATGTGCCTGCTTGCTTTGAATTCCATCTCCAACACACAGACACCTTTCTGCAAAGACATCTCAAGAATTTCCAGACTTGGGTCTCAAAAAGGCAATAAAAACCCCCAGACCCGAATTCCAGAGGGGAGGAGAAAGGGGAGGTACCTCTGTGAATAATTTCCCTCCTACCTTAAAGAAATTGTAATAATCCCTCCTGCTCCTGTGACCATTTTGTTACAAAAACCCGACCAGTCTAAAGATCCTTTGAGCCTCTAACTTGGAAAACCACTGAGCCAGTGCCCAGCACTGCTTGCCTTTGTTTGATAATAAACTGCATTAAAAACTACAATATTTGTGGGCTTGTTTCTCACAAAAAAAGCAGCAGTGGTGCTGCCTAAATTAATGTTCTGCATTTGCAGTACCAGCATCCAGTGAAGAACAGCAGCCTGGCCTCAGACACACCCCCAGGCACAGCACACCCTGCCCCAGCTCTGCTGCCCGGGTTCTGCACTGACCTGGCACCCAGGGCCAGTGGAACCCACCCCCTGCCCTGGTCTGTGTGCAGGGGAAGCCCTGGAGGGTTCTGCAGCTTCCACCTCAGGGCAAACCCCTGAGCTGTGGGGTCAAACCTCGGCCCTGAAGCAGGAGTGTTTATGGGCAGCTGGAAGCGAGGGGACACATCCAACCCAGACCTGCGTGTCTTCTGTGGCCACCGCAGGGCCTGAAGTCCATAGAAAGCTGTATTTGCCGGGATAGGCGGAGTGAATTGGGAGGAGTTCTAGGAACAGAACGCCCAGTCCCGCGCCAAATTGCGCCCAGCCATCTTCTCAAAAGAGGTGTGTCCCCGATTTTGGACACTCCATGGGCGATCCCCAGGCCCAGGCCCATCTCCATCTCTGCCATCCTGGTAACAACTGGCGCGGACTCATTTTTGATTACTGCCAGTCCTGTCTCCGTTACTTAATCAAAGGTCTTTGTTCTCAACCCACCCCAGAGACAGCAAAACAAGAATTAACCAGCATGGCAACCCCTGCATGCACAGGCACACTGACACACGAGCTGTGTCCCGGGGACGAGGCACAAACAAACCCCGATCTCAGCAGTCACTGCACTGGGGCACAACAGGGGAAGTGCTGAGCTGAGCTTGCAAAAGAGTCAACAACAATGTCCCTGATGGCTATCAGGAACTGAAACACCACCTGCAGCCACCCCAAAAGTCCCCCTCAACACTTCAGAACCCACGGGACAGAAGCACAGCCCCTGTGCCCACTTGTGGTGGAACAGCACGAACAACAAACAGCACCAGAGTGACTTTCCAGCCGAGGGACGGGACAGGAGCAAGAAAGCACAAGGTCCTCCCACTGCTCTTGAGCAACCTGACATCTCCTCTGGGAAAGGACAGAGGTATTTGAGCAGACACCAGTGCTCTTTCTCCCTGTTCTGCTCTCAGTGCCAGGCTTCACGCCCCCTCAAACCCTGCTGTGCCAAGGAACAGAGAGCTGCACCCCAGGCTGTGCCCCTCCAGGAGCCCATGGAAGGGGCAGCCAGGCCTGCAGGGCTCTTCCCTCCTCACCACGACACACATGCTCACACACCCCACAAAAGAGGACCTGCTTGTGCCCACAACCACAGCCGGACACAGACCCTCTCAGAAGCACCCAAAGGCTCATTCACTAAAGCATGTCACAAGGCTGTCAGCAAAGTATCTCTTATAAAGTCCTGGCTGACGCAGTGACACGGGGTTTTCATCCCCAGAGCAGACACAGCCAGCCATCTGGTCAATGGGCATTCCTCACACACACAGCAAACCCCAGGACGCTCCTGGCTGAGCCTCTCCTGCTCACAGGAGCTGGCCAAGCCCAACGCTGTAGCACTGGGCTGAAAATGGAGATCCTGCTGCAGCAGAGCACAGCTTTTCCTACAGTTCTGTTTGGCCACTGCTGTGTGTGATGTTTGCAGCCCCCAGGGACAGCAGGCACCAAGCTCTCAGTTCCAGGCTCACCACCAGGCAGCTGCAGGAGGCTAAGCCTGACAGGCCAACGTGGGGCTGCAATTCCACTCCATCAGGAAGCTTCTATTCCTAGGAGGCACAGCTGATAATTCTGAAGATACTTGGTCGACCCAAGAAAAATCAGTTACACAGGGATGCTGCCTGCAAGAAGGGAATGGAGTGGCACAGGGGAAGAGCAGAGACAGAGGGGATGGTCTGTGAGGGGCAACAGCCCCAGGGGAGCCAGGAGAGCCCGCCTGTGCCTGCCCTGCCCTGTGCTTCTGCCTTGGGCCGACATCCCCCTGGGAGGCCTCACCTGTGTGTGTGTGAGGAGAGCAACCTGGGCACGGCCACAACCAGGACGAGACTCTGCTCGGAACCCCAAGGGCCCTCTGGGCCCTCCTGCCGGGCCCAGCTCCGGCCGCTCCTCTGCCCGCTCCGGCTCGTGCCCAGCGCCACTTCCCTTAACCCTAACCCAGGTATTTCCAGGTTTATCAGCGGATGCGGCTCAGCCCAGGCAGCTGCCGCTCAAACACGAGCATGTGTTGGCTCCCGCAGCTGCCGCTCGGCGGCCGAGCCGAACCGAACCGAGCCGAGCCGGACCTTCCCCCCCGCCCCGGTCCTTTCCCGGGCCTGACACGGCCGGGGGGCGTGGCCAGCGCGGGCCGCAGCCAATGGGCGCCGCAGNCAATGGGCGCCGCAGTGAGTGATGTAACGTTCCCCCGCCGCTCGCCATTGGCTGCGCTGCCGCCCGCAGGCCCCACCCCGCCCGGCGCCGCCCCGGTCCCGGTCCCGATCCCGATCCTTGTCCCGGTCCCGGCTCTGGGCCCGGGGCCTCGGCACGGCCTAAAGTCGCTTCCCCCGGACAGGCACGGCCAGCCCAGCCCGTCTTGCCGCCCCACGCGCGTGCCGCGCCCGGGACCGGCGGCGGGCGCACCGTCCTGCCGAAATCTGCTCGTTCCGGTAAATAGGCACCTCCATCCCCCCTAGGCCCGGAGCCAGCCCGCCCCACGCTGCCCGCACAGTCCCCCCTCCGCTGCGACACGAACAGGGGGTGGCTAGTAAAAGAGAATTTTTTTCTTCAAAGGAGAACGTAAGGCCGTTCCATTCCCGAGCGCACAGGGGCGCGTCACGCCCAGGGAGCTCCGGCACAGCCGCCACTCCCACTCCTCTCCCCGTTATCACCTCTCCTGGCTCCCACAGGGCCGCCTGATCCAGCCCCCAGGAGATGCTGCCCCGATAAGGGACCGGGATTGCATCCTCGGGGACAGGTCACACGGTGGCACGGAGGGGCAGTGATAAGTGACAAGAGCCTGACACAACAACAGGGGTGGGCTGAGCTGCCACACCTCCCCGGGACAAGGGGGGCACTCTGCTCCGGGGGAACCAGGAAGCAAAGCTGTTATTCCAAATAAACTTCATGCACTGGGACAGTTCACTCCAGGGAGATCATCCCAAACGCTGAAGGGGGTCTGATGTCACACGGCCCGGGGAACAAAAGCCTCTCTGCAAACTCGGGGCTAATGGAGCCACGAAGGGACAGTGAAACCCAGAGACACGGCAGGATTTCAGCGCAGGGTCACAGAACTGCCACGGCAGCACCCCCATCACCCCACACCCATGGGGTGCAGCAGAGCTCAGACCTCTACAGAACAGCCTGAAGCCACGAGGCAATCATTCACCCACGCCAAAATTTCAATTAACTCCTTGTGCCTCATGTGTCTGCAGAGAAAGGAAGTGAAATCCAGAGAAAAAACTAGAGCCTCTCAGATTGTACCTGTCACTTAGGAGAGCACAGAAAAGCCTGGAAGGAAATTTCTCTGTGTCAAAATGAACAGTACTAAATAAAACACATTGAAAGGGTGATGCAAACAAATCAGCTTTGTTCTCCACTCCAGCACAGAGCACAAGGTAAAGCACTTCAGGTCAGGAATATCCTGTGGAGGACAGAACCAGAGCTTGTGACTGACCTGCCCAGCATCCTCACAAAAAGCACATTCTGACCACACCACGCCAGGGTTTGGCTCACGTTCGACCAAACCACAGCTCTGGGGAGGCAAAGGTGAAGACCTGCGGGGAATCCCTGACCTTACTTTGACCTCCAAATTTACATCAGAACAAATGACTCCCTCACCCCCAGCGGGGTTCTCACAGCCCCGTCTGCAGCGAGGCACAAAGCAGACAAACCCCGTGCTCAGCACTGCGCACGTTGTCTGTCTGTCTGTCAGCACCCGCAGGGCTGCACAGCCCGCCCAGCCAGGGCAGGGGCAGTGTGCCAGCAAGGAGCAGAAACCAGTTTGTGCAGACAGCCCCCAGTTAGAAAAACAGAGCCCAGCAACGAGTGGAAAAAGGGAGAGGTCCCAAGCGACACAAGGTAACGTGCCCGTGCCTTCCCCAGAGCGCACTGCCGGCACATGCAGCGACCCCCGAGTGAGCTGCCCGTGCTCCATCCTCATCGCAGAGACCAAGGCAACCCCAAAGCAAAGACCCACTGACGGGCCCGGGGAACCGGCTGCCCCGCCAGCAGGGCCTGTCCCTGGTGCGCAGCCGGGCCCACGGGCTGTGCCGGAGCCGCTCCCGCTCCCCGGCGGCCGCAGCTGCCCGGGACATTGCGCTGCAGCGCGGAGGGGGCACCGGCCGGGCCGGAGGGCCCCCCATCTCCTGCCTCCCGGGGCCGTGAAGCCCGGCCCGGCCGCCCCGGGGTCCGGCGGGGGGGG
>VXBA01003923.1:143414-159574 GCA_013399895.1 Serilophus lunatus
AGGGCTGGCGCGTCTCCATGGAGGTGAGGGGCCGGGCCCGCGCCCACGGGCCCCGACGGCGCGGGGGGCTGGGGGCTGCCGGTGCCGCCTCCCTCCCGGGGGCGGGGGGTCGCTCTGCCTGTCCCGGTGCCGCCGCCGCCGTGTGTCCCGGTCCCCGCGGCCGGAGGCCCCCGCGGCCCCGGGGACACGGGCGGGTGGGAGATCCCCGCGGGGAAGGAGGAACCGGGGGGTCACAGGCCGGGGGGAAAGAGCGCGGGGTGAAAGCAAGCGGGAAAACCCGCGGGAGCAGGTCCGCCCTTCTTTCCTGAGGCGAAGGGTCCGCGCCCCGCTGTGCCGCTTCCCTGGTTTACCTGGATCTAGGGCAGTCTGCGGGAGGAATTCCCGGGGCTGCTCCCAGCCTCCTGTGGCCGGTGCTGGCTCTGCCGGACTCGGCGTGGGCAGCTGGGGTGCGGGCAGACCCTCCCCGGGGTCTGTTCCCGGCCCTGCCCGCGCTGCTCTGCTCGCAGCAGGGATTGCCCCTGGTGCCTGCAGCCCCCTGGGGCTGCTCTGGGGGGAAGCAGGACCCGTGCGGGCTGCTAGGGGTGGGGTTTTGCTGCTGCAGTGGGACAGAGGTTCCCTCCTTGCTGTGTGTGGGGAGCCGAGCTCTGGCAGAAGGGGCAGGGTCGGTGCTTGTGCTCCTGAGAGACGCTCGGGGCACCTGTGTGCTGAGCTGGGCCCTCCCAGCGGCCCCTGCAGGGGGAACTGGTGGCACAGGGACGTTCCTGGAGCACCAGCAGGGAGTGGCTGAGCTCAGCACCGTGTTGAGGAGCCAGGCTGGGGTGAGGGAGGGCAGAGCTGATGGTCTGTGCAGCTGGTGGGCTCACAGAGCTCTGCCAGGGGAGTGGCACTGTGTGGGACAAGGCCCTGAGCTGCAGCTGTGGGCTCTGCCCTGCCCAGCTGCCCTGAGGCCAGCAGAGCTGAGTTACCCCGAAAAGGGGTGGATGGCAGGAGCTGAGCCTGCTGCAGATTGCTGCTGAGCCTGCAGGGAGGGAAAGGAGTGTTTCCCACCCAGCTGAGCATCCCAGTGCTCCCTGTGCTGCTCTCTGCCTTGCCCTGGTTTGTGTTTTTAACTTTTCTTCCTGTCCACTTGCACTTTTGCTCTTCTGCAAGACTTGGAGAAGGTTCTGAGCAAGTGTTTGTGCTTCAGGCTCTGGTTCTGTGTGTGTTGGTGGAGGCAGAGTGTATAAGTGGCAGGACAGAGGTATTTTGGGTGGCACAGGTTGTGTAAAGGGGCTTTTTGTTGCCTCTTACTTGGGTTTTAGGAGCCTCCAAGTGAGGTGGCTCTGAAGAAATGCTGCACCTTCCCCTAGAGAGGGTTCTTTAGGAGTAAGGAAATGTTTGGGGCAGATAAAGGACCCAAAGGTAACTTATTTTTAGATTATTTTTAACTCCTCTTTCTGCTGCTGTGTCAGTCCCCTGGGACTTGTCCCCATTGCAGTGTGGTGGGTTTGCTGCCTCACTGGGCCCTGGGAATGTTCAGAACTGTGAGCATGAAAATGCTGGGTCTGGGTTTACCCTGGGTTTCATTCATGCTCTCTCCAGTGAGCTCTGGGAAAATCTCCTGCATTACCGTTTAGAGGAGATTTTTTTCCTCTGAACTCAGTTTGTCCCTTGCTCTTCTCACCCCAGGGCCAGCAGTTCCACTGCCCTGAGGGCTGAGCAACCCCAGCCCTTCTGTGATCCCATGTGCCTGGGCAGGGAGTAGAGCTCTCCCTTTACAAGGTGGAGGGACTCTGGAGGGCAAAGAGCCCTTACCCAGGGAACCCTGCACAGAAAGGCAGAGGAGCTCAGAGGCTGCTGGGCTGGACAGAGTGTGGCTGTGTGTGTGTGAGTTCTGGGGCATGGCTGGCACTGTGGGCACATTCAGCTCTCTTGGAGTAAGCAAAGTGTTTGGGGACAACTGTAGCACATTGAAGGTCATGAACCCCAGAAAAGGTCCAGTTGCTGAACACACCCCAGGCTGGTTCCTGAGCTCAGGGTCTGGAGTGGGGGGGGAGGGCTGCACTTGCAGGAGTGTCAGGAGCTGAGCTGGGCAGGGGGAGCCAGGGGGGAAAGGTGCAGCCCAGGTGGGTTTGCTTCCTTTGCTCTCCTGGGGTGCTGGAGGTGGAGCACCTGTGGCTGTGCCTCCCTCAGAGGTGGTTCCAGGGGACCTGGGGGAGAGAGGGGCTGAGCAGAGGGTGTGACCTGTGGGATGTTGGTCTCTGTGCTGGAGCATGCCCAGAGGTGGGAGCAGAGCTGGGCAAGGCACAGGCCTGAGGAGGAGCAACTGGGAGGGCCCAGCCTGGAGAAGGGGAGTGCCAGGGGGACCTTCTCAGTGTCTTCAACTCCCTGACAGGAAGGGGGGGTTGGGCTCTGCTCTCTGGGAACAAGGGCCAGGAGGAGAGGGAACGGCCTCAGGCTGGGCCAGGGCAGGGGCAAGGGGGGGATTGGGGACAATTTCCTGCCTGGAAAGGGCTGTGCAGCCCTGGCACAGCTGCCCAGGGCAGGGGGGGATCCCCATCCCTGCAGGGATTCCAGAGCCCTGTGGATGTGGCACTTGGGACATGGGTCAGCACTGTGGCCTTGGCACTGCTGGGGGGAATGGTTGGAATCCACGGTGTCAGGGGGCTTTTCCAACCCAAATGAATCTGTGTTTCTATGATTTTCTGGGGGTCTAACACCATCCCTGTCATTGCAGATGTTTGCTCTCTCTTTCAGGATGCCCACAACTGCATTCCTGAGCTGGACAGTGAAACAGCCATGTTCTCTGTCTACGATGGACACGGAGGTAACTGGGCCCCCCTGGGCTGCCCCTGGCTGCTGGCACAGCCTGCCCTGCCTGGGAGGTGTTCTCCTTGCTGCATGGCACTGGGGGGGTCTGACTGTTTCTCAGGGATCCCAGGAGGGCAATCAGGGATTGGTCTGAAATTAAAAGCAGATTTGCATTTGGTCTTCTGTAAGTCTTGGGAATGGCTGTTTCCAGGGTGGGTAAGGTGGGCAGGAGAGTCAGGGAAAGAAAAGTGGTAAGAAAAAAGGTTAAGAAAAAACACCAAATTGGACTAAAAGTCTGACTGTGAGGCAGTGTGTGCTGGTGGTTGCCCAAGGAAAGGGTGGAAATCAGAACAGGAAGATGCATCCACTGCTGTAGCTGCTCACATCCCATTCCCAAGGTAAGAGTCCCCTCAGCTGGAGGCTGCAGCCATTCTGTGCTGGAGACATGCTGGAGTCTCCCTGGTGAGCTGACTCCTCATGAATTTGTCTAATTGGATTTTAAACAGGTTTCTGTTTGATTATTTGCATTGTGCATTTTGTATAGAATTATTATTTGAAAAATATAGGATTAAATCTGCTGCCTGATAATTTCACTGCAGTACCTCCAACTCATGAGCAATGAGTGAGGAATCACTTTTCACTTTGGATTTCATTTACAGCTGAATATTGCCATTAAATATTATTGCTAATATCACAGAATTCTTTCTGCCAGTATCACATAAAAGCACAAGGTCCTGCTGTTAAATCTCACCAAGAATTTTAGTTTTGATCATTCCCAGTGATCCATCACGTTTTCCTGACCTCTTCTGATGGTTTCTGTTGAGCAGCAGCTCTTGGAGGAGCTCTCCCTGTGTCCCTCCTCCTCCTGAGAGCTGCTCCTGCCCAGCCTCACTGCTTGTCCCATGGCAGCCTGGGATGGAAAACTTTGGATGATTTATTTGAAAAAGCTTTTTGCAAATCTTTATGGAGTAGATGAACTAAACTGCCTGTTCCCTTCCTCTTATTGGCTCTGAGACACACTGGGCAGTCTGTGCCCCTGCCCACCCTGGGTGTTACCATTTCTCCAGCCTGCTGTGTTCCCACACCAGCTCTGCTGCTCTGGGGTGCTGTGAGCCCAGCTGCCCCCATCTCTGAGGCAGTTTAGTGTATGTTGGTGTGACCTGTCTGCCTCTTGTTTCCCTGGTACAAGGCAGGTTTCAGTGAAAGGTTACACAGTGCAGTTCATCATTTCCACTTGCCTTTAGACTGGAGGTATCCAAAATTGCCAATTTGAAAATTAAAGCTTAAGACCTTTTTTTCCAGTAGCCCTTACTAAAAAGCTCAGCCTGAGTAGGTTGTTGGTGAGTAGCAATTCCAAAGATGCTGTTTCAGGCTGTAGAATGTATTTAATGCTCTGAAGTTATTTTCCCCCTTAGAACTTCATCTTAGAGTGTGCAGAGACCTGGGTGGAGCAGTCACTGAAATCCTGGTAGCACCTTTGAGGACATGGGGGTGGTGGGTCGGTGCTGAGAGGCAGAGAATGACAAGGAGATGGGATGCAAGGGTTCAGCAGCCACTCACCTCAGTGCAGAAACTCAGAAATCATTTGTGAGTGTCAGGCAACAGGAAAGATAAGGACCATGGGCCAAGAGTGATTTCTCAGTTCTCTGGGCCCAGTGTGTTGGTGTCACAGCTGGCAGGAAGGTCTGTTGCATGGGTTGCGTTTGAGGGAGACTTGGGGCACTCGTGGCATTCCTGTTAGTGTGGGACATGAAGGAATGTGCTTGGCATTCTTAAAACCCATGGGGAATAGTCAAGACAGGTGTTAGGGAGAGGCAGGGGATGTGTAAGCACTGGCCTGGCTTTCTAACTCGTGTTTGAGGTTTCTAGGGGTTGAATCTCTGCAGCTCTTCCTGGACAAACCTTATCAGGAAGGATATGGGTATAGTGGGACCTGACTCTGAAGAACAGCTTTTGCCCTTCCCTACCACTGTGTGTTTTTATTGGTGCTTCAGTTCTTTGAAGCAGTTTCTCAGGTTTCTCCCATCTTAGGAGTTGTTTTCTGGGTGGGAACCTTGCTAAGGTTTATTAGCTGCCAGTGCAAAATCTGAATTTAGCTTGTCTTACACACCTTGCTCTTCTTCCAGCCTCCTGTAAGCTTTCTGCTTTGGATGGGTTGGAAAAGTTTATTTGAAAAGAGAGTGGGTTTGAGCAGTTTCTGCATATTAACATTTTTCATTTCACACATCAGTTTTTCTGTTAAATTTCCCCCCTGTGGAGAGCCCTTGCAGTGTTTGAAAGGTGCTGCTGGATTGGTTTTTTGCATTCCTCAGCTTCCTTTTTATGTGCCCTGGCCTCCCTTCCCCCACATCCTGGATAATGATGCTTGGGCACTCTGCCCCTTTAGTGGGGGTGTCTGATCAGTCTCTGTTTCCTTGTGCTTTAACCTTTTACCTCTTCCTTTTAATGACTTTCTTCATTGACACATATCTTGCATTGCTTGTCTGCTTTGGGGTTTATTTCTCTCTCTTTGCTGTTTTCCTCTTCACTTATTTTTCATTAATATTACTATTATTATTGCTGCTTTAAATTCCTCTCAGCTCAAGGTTTTCCTCCCTTTTGCCCTTCCAGTCCTCTCCCCCATCCCACAGGCAGAGGGGGGCAAGTGGCCATGTGGGGTTGAACCATGAGAGTCCTTTCCTGGCACCCAGTGTGGGGCTGGAAGAGTTGGAGCAAATGACAGGTTGACAGAGCAGGTTAGAGGGGATTTACATCTGTTCACAGCTGCAGGTCACCACAGCTGTTCCTGGTACCCTGCCCTGACCATCACTGTGCCCTCCTGGCCTGACCCACGCCCTGCTCCTCTTTGTGCTGCCCCTGCTAGAGGCTGAGGTTGGCTCCTGCTCTTCACTGGGCTCTGCAGGGATTAGTGCTGTTTGCCTGGGAGAGCTGTTATTCAAACACTGACCTTGGGCCTAATCTGGCATTTGTGCTCTGCACTGAGGCCATCACTGTCCTTCAGGTCCCATCCCATGGAGACAATTAACAATTCTTCACCTTCCCCCAAGAAGTTTTTGTGGAGGAAACACAGAATGGCCACGGCTTCACCACCCTCACAGGCAAGACTTTCTTCCTAATGTCCCACTTAGCCCTGCCCTGTGTCAGTGTGAAGCCAGTCACCCTTGTCCTGTCCCTCCTGGCCCTTGTCACAGGTCATCCCCAGTGTTCCCAGGTCAGACCCAGTCTCTTTGGTCCCTGGATCCTTACCATGGACTGTTTTTCAGAGCTGTATAGCAGCAGCAGTTTTTCCCTTTCTGTTCTCTATCAATGGCCACTTGATCCCTTTTCTGTGGGCACATTGGAAAAGTCCCTTGTCTGCTGTTTTCTTTCTTTCTCCTAAATCTCCCCACCTCTCCACTTCCCACTGTGTTCCCTCTGCCTCTCCCTTTGCTGAGCTGCTGCTGCTGCTTTCCCCTCACTTCCCCTGCTCCCCGTTCCTTCACAGGGCTTTGCTCCTGCCTGCACATCTCCTTGTCAAGGTCAGCTGCCTGCCCAGCCTCCCCTGGGCTGGGAGAGGGGCAGGGCAGTTGGGATGTGCAGCAGCTGTTCCACCCTGTGCAGAGCAGTCTGTGTGAGAACCATCCTGTGGCCCCGAGGGAAGGGGCACCCGTGGCTCTGGCTGTACCTGCAGCCCCAGGAAGCCCCAGGGGCAGGGAGGCTCTGGAGTGCTGTGCCCTGTGACAGGGAAGGGCTGGTCCAGCACAGCCCCAGAGATGTTCCTGGTGGCAGGACCCACAGCCTGACCCCCTCCCCTCCTTCCTTCTGTACTCTTTTCATTTGTGTCTCAGTTGTTAGCTCTAATATTTCTCTCCTGTGACATGTGAGCCAGTCTCCTGAGTCCTGTATTGTTCTTTGCCTCATACACAAGCCTCCATGACTGGTCTGATCTCTTATAACTCACACTACTCATTCTGGTCCCCATTCAAGATAAACTACAGACATTCATGTTCCCTCACGTTATTCCTCCTCTCTTAATAACCCCTCCATGATCAGAAACCTCTCGTGCCCTGTGCCCTATGTGACACCACTAATTACTGAGCTGTGGGGGGAGCTCTGGTTTTTAAAAGTCTCTCAGCTGCTCCAGGATGGCACTTGGGTTGAGTTGTTGTTCCTCAGTCCTGGTTATTTCCTGGGCTCTTGGCATGGTGCTTCTCCCAGCTGCTGTTTGTTGTGCTGTGCACACACACCTCCCCTCCTGTACCCAAGTGGCTGCCCCATCTCCAGAAGGGCTCATCTCAAGCTGTGGGATCCCACTGTTGGTGTGAAACACACACTAAGACACAGGATGGTTTTTATGTGTAATGACACATTGGTAATGCCCTGTAAGAGCCTACATTGACCAAAAGCTTCCCTTTTCTGCCTGCACTGACATGTGAAAATAGACATTTCCAGGTAGCCTGGGCCTAAAGAGTTGGCCTAAATGTCACAGTGGGCCTGGGCTCCCTCTTGGGAAGCTCACAGCATCAGCCAAACCTTGTGGTTTGCAGCTCACTGATGTTTGCCAGGGCCATCAGCAGCACATCTTGCTCCCCTAGGGGTACATCCCCTGGGAAGGTGTGAGTGAGACCCCCAGAAGGAGCTGCAGCATCACTGTGCTGTGTCTGGGGGAGCTGTGGTTTGTGCCCTGGGGTGTGCCTTAGGAATTCAGTAGCTCAAGAGCATGCTCTGTCTGGGAGGATCATCCTCCTTCAATGGTTTCTGCTCTTTTTCAGGAGAAGAAGTTGCCCTGTACTGTGCCAAGTACCTCCCTGAGATCATCAAAGACCAGAAGGCCTACAAGGAAGGCAAACTGCAAAAGGTAAGGAGCCAACTCTGCCCTGGAACAAGGGAGTGCCAACGTGGAGGAGAGTCCTTGTGTCAGTACCTGATGCCACTGTGCAGGTTGTCCAGGGAGGTGATGGAGTCTCCATCCTTGGAGCTATCCAGCACCTGTCAGGATGTGGCCCTGGGCAGTTGGCTGTGGGTGTCTCTGGAGGAGCAGAGAGGGTCTGGATCAGGAGAATCCCACAGGTCACTGCCATTTGCAGCCATACTGTGATCCCATGTGGTGTGAGTGCTGGAAGAGACTGGATTGCAGAGCATGGCAATGCTTCCCTAAGCAAGGGGGAGCTGCCCTCTCATGTCTGTGTTCACTTGCAGGCCCTGGAAGATGCATTCTTGGCCATTGATGCCAAGCTCACCACGGAGGAGGTGATTAAGGAGCTTTCCCAAATGGCTGGGCGGCCCCAGGACGATGAAGATGAGAAGGAGAAAGTTGCTGATGAAGATGATGGTGAGTCAGATGCCACTGAGTAGACGAGGCTCCAGGGCAGGGACCGAGGGCAGCAGGGCCAGGTCTCCTTTGGCACAAGGTTTTCTGTCCCACTTTTGCAGTTAAATTTGGGCTGAGTTGAGCTGCCCTCCTCAGCACTGTCCGTGGCTCTGGGCTGGTGCTGGGGGAACCCAGATCCATTTGGGAGCTTAATGCTGGGGATAACAAGCCAGGCTGCCACCATTGTCCACGGGGCTTCCTCCACAAGGTGCAGGGTTCCAGGATGTCAGGATCACTGAGCTGGGAAGTGGGCTGAGTTGTGGAAGGGAAATGATGTGGTGTGCAGCACTCAGCTCACCCAGGCTGGTGGCAGCCACCAGCTGCAGGTAGGAATGAAGTAGATCCTGGTCTCTTTGGCAATTCTTCCCACAAAGAAGCAAACGTTTCATCAGCAAGTGCCTGGAGCAAGGCAGGAGGTGATCCCTGGGTGGAATCCTGTGCTGATTTTGCTGAGTACCTTGTGGCCAGCTTTGAGGCAGATGCAAGGTGATACCATCACCTTGAACACTGTGTTGGTCTGGAGACACTGAGTTTATTGACCCTTGTTCTCCAGCTGACAGGGATGAAGTAGGTGGTTGGTTGGGTTTTCATTCTCTTTGTCCAATATTCTCAGGAGGATTTGGGTATGTGTTTTCCTTTTGGGATTAAACAGAAGAGGAAACTATAGCCAAGGGGATGTCAGTAGGGAAGTGATGGTAAGTAGCTTATGGTTCAGGGAAAGTCATCCCATTTTCTGCCTAGTCCCACTCAGGAGATGCGCTGTGGTCACTGCCCAAAACTGTGCTTTCACCTGTTGTACCTGTCCAGGTGATACCTGGTAGGGATTCCTGCAGTGTTTCAGGCCCATGAAGTGACTATTCTCTTCTTGTGCTGCATCATTATTGACCAAACCTGCACATGGAAGTGGCAAATCTGCTCCCCCATGGCTCCCAGGGAGCCTGCACTTGAGAAAGTGAGGCTCTACCCCTAGCCTTGCACCTGGTGCAAAGGCTCTGTGCTGCATTTGAGTCCTGCATTTTGGCCGCAAAAAACCCCTGCAACCTTATAAGCTGGGGGCAGAGTGGCTGGACAGTGCCCAGGTGGAAAGGGACCTGGGGGTGCTGACAGATAGCCAGCTTAACATGAGCCAGCAGTGTGCTCTGGTGGCCAAGAAGGCCAACGGCATCCTGGCCTGCATTAGGAACGGTGTGGCCAGCAGGAGCAGGGAGGTTATTCTGCCTCTGTACTCGGCACTGGTGAGACCACACCTTGAGTGCTGTGTCCAGTTCTGGGCCCCTCAGTTTAGGAAGGACGTGGAGATGATTGAGCGTGTCCAGAGGAGAGCAACGAGGCTGGTGGAGGGTATGGAGCATAAGCCCTACGAGGAGCGATTGAGGGAGTTGGAACTGTTTAGCCTGGAGAAAAGGAGGCTCAGAGGTGACCTTATCGCTCTCCTTTTAGGAAGTTGTAGTCAGGTGGGGGTTGGTCTCTTCCACCAGGCAGGAACTGACAGAACGAGAGGACACAGTCTCAAGCTGCGTCAAGGGAGGTATAGGTTAGATATTAGGAAGAAGTTTTTTACAGGAAGAGTAATAAAGTTGTGGAATGGACTGCCCAGGGAAGTGGTGGAGTCACCATCCCTGGATGTGTTTAAAAAAAGGCTGGACATGGCACTTGGTGACATAGTCTAGTCTAGTTGAGGTTCTAGGGTAAGGGTTGGACTAGATGACCTTGGAGGTCTCTTCCAACCTTGTGATTCTGTGATTCTGCTGTCAGTCAGCCAGGGAGCACTGGGGGGACTGTAAGGCTGTGCTGTGGTCAGAGCTGTGGCCCTGCTGTTCCCACCCTGCTCACCTGGGCCAGCGCAGCCTGGCTGTGTGCTCACAGGGAGCACTGCTGGAACTCTACAGCAGCTGCCTCAGCCAGGGCTGGACCCAGAGGGGTGGGTATCCTGTTGTGTCCTCACCCCCTCCCTTTTCCATTTGCAGTGGATAATGAGGAAGCTGCTCTTCTGCACGAAGAAGCCACAATGACCATTGAGGAGCTTCTCACACGTTATGGACAAAACTGCACCAAGAACCTCAAAGCCAAGCCTGCAGCTGCAGCTGGGGATGGCCCTGCAGAGGGGACAGGCAAGCAGCACCATGGGGAGCCCAACATGAACGGAGAGGCTGACCCAGGGGAGCTCCCTGACCACAAGGAGAGGAAGAACGGGAAGCCAGAGGAAGAAATCACGGGTATTTCCTCCAGCTCAGACAAAGCCAGCGCTGGAGGCAACAGCCCTGCTCTGCAGAAGCCTGACCTAGGCAAAGGTGACGAGGCCGTCACCTCTTCCACTGGGGAGGCCGGGCCCTCCTGCTCCTCCACGGGGAAGCCCCAGCGCACAGCCAAATCCAAATTTTTTGAGGACAGTGAGGATGAGTCAGATGAGGTTGAGGAAGAGGAGGAAGACAGTGAGGTAGGAAACAGCACTGGGACAGAGTGGCCTTGTGGCTGGGCAGAATGCATTGCTTATGGTGGTACTTGAGAGGAGCCCCTGGCTCATCCTAGGAGTGTCCTAGGAGCAGGTGTTTCAGGCCGATCCTTCGAGGTCATCCCATGGGAATGTTTGGGATTGTTGAGCTAACCCTGAAGGACACACACCCTCATCCTGCAGCAGCCATAGCCCTCAGTCCTGCTGCATGTACCATCCCTTCATCCACTGTTGTAGTGACACCAGCTGCTCCGGTTGTAGCCATCAGGTGTGGGGGACACATGCTAGGTCACCTCACACCTCTGGGGGAACTGACTGTGGGTCCCCAGGATGGAGGGGCCAGTGGGGGGGAGGGCTCAGAGTGTCCTGTGTGGCTCCTTTCTTGTAGGAATGCAGTGAGGATGAGGATGGTTACAGCAGTGAAGAGGCAGAGAATGAAGATGATGAAGATGACACTGAAGAAGCAGAGGAGGATGAGGATGAAGAGGAGGAAATGTTGTTACCAGGCATGGAGGGGAAAGAGGAGGTGCACACCCTGTTCTTGTGTTCTGCAGTACAGAGTGGAGCCAGGGGCACTTGGGAGGCTCAGCAAGGGGCTGTTCCTGTTCAGGTGGGGATGGAACACCCCCTGTGCTCTCCTGGGGCTGAGGGAGCTGCTGACAGCCTGGGTTTGTGCAAAGCCTGAGGGATGGACTTGGTCCTGGGCAGCAGGTTGAGATAGAAGCAGCTGATCCCCCTGCTGGGTGTGAGGTGCTTGTGCTAGAGCCATGGGTATGGCAGGCCATGAACACAGGAGAATCCTGACCCACTGAGCTACGGGAGGCTGGTCAGAGGTGTTTCCTGCCCCTGCCTCTCCATGATGTCACTCCTGCTTGTTTCACACCTCCCTCAGGCTCTCTCCATCGTTCTGTGTGTGCTCATGGGGGTCTGGGGCACCGCTGGGGCTGTGGCAGCTGGGGCTGGGGCAGCTGGGGCTGGCTCCCTTAGTGCCCAGACACAGAGCCAGAGGAAGGAGTGTCACCAGCCTCTCGTGTCTCTCGCAGCCCGGCTCGGACAGCGGCACCACGGCTGTGGTGGCTCTGATCCGCGGCGAGCAGCTGGTGGTGGCCAACGCCGGGGACTCGCGCTGCGTCGTGTCCCAGGGCGGCAAGGCCGTCGACATGTCCTACGACCACAAGCCCGAGGATGAGGTGGAGCTGGCCAGGATAAAGAATGCTGGTGGCAAGGTCACCATGGACGGGAGGGTGAACGGCGGCCTCAACCTCTCCAGGGCCATCGGTGAGCAGGACGGGGGTGCTGGCAGGCTCCCAGCACTGCCAGCCACTGGGACTGGGCAGCAGGGGTTAACCAGATGGGTAGAACCTAATGTTTGATGGGAGATTTCAGTCTGATTGAAGAAAACAGCAGTGAAACAGTTGGATGCCAGTGCAAAGCAGCATCTGCCACCTCCTAGGCTATTGTGCCAACAGCTGGATTGTCAGAAACCAGCTCATGTAAACTGTCCCAAAACCAGGTTGCTGCCTTTGGAACAGGACTTTTCCAGCTCTCTGGCTGTTGAGAGATCTTGTGTTGCGTCCTGGGGACCTACCATGACCTGTGTCATGGCAGTTACAGTTGTACAGAAGGACCCAAACCATTGAAATCATTATCCTGGGGTAAAGAAATAGAAACATCTTTAGGATAGGAACAAGGAATTTGTTTATCTAGGGCAACACTGGTATTCCTACCTGCTATTTTACAGTGGGCCTGGAAGTCCCTTTGTAGGGTCTGATTCCCAATGAACTGGTAGCTGGAGCTGAGGGTCAGTTTTCTCAAGTGAGCTTTGGATTGTAGAATGAACCCTGGAATGTTTTGAGTGGGAAGGAACCTTAAAGAACATCTTGTGCCAACCCCCTGCCACGGGTAGTGATACTTTCTAGATCAGGTTGCTCTAAGCCCTGTCCAGCCTGGCCTGGAGCACTTCCAGGCATGGGGCAGCCACAGCCTCTCCAGAGGTGACAGTTTTGTGTGCTGGTGGCCTGGTGATGCCCCAGGAGGTGGGGAAGGAGCACTCGGTTTGCTGTGAAGGAGAAGCTGAGGTGGCCAAGGCCCCTCTTCCCTGGACTGGCCAGAGCTGACACGTGGAACCTGCAGTGGTTCCTGTGTCTCACAGCCCACTGCCTGATCCCAGGCCATGGGAGCACTGGTTAATCCCACTGGGGCTGCCCTGTGGTGGGGCACTGCTGCTCACTGTGTGGGGCAGGCAGCACTCCCTGTGCCCACACATCCTCCTTCTTCCTCACTGCAGGGGATCACTTCTACAAACGGAACAAGAACCTCCCTCCAGAAGAGCAGATGATCTCTGCCTTGCCTGACATCAAAGTGCTGACAATAAATGACGACCACGACTTCATGGTCATTGCCTGTGATGGAATCTGGTGAGTGGTGAGGGAGCTGTTGTGCCGCTGGGGCATTGCTTCTCTGGTTTTTCCCTAGACCTGGGCCTGGGGAAGGCCTGTTGGGCAGTGGTGTGTGTGCTGCCTTCACCTGCCCTTCTGACTTCTCTGCCCTGCAGGAATGTGATGAGCAGCCAGGAAGTGGTGGATTTCATCCAGTCCAAGATCACTCAAAAGGATGAGAACGGAGTCCTGCGACCGCTCTCCTCCATTGTAGAAGAGGTAAAATCTGGAGCTCTCCTCTCCCTGCAGCAATGTGGGGTTTTTGTGTCCCAGCTCAGTGCCTGGCTTTGACCTCTCATTTCCTCGGATGGGCTCGTTCAGTACCTGGGAGATCTGGCAGCTCATGGGGTGCAATGGGCAGGAGCAGAAATGCCCCTGCAATAGAGCCCAGTTCCCTGGGCACTGCAGCCAGTGTCTGACCTCAGGGGTGCTGTCCAGCCAAAGGACTTGCTGCCCACATTCAGAAACCCCAGGCTGCTCAGGCAACTTCTGCCTGGTGGGAACAGCATTTGACCCATACAAGCCTGGCCTGGCAGCCCTTGAACCACTGTCAGGTGCAGGAACAGGGGCCTGGTGCCTTGGGGTGGTCCCAGTGTGTGTCTGTGCTCTCTGCTGACCTGCCCTGTCCCTCCCCAGCTGCTGGATCAGTGTTTGGCTCCAGACACCTCAGGGGATGGCACTGGCTGTGACAACATGACCTGCATCATCATCAGCTTCAAACCCCGTAACACACACCCGCCCGCCGAGAGCGGGAAGCGGAAACTGGGGGAGGAGAACGGCGGGGACAGCACCAAGAAGGCCAGGCTGGAGTAGCAGGGCCCGCCCAGGGACTGGGCTGTGCCCACCAGACTCTTGTTTCTTACCCATGCTGAACTCAAGACTCCAAGTCTTGTCCTTTTTTTAGCCTTAGCAGAGGCCTTGTTTGTCCGTGTCCTGGTCGGGGGGTGGGGGGCGGGTCTGGTTAGCGAGGGCGTGTCGCACTGTCCATCCGGCACCATTCCAGAGAGGGAGCAGGACGGAGCTGTGCCCGGGGGCGCCACAGCGCGGAGCCCGTGGTGAGGAGGAGGATGTCCCCCCATTGTCTCCATGTGGTTGTTGCCATTTCTGTGCCTGTGAATTTCTGTTCGGAGGGAAGAACTTTTTCACTGTTGAGGTTTTTTTAATCTGCACCCGATTATTTAAGGCCCTTTCTGTTTTTATTTGTGAAACAATCTGGCGGTGGTGTTGCAGCCATGCTGCAATTCAGTTGTACACTTTCAATCAATACTTTTTTCAAAGTAAAAGACTGGAAAACACAGCTGTGCTCTTGGTCCTTGGTTCTTTCTTGGAGGGGGACATGAAGAAGGTGGGGTGGAGAGAACAGTTGTCCCTGGGGTCTTGGAACACTGCAGGGCTTTGACCTGCAGCTCCCAATACCCCCAGGATGACAGATGTGAGTCCCTGAAAACAGTCTGGGTCTGCTGAAGGGACAGGAGCACTGGTCAGCCCCCTGAGCTCACCTGCCTGCAGCAGGCAGCCCTTCTGTCAAGGGGCAGCTCCTCCCTGAGGCACAGCTCATACAAGGTATGTCAATACCTGTGGCTGCTCATGCAGGAGTGAGGTTGCTGGGCTGTAAACTGATGGAAAGCTGAGCTGTGGAGGTGGGCTCTCCTGGTGCATCAGAAACAGCCCATAGACCTGGCAAACTGCTGGAGAAGGTGAGCACTCTGGGGTGAGGTTTTTTTGGTATTTTTTTTTTCACACAACTGGCCCCTTTGTGTCTGTTTCCCACACTTGTTCTTCTCCCCAGTCCCTACTTCCCCCACAGCCTGGAGTGGTCTCACCTTCCCCAAGATCCCAAAGGGAGCCACGAGCCCTGTGGGCAGCAGCCCATTGCTGCCCTGGACCTCGGGCACCCCTGGTTCTGACCATCCTGAAGGCCCTGTGGCAGTGGGGCTCCTGCCTCTGCTGGCTCTGCAGAGCTGACCAGGATCTCTCAGCACACAGCTCATGGGATCCTGTGCATGTTCCTGGTGAGCTGCCAGGACAGAACCTGCCAAAGCAGCCATAGCAGAACCCCAGTCTGTTCCTGAGCAGCTGCAGCAATAATGCAAACACCCGCAGCTCTGAGGGCCTTTGATGTGGCACAGGACAAACCCAAGAGGGTTAGATGGGATGTTGGGACAAAATTCTTCCCTGGGAGGGTGGGCAGGCCCTGGCACAGGGTGTCCAGAGAAGCTGGGGCTGCCCCATCCCTGGAGTGTCCAAGGCCAGGTTGGACAGGGCTTGGAGCCACCTGGGATAGTGGAAAGGTGTCCCTGCCCATGGCAGGGGAAGAGAGATGAGCTTTAAGGTCTCTTCTACCCTAAACCCTTTTGTCATTCTGTGACTGACAACTCTGAGCAGTAAGTTCTCCAGAAACAGCTTTTTTCCCCAGGAAGCTTCAGTGGAGTCAGAGTGGCCTTAGGAACGACACCCTTCCCTGATACTGTACCTCATGTGGCCTCATGTCCCTCACCCACAGCCTATGGCATTGCCCTGTGGTCCTTCCACACTGGCCTGGCTGCAGGATGAATCCCTGTGGGGATCAGCACCTGCAGATTGGAGCAGAGGGGTGCTGCTGGCCCCAGCCCTGCACCCTGCCCTCAGGGCAGCCCAGGACCACTCCTGGCACAGAGGGCCAGGGCTGGATGCCACAGCTTTGTCCTCATCCACATGCAGAAACAAAGCCTGCCCCCCACGCCAGGGGGTCTACAAGGGGGCTGTGCTGTCAAGGGCATTGTGCCACAGGAGAGAGGGACCCTCGGGAAGCAGCTTTGTTTCCCAGCGGTGCCTCTGGAGAAGGGGCTGGTGCAGGGCACAGCAGGGCTGGGTGTGGCCAGTGCTCACCCAGGACCTCACTCCCAGGGCTGGAGGTGCCTGCAGAGGGGGACTGGCTCTGCCACAGGAGGACACAGGGCCGGTGTGTCGACTGAGGCTCTTCCTGTCAGCCCCCCTCACTCCACAGGGACCCCCATGGAGCTGCCCCTGTCACTGGTGGCTCCCAGGGAGTCCCCAGAGAGACTCTGCCCAGACAGGGCACTGCTCAGGCTCTGCTGCCAGGCAGGACCGACACCTCCACCTCGACGGTGACACCTTCCCTGCGGACAGA
>VXBA01003923.1:180179-194509 GCA_013399895.1 Serilophus lunatus
TCCGTATGTACCGGGGCTGGGCGGGGCGGGGGCGCTCCCCGGGGTGCGAGGCGGTGCCGCCGCGGGCGATGCTGCGGGACACCGGGGAGCGTCTCTGTGTTCTGGAGCTGATCACGGTGTTTCGGGGCAGGGGAAGCGTCGCCGGCGGGAGATCCGGACCGTGCGGGGGGAGGAGGAGAAGTTTCCAAATCCCCGAGAAAACCCGGGCGGCCCCAAATCGGCCGCGATGGGGCGGCGGAGGGGCGCGGCGAGAGCTCCGCCAACGGGGCGGTGCCGTCCCCGGGGACTCCCGGGAAGCGCGGCAGGAAGAGCAAGGCCGAGGTGCTGCTGCTGGAGCTGTCGCAGCCCCCGGAGCCCCTCCGGGTGCAGACGGTGCTGGGCGGCACCGAGGAGCGGGACGGGCTGGAACCCCCCCGGGGCGGGCGGCCCAAGAGGAGGGCGGCCAAAGTGTAAGTGGGGACAGCGATGGCGGTCTGGGGGCACCTGTGGGAGAGCTGGGAATGTTCCCCTGGAGAAGGGAAGGATCCAGGGAGAGCTTGGAGCCCCTCGCAGAGCCTGAAGGGGCTCCAGGAGAGCTGGGGAGGGACTGGGGCCAAGGGCTGGGGGGACAGGCCCCAGGGAATGGCTTCCCACTGCCAGAGGGCAGGAGAGATGGGATATGGGGAAGGGATTCTTGGCTGGGAGTGGCACAGGGTGCCCAGAGAAGCTGTGGCTGCCCCATCCCTGGCAGCGTCCAAGGCCAGGTTGGAGCCCCCTGGGACAGTGGGAGGTGTCCCTGCCCAGGGCAGGGGTGGGACTGGGTGGGATTTAATGTCCCTTTTGACTCAAACCATCCCCTGAATCGCTGATTCTGTGCCCTGTGCCTCCCCCAGGGGGTCTCACTGTGTTTCCTGTAGGACTCTGTCCCATGGGATGGGCTGGTTCCCCTCGGAACGATCCTTTCCCACTTCAGGGAACGTGTTTGGATCCGGGAGCCCCGGATCCCGGGAGAGTAGCTGCCAGTGGGTGGGGAAGCTTCCCTGGTTCCTGGCAAAGCACAAGGTTGTTGAGGGGAGCAGGGCGAGCTGGGAGGGCCTCGTGCTGCTCCGGGGAGCTCGGGGCGCCCCGTGTGCTCGGGGCCTGCGGAGCAGCTCCATGGCCCAGGGCCGGAGGGGGCGTGTGCCGGCCCAGGAGAGGCAGGGCTGCCCCTGCGCCCTCCCACCGCTCACCTGCGGGCGCTGCCGCGGCGTCCCAGGGCTCTGCTGTACCTGCAGGAGCTGGCGGAGGAGCTGATGTCCGTGTGCCACGGCCCTGCTCCTGCCGGGGAGGCCGCGCAGGCCCCGCCCGCGCAGAGGAGGAGCCGCAGGAGGAAGGAGGAGGACGGGGACAGCGACGACCCCGCGCGAGACGCCGACTTCGTGCCCTCGCAGGAGGTGCTGCGGGCGGAGCAGGAGGAGGAGGAGGAGGAAGAGGAAGAAGAGGGCAGCGACGTGTTGCTCAGCGAGGCGTCGGAGCCGGAGCTGGAGGCGCCCCGAGGGCACGGCGGGAGGACGGCGGCCACGGGGGTGAGGGAGGGGCAGTGACCCTGCAGCGGCAGCTCCTGGGGCAGGACACGGGGGGGGCACAGGGCCAGAGGCAGCTCTGGGCGAGGGGCACTGGGGATGGCAACAGGGAGAGGCTTTCTGAGAGGGAGCAGAGCCTGAGCTGCTGTTGGAGCAGTGGGAAGTGGAGGCAGGCCGTGGCCTCCTGGAAGCCCAGCATGGCACGGGGACAGTGGCTGGGGAGAGCTCTGTGCTTGGGGGCTGAGCAGGTGTTCTTTGGGACAGGCAGATCCCCCGGGGCTCGGGGGATGTCTGGGGCCTGCTCTGAGTCTGCTCTTGTGCCCAGAGATCCAAACCCCTGTGCAGAGGACTCGCTCCCAACGGCTTCCACAACTCCATCATGGCCCCAGTGGAGAAGAGCTCCAGCCTCACCTGCAGCCTGTGAGTGGGGCCTCGGGGTGCTAGGGCACTCAGGGGGCCACAGGATGGTCACTGGTGCCCTGGTACCACCGCAGCCACAGGCCCAAGGGCAAAGAAGCTTTCAGGAATGTTAGCATTCCACCAGGATGGGGCAGGGCTGGGCCAGGGGGTGCAGGGAAGGGCAGGGGCTGTGCCACAGGCAGAATGTGGGGAGGGGCAGCTGCCCATGCCCTGGGGAGGGGACGAGGGGAGGGAGTGGTGCCTGTGCCAGGTGTGGGGCTGTGGCTGAGGCCTGGCACGTGCTGCAGGCGGGAGCAGAAGCACTCACAGTGGGAGTTCCCTGACTGGATTCCAGTGGAGCACCAGTGGATGTGGCTCTCTGACAGGTACTGTTGGAGCAGGAGGGGAAGGACTGGGGCTGGGAGGAAGTGGGGCAGTTCCCAGCAATGTCCAGAGTGAGAGGCTGGGGGGAGCTGTGCTCCTGCACCTCTCTGTGTCTGCTGGGGGGTCTCTTGGATTTGGCTTGGAGTAGCCCCTAGGGTGGCCAGCAGCAGGGCCTGCTGGGCCATGCAGAGCCTGGGACTGTGCTGGGGTGTGAGGCTGTGCTGTGGGTAAGGGGCGGGGGCAGGGAGACCTCTCACGTTCTGCCTGTGCAGCGAGGCTGCCCCATACCTGCCAGCAGAGGAGAAGTCTCCTCTCTTCTCCATTCAGCGCGAGGGCATTGAGGACAACGGTGCCTTGTACAGGATAAACAGGTGTGTGACAGGGTGTCCCCAAGCCTGGCAGGGCAGTGCTGTCCTGCAGGGGACTGGCAGTGAACCCCAGGGCGACATCCATGGGCTGGGCAGCTGACTCCTGCTGCTCCCTGAGGTCCCGGCGGCCTCTGTCCCACAGCAGCCCTCCCCCCTGTGCCCCTGCCAGGTTCAGCTCCCTGCAGCCCCACCCGGAGCGCCTGGACGTGTCCTTCTTCGTGGGTGGCCCGGTGTGGGCGATGGAGTGGTGCCCGACCCCCGAGGGCTCGGCAGCCCCGCAGTACGTGGCCGTGTCCTGCCACGGGAGCATGGAGGAGACACACAGCGTGGCCGGGGTGCACACGGGCCCCGCTCTCCTGCAGCTCTGGGGCCTGGGCACGCTGCAGCCAGAGCAAGGGTGAGTGGCCAGGCCTGGGCTGGGGGCTGGGGGCTGCCCAGACGGAGGGCAGGGCCGGGACCTCGTGTCCCGCCGTGGCTGGATGGGGGAGGCTCATCTTGTAGAGCCACCAGCCATAGCCTGAACCCCACGGGGGCTGTGCTGGTGGCCAGCTCTGCTGCTGGTGTGAACTGGTGTCTACTGGAGCTGCTGAGCACCAGCTGTCATGTTCCTCATGGCCCAACCTGTGCCTGCAGCTCTCCTGAGAAAGCTGGGCTGGCCTATGCCATCGCTGCTGACCACGGCTGCGTCTGGGACATGAAGTTCTGCCCCAGCGGTGCCTGGGAGCCACCTACCATGGCCCGGACGGTGAGTGCTGCCCAAAGGAGGCCACCCTTAGGTTCCTCGGGGGTCCTGAGGGGTGACCTGAGGGCCGTCTGTCCTTCCCCAGCACCCCCAGATGAGCCGGCTGGGCCTGCTGGCTGCCGCCTTCTCAGATGGCAGGGTGGTGGTGTATGCCCTGCCACACCCCGGGGCCCTGCGCTGTGCCAAGACAACCCAGGTAAAAGGTAGGAAGAGCTGCATCCTCCCACTGCACCAGGGTGGGGCTGTGAGCCCCAGGACTGGAGTCTCCCTCCCTTTGGGAGGCCACTGTGCTGGGGGGCTGCCAGCAGGACCACGGCCCAGCTCAGGAGCTGCGTGGTGGGGCAGTGAGCCCACCTGACCCCAGGATTGGGACCCTGCAGCCCCCAGCCTGATGTCTGGCACAATGGCACAGTGTGGGAGTCTGAGGCTGCTCTTTGGTGTCAGATGATGTCACAGCGCTGCTTTGTTCAGTCGTGGGGACACTGGAGCACCCTGGCTGGGACACAGCTCCCAGGAAGCCACTCGAGGCTGGGCACTGGGAGGGGGCTCTCAGCAGTGACTACTCTGGCTGTAATGGGGTGCAGGGCATGATGTAATCACACAGTGTGGCCCAGCCATTCTCCACATCTCTGCTGGCCACTAGGAGCCTGGCTGAGCCAAGTCCCAGGGGAGGGCTGGGAGCGCTGGACTGTCTCAGACTAATGGTGCCTGTAACGGGCTGTGCCGGGGCCGGGCGGGATTGATGGCTGGCGCGTGCCGGCGGGGGGCGCTCAGCCGTGGCCGACAGACAGCCCGCACGTCCACGCTGACGGTGGGAAATGGGCACGTGGGCCGTGTCTGTGCTGGCTGCAGGTGGCTGGGCCGCTGCCGCAGCCCCCACGTGGCCCCTCGTGGCGGGGGGGCCCCTCGGCTCCTGCCGCCAGCTGGGGCACGGCACGGCGGCGGCTGCGGCTGCACGTCCTGTGCTTGTGCTTCGTGGCTGGGCTGGAGCACTGGTTCCCAGCCACGGGAGCGGTGCCAGGCTGCGGTTTTGAGCCGTGCCGGGAGCTCCCAGGCTGGTATTGCTGTGCTGGCTGTGCCTGGGGCACCAGGGACCTGCACCCAGTGTTCCTGCCTGGAGAGTCAGGGCTGGTCTCCACGCCGTGTCCTGGCTGTCACAGCTGTGCTGGGGAAGATGCATGGCTTGTCCATGCCTCCACCCACGGCTGCCACAATATGGGCTGTCACGTGCCTGTCTGCTGCTTGCTGTGCCAGAGGACATCCCCACACGGGGACAGAGGGACCCCAGGACAGAGGGTGTGGGTCGAGGTCCCCACAGCACTCAGGGTGGACGATGCTGGTGGGAGGGATTCTCCAGCAGATGGAGCTGATGTGTGGAGGTCCCATGGGCACTTCATCCTGAGCCATTGGGCACAGGGGCTCTGCAGCCTGCCCTCCCTGGGAGTGCTGCCTGGCTGCTCCAGCTCCATCACACTGTGGAGCTGATATCCCATATGGCTGCTCCTTCCCTCCCTGGCATAGTCAGAGTCATGTCTGGCCCCTGTGTGTCACCATATCCCCTTGACTTTGGTGCTCATCATGGTGGGGCGGGATCACATCAGCTCTGCCCACAGACAACTGTTTCCTCCAGCACAGACAGGCCTGGCTGGGGTCCTGCCACAGCTGGCTCTTGGGTTTGCTGCTCCTTGTGCTCTGGTTCCTACTGCACTGGGGACACTGCTCCAGGGGGATGGCAGGACAGGGACTGGGACACAGCTCCCCACAGGCCCAAGAGCCTTGGGGAGCTGCGATTCAGGCTCCAGGCAGGGAGCTCCCAGCAAAGCTGGTGCCTGCCCTTACATTCCTCTGCTCTCTTCTAGATGGGCCCCTCCACAAACATCTTATCTGCAAGGTTAGTGTCCCCCTCCACGGCAGTCCCTGTCAGAGCTGGCATCCAGCGAGCCCCAGTGCAACTGGGAGAGCTGGAAGGAACGGGGGCACCTGTGGGGCATTGGAGGGGCAGAGCAGAGCTGTGCTCTCACCCTGCACATCCCAGTTCTCAGGACACGGGTGGCACCAGTGCGGGGCTGTGACCCAGGGCTGTCCCTTGGCCCCCAGGTGCAGTGCATTGCCACGCTCCAGGTGGGCTCCATCCAGGCAGGGAATGCATCTGAGTGTGGGCAGTGCTTCAGCCTCTCCTGGATGCCCTGCAAGCCCCACCATTACCTGGCAGCAGGGTTTTATGATGGTGAGTCTCCTCCTGTACCCCTCAGCAGCACTTGGCAAGCAGAGGCACTGGAGCTTTGTGCTTCCTCAGCTTCAGCTGGAGCAAGGAATGTGGGAGCCCGGAGGTGAGGGATGGGGGGAGCAGCAGCCAGCAGTGGGCAACATGCTGGAACCTCTGCCCATCCCTGGGGTGGGGGAGGACTTCTCTGGCTGGCCATTGGCACCCTCACATACCTGTCAGCTCTAGGATGCAGTTCTGGTCTAATCCACATCTGTTCAACTTGCCTGGGTGGAATTTTCTGCCAGGCTTCCAATGATCTGTAGCTCTGTGCTGTCCTGCCAGGTTCTGCTGCCATCCTGTCCTGCTCTCAGCCTCAGCCCCAGCTCCCACTTAGGTGTTGTGTTCCACAGTTCCCACAGCCCTGCCTGTGCTGCTGCCAGGTCCTGCTGCCATCCTGTCCTGCTTGGAGCCCTAGCTGCAGCCTGGCTGTTGTATCCCACAGTCCTGCCTGTGCCGCTGCCTGTCCCACGCTGCAGCACCTGTGCCGTTGGCGACACCTCAGGGACATGGGTCTCTCCACAGGCACCGTGGCCATCTGGAACCTGCTCACCAAGTCCCTGCTGCAGTGTGTGCACCAGCCCGATGCCTCCCTCAAGCTCTACCCTTTCCAGTGCTTTCTAGCCCACGACCACGCGGTCCGGAGCATCGAGTGGTGCAAGGCCGACAGGTGAGGGCAGGAATGAGCACAGGTGGTGCCAGGAAAGGGGCTCCTTCCTGCAGGAGGGGCTCCTTTGCCAAGAGGGGCTTCAGGGGCCGTGGTGCCGATGGCACTTGGCCGTCTGTGGCACTGGGGGGGTTGGGTTGAGCTTTCTGTGGTGAGGGCAGTTGAGCCGCTGCAGGACTGGAGCCACCTGGACCCCGCACCAGGATGGGGCACGGCTCCACGCTGGGCTCTCAGTGCTTCCTTTCTCCTGGTTCTCAGCAACTTCCTGGTCACGGCAGGCAGTGATCGCAAGATCAAGTTCTGGGACCTGCGGCGGCTCTACGAGCCCATCAACAGCATCAAGCGCTTCCTGAGCACTGAGGTGGCCTGGCTGCTGCCCTACAACGGTGTCACCGTGGCCCAGGACAACTGCTATGCCTCGTGAGTGCCAGGGGTCAGCCTTGCTGCCAGGGTCTGGTCCAAACCCCCAGGGTCCCCTCTGGCCTCCCCCTTCTTGGGACTGTGTGGCTGTGCTGTGGTCATGCTGGCTCACACCGCAGTGGTGCAGGGTGACATCTCTCCCATGCCGTCCTGGGGCACAGGCAGGGTGGGCCAGGGGATGGACAGCCCCTGGGCTGGGCAGCAAGGGGTCCTTCTGAAGGGGTCTGGAGTCCTGGTGAATTCTCAGTCACCAGGAGCTGCCCTGAGCTGCCTTGTGATGCTGTGGCACACTGTTAGAGCAAGGACAGCCCACTTCCTGCTGGGGCTGTGTCTCAGGGCAGGTGGGCTGTGCCTGGCTCTCGCAGTCCCAGTGGCAGCAAAGAGGTCTGTCCTTAACCCATCCTTTCCACTGCAGGTACGGGCTCTGTGGGATCCACTACATTGACGCCGGGTACCTGGGCTTCAAGGCCTATTTTGTGGCGCCTCGCAAGGGCACCGTGTGGGTAAGAGCTGGTGTGGGGCCATTCTGTCCCAAGGGCTGGGGCAGCGCCAGCTGTGGCCCAGGGCTCGTGGGTGGGGGTCATGGTGCCCATCTGCCCTGCGCCCTCCAACCTTTTGTCCCTGCAGAGCATCTCTGGCTCAGACTGGCTGAACACGGTGGCTGCAGGTGACATCACCGGCGAGCTGGTGGCGGCCGTGCTGCCTGACCTGGCCATCAACCCCCTCAACGTCAAGCGCTCCTTGGACCGCAGATTTGTAAGAGGCCACTGTTCTTTGGGGTTGGGGGGCACCTGGCCCAGCACGCAGCAGACTGGGCAGGGAGGGGTCCTGGTCCCCTTACCCTGCTGGTCCTTGGTGGTCTTTGTAGAGGAGCAGAGGCACCCGCATCCCACCCTGCCCTGAGCTTCCTCTCACCCACAGCCAGTGTACAAAGCTGACCTGCTGCCCTGCAGCACCTCCGGGCCTGAGGGCACTGAGCAGGCACTGCCCAGGACCCGATGCTACAGCAAGATGGTGGCCAGGAGCTACATCCGATTCCAGGACACGGACCTGGTAGGAGAGGGCAGGGTGTATCTGGTGGTCCAGCCCATGAGTGTGGCTATGGCTGGGTAGTAGGGGTGGCAGGGCCAGGAGACGCTGCTGGGGCATTGGGGAGCCCCTCACCCCTGGCAGAGCTGGGATCACGGTGCCTTCAGTACCCCTGCCCCGGGCCCGCAGCCCAAGGTGGTGCCACCACTTTCCAGCGCAGCTTCCAGAACTTCCTGAGCCGGGAGCCCATGCGCAGGATGCACACGCAGGAGGTGAAGGCAGAGCTGAGCCTCGACCGCCTGCAGCTGGAGGCCCTGCACAAGGTGAGGGGGGCCAGGCCTCCAGTCCCACATGGAGGCAGCTCTGCTGTGGGGGGCAAGGTCCCGGTGCCTCGGCCTCCTGTCTCCTGAAGCCCTCTCTTCCCACAGGTGCGCTTCAGCCCCAGCCTGGACTCTCGGGGCTGGCTGGTGTCGGGTGGGCAGGCGGGCATCGTGCGGGTGCACTGCCTGGCAGGGCTGGCCTCTGGCGTGGACCGCCGGCTGCTCCCGGAGTGCCAGGCCCGCTTCGCCTCCCTCTGCTGGGACGCGTCCGGCAGCCCTGGCCCCCCCGAGTGCTGCCCACTGCCACCAGAGTAGGGGCATCGAGCCCTTGTGCTGCTGCTGCTGCACATTCGCCCCGGGCAGGGCCTGGGGCCGCCTGTGCTGGCCGAGGGCTGCGGACCCTCTCAGTGCTGCTTTCCTGCTGGGCCCCTGTTGTGGGAGGGACGAGTGCTCCTGGCCATCCCCCTGGGATGCTCCAGATGCTTGCCTTTGTCCTCTGGACCCGGAAGGATCTGTCTGCGCTGTGTGGCCTGGGTGGGGGTGGTGGGACTGGCACGTGTCCTGGGTTGGAGCTGTGGGTCCGACCCCACAGAAGCGGCTGTGGGCCCCCAGCCTGGGGCTGTGCTTGTGCTCGCCTCTGGCCCCACTGTGCTCCGAGGGGCAGGGAGGGAGCTGGGAGCTGTGGAGTTGCTCACATTGAGCCTGTGTTCAGCTGTGCAGTAAATGTGGTTGATTTTTTACAGCTGTGGTGGTGCTGGCGCCAGGGCAGCTGCAGCTGTGGCCGTGACTGTGGGGCCCTGCCCAGACCCCGCTTTCCCCCTCCCTGCACACCTCTGGCTCCCGCACTGGTGCTGCTTCTCCAACACATTTATTGGCAGTGCTGACACTGCTGCTGGCACAGACAGACAGACAGACACCAGGGACACAGACACAACTCAGCGAGAGGGATGGATCAGGCCCAGGCACAGCAGGATCTGGCTGGAGCCAGGGCAGTGGCACAGGGGGCTGGGCTCTGTGCTCACTTGCACCTGGAGGTTGCAGCAGCTCCTTGGGCCTCCCTGACACCCTGAGCAGCAAACAGGGAAGTGGGGACACAAGACCATCTGGGGCCAGGGCCAGGTCTGGGGTCCCCCACTGGGAACATCCCTTCTTAGTGGGACAGCAGGGTTCCTTGGGGCAGGATCTGCCCTCAGGGGCTGTAGCACAATGAGGGGTGGAGGATCCCAAGGAGCCCCTGTGCTGCAGTAGGGCCACATCTTCTCACCCAGGACCCCACTGGGGGCACTGTCCCCACCCTGAGGCTCTGCAGCAGGAGGATGTAGACAGTGGGGGACAGGACCCTTGAGCACTGGCCTGTTCCAGGGCAGGAGGGTCCGGGGCCATGCTTGGCCTACTGTGGCAGTAGGCAGGGGTCTCAGGCCTGGGGGTCCTGGCAGTGGGGACAGGCTGCCGTCTCCTCCCGGTGCCTCTCCACCTGGACTGTGCACGAGGCAAAGCCAAACCTGCTCTGGAGCCGGCTGGTAACCTCCCACAGCACCACCTCGAGGTCGGCACTGGCCTCTGGGGGCAGAAGGGCAGGGGGTCAGCTCCGGCATGGCCAGTGGGACCGTCCGGCCGCGCCCTGCGCGGGTCACTCACCCACAGCCACGTGCACCGACACGGCGGGGTGGCTCGGTGTCAGTGCCCAGAGCCGCAGGTCGTGGGCGCCCCGCACCCCGCTGGCCCCCAGCAGCACCTCCTTCACCGCGTCGAACTCCAGGCCCCGCGGTGTCCCTGCCAGCACCACCTGGTCACAGGGGCCACCCTTGGCCCCCAGCCATGGCCCCCACCTGGGTCAGGGCTCCCGGTGGAAGCTGCCGGGTCTGGGGGTTTCCCCAAGGGGCCCAGGCTGGGCACGGTGGCTCCAGGGTGAGACAGCGTCACCGTGGGGCCAACGTACCTGGGGTGGAGAGGAGGGACTGCGGGTGTTCGGGGGCAAGGGAAGAGGGATGGACTGGGAGGAGCAGAAGTGAGCCGCTTCATAGGCGGTGCTGTGGCAGCTGCAGCCCCAGGAGCTCCTATGCCTCCCTCTACCTGTGGTCTCACACCCCCCTCACCCCCTCCTCACCTTCCATGAGGACCCTGAAGACATCCCTGAGGATGGTGAGGGTGGAGCCGAGGACGAAGACTGAGAAGAAGAGGGTGCTGATTGGGTCTGCAATCTTGCACTGGGGCTGCAGAGAGCAGGATCTGTGTGAGGCTGGGGGCAGAGCTGAGCTGGGGCCCTGGAGGTGGCCAAGGACCGCCATGGCACCCTGTGTGGGGCTGGGGGAGTTGTTCTGCGGGCAGTGCAGGAGGAGTCCAGCTCAGGCACCTTGAAGTAGATGATGGTGGCGGCCACAAGGACACCGATGCTCTGCAGCAGGTCACCCACCACGTGGACAAAGGCTGCCCGCACGCTGGTGCTGCCGGGCAGGGGGGCATGGCTGGGTTGGCACCTCCCTGAGCTCTCCAGCTGCTCGTAGCCCCCCATGCCATGGCCATGGCCAGTGGGGGACTGGTGCAGGATGTAGGCCATGCTGGAGAGAAGAGAGTTGGCTCAGTGCTGTGTCGGCAGGGCACGGTGGCCCCCCTGACCCTGCCTTGCTCTGTTCAGGAAAAGGGGGCGTGGCAGGCACAGTTGGGTCCCAGGACAGTGGAGAGGAGTGGGGCTGGAGGCACAACAGGGCCAGGGCAGCTGCAGCAATGCCGGGAGGTGCATGGGACAGGGCAGGGATTCGGGCGTGGGGCTTGTGCCAGGGCTCAGGAGGAGGTGCCACTTGTGGGGCCAGAGGATGTGGGGCATGAGGATGTAAGCACATGATCTGGAAGCCACAAGCGTATGGGTGACAGGAAGAAGGGGGGGCAGTGCTTTCGGCACACAAGGCTGGTGCACAGGGACAGAAGGTGACCTGGGGGCATGATTGGGGGTCCTGGGGTACCAGAGGCTCGTGTGGGGCAGGGCTCAGGCCAAAGGTGCACAGGGACCGTGGGTGTACAGCCCGACGTGGGACATACACCAGGTTGACGCCAACGGCACAGGCGGACGTGGCCAGCATGGCTTGTGCCTCGATCTCGTAGTCGTTGCTGATGATGCGGGCGGCAGCCAGGTAGACAAGGGCCGCAGTCACAACCCAGATGGAGAGGACAGAGGCCAGTGCACCCAGTGTCTCTGTGGGGCAGAAGCTGTCAGCACTCACCCCAGCGACCTGTGTCCCATGCAGCCGTGTCCCCACTGCAGATCAGCAGGGCTGTGTCCCCCAGCTCACCTGAGCGGTGCCAGCCGAAGGTCATAGTCTTGGTGGGTGCGCGGGTGGACACCCAGAGGGAGAAGAGGCTGACGGACATGCTGCCCACGTCCGTCAGCAGGTGGGCCGCGTCCGTCATGATGGCCAGGCTGTGTGCCAGGTACCCGCCTGCGGGCACAGGGCAGCTGGCACCCCGCGCCCGCCGGCAGCCCCCCGCCCCGGCCGGGCCCCCCTTACCTATGACCTCCCCGACCATGAAGAGGCAGCAGACGGCGCAGGCGACCCTCAGCTGCTGGCTGGGGAGCCTGCCCCGCCCGGGGCTGGGTGCCGGGAGGCTGCAGCGGCAGTGAGGAGCCGGAGCCGGCGGAGGCGCCAGTGCCGGCTGGTCCTGGGAGCCTGTGAACAAACTAAAGGCGGGGGTCACCGCCGGCCACACGGGCTGCGGTGCCCCTGCCCCGCACTCCTGGGCGTCCCGCTACCGCCTTGGGGTCTGCGGCCGGTGGGGCACCGGCCGAGCGCTCCTGGCGGGACGGGAAGCCGCGGGACCGGCGGCGGCAGCAGGAGGCGATGGCACGGGGCTCCCGCCGGGAGCGGTGCGGGTGCCGGCGGGCAGGTGCTGTTGGGACCGAGGGCCGTGGGAGGGGCGCCGGTGCGGAGACAAGCGGCGGGGGAAGGGGAGGCGGGGGCCGGGGCGCTAGTGCGTGGGGCAGCAGTGCGGGAGCGGGGACGGACAGCGCGCCGGGGCGAGGGAGGTGACGGATGGATGGTACCAGCGTGGGCGAGTGATGGATGGACGGTACCGGTGTGCGTGGGTGACGATTGAGCGCCGGTAGCTGCCGGACAGGCACCCGAGAGGGGGAGCGGGGCTGGCGCACGGGAAGGGCCGGTTCCGCTTGAGCGGAGGTATCGGTAGCGGGGAGGGCGTGGGTGCCGGTGAAGGAGTGAAGGTGCCGGTGGAGGACGGCCAGGGCCGGCGCGGGGGTTGCGGAGGTGCCTGTGTCCGTGTCGGATGGATGAAGACGCGGGGGCGGGCGAGGAGGGACGTGCTGGGAGTGCCAGCGTCGGTGGGGAGGGGTAGGGGGAGCCGTGGGCTTGCGGGTGCCAGGGGAGCTGGTGGCGATGGAGATGCCGGGGGTGCCGGCAGTGCGTGTGCGGGGGGACCCAGGGTGGCAAACGCGGGGAATGATGGAGGTAGCGGTGCGAGGAATCGCCGGAGGCTCTGAGAGGAGATGGAGTGCCGGGGATGACAGTACTGGGGTGATGGGGGTGCCAGTAATAGAGGTGCTAAGGGTGGCGGGGCAGTGGGGGTGCCGACCTGCTGCTGGTGTCGGTGATGGAGATGTCGGGGCGATGAGGTGCCGGTGGTGATGGGAATGCTGGTGGTGATTGGGGTGCCGGACGTGCCAGCGCAATGGGGGTGACAGTGATGGGGGTGCCGGGGATGGAAGTGCCGGGGCAGAGGGTGCCGGAGGTGCCAGTGATGGAATGACGGTTGTGGGGGATGCCGGAGGTGCCGGTGGTGGGGCGTGATGGGGTGCCGGGTCGATGGGTGCCGATGATGGAGGTGCCGGTGATGGGTGTCGGGGCGATGAGTGCCGGTGCCGAGGGTACCTCTTGAGACGCTGGCTGCCGTCGGCGAGGCCGTCCCGCGGGCTGACCAGGCGGACGCTCTCGGTGCCGGTCAGGGGTTCCATCCCGGACGCGAGCAGCACCGCGGGCACCGGGTACCGCCACCGGGTACCGGCACAGGCACCGGCACCGGCGGGCCCCGCCCCCCGCGGTGGCCCCGCCCCACCCCGCTGGGCCCCGCCCCTATGGGGGGGAGCAGGGGGGTCCCGCGGTTCTGAGCGCTGGGGAGGGAGCGTCCGGGACGGGGTACGGGCTGCGGGGGTTCAGTGGGTCTCCAGGCGTATCCATGTGGGATACGTGGGAGCTGTGAGTAAGTGAGGCTGCTTTCACCGGGTTGCTGTTTGAGAACAGGGCTCGGCCTCACCTGCGTCCCTGGGCAGATGGTGACACAACTGATCCTGGGAATCGTCTGAGCATGAGAAATACGGGAAGGGAGCTCTTCTGCCTGACCACCCCGGTCACCTCCCGCGGTGAAATCCCGGACCCAGTGCACGAGGGAAACACAGGGGACGGTGTCTGCCCGGGCCTCAGGAAGGCTTTTGATGCTGCATCCCATGGGATCCTCCGAGAGAAGCTGTGGGAGCGTGGACTGGATGAGCAGCACTGAACACAGGCTGCACGGCCTAGACCAGAACAGATGGTCAGTGGCCGGTAATGACCAACGTACCCCGGGGTCACTACTAAGTCCAGTCCCGTCTAATGCCGTCATTAGGGTCCTGGAGGCCGGGCAGAGCACCCTGAGCACGGTGACAGGTGACACCGAGCAGGGAGGGGTGGCTGCACTCATCGGGTCGTGGTACTCTGCAGCGTGGAGGGACCGGGAAGAGCTGGAGAGACGAGAGGCAGGAGCCTGGGGAGAGTCAGTTCGGGTCAGTGGCGAACAGTGAGGAACAACCCCAGGACGAGTCGGGAGCACCCGGCTGGGAAGCAGCTCCGCAGAAAAGTCTCCGGAGGCTCCAAGGGACGCCGAGTTGACCGTGAACCAGCAACGTGCCTTTGCTGCGAAGGCGGTGAGGGAGGTCCTGGGCTGCGTTAGGCAAAGCATTGCTTGAGGAGAGAATGGTCTTATCCCTCTGCTCGGTGTCAGTGAGGCCACTCCGGAGCTCTGGGCCCAGGGCTGGCTCCTCAGGACACCAGGGACAGGGACAGGGACAGGCTGGGGAGAGTCCGCGGTGCTGCAGGGCTGGAGCGTCTGTGCTGGGCAAAGGCTGCGGGAGCCGGGCTGTGACACCTGCGGGGAGGTGCCCAGCGGTGAGCCAGGGGTGCCCAGGGGTGTCCAGGGACAGGACCAGAGGCCACGGG
>VXBA01003923.1:234604-246214 GCA_013399895.1 Serilophus lunatus
CTCATACTCCTCGGCCCGCTGGAAGCGTTCCTTCTGGATGCGGGTCACGTACAGCACGTCTGTGTCTGGCAGCGCCTCCTCGATGCTCCCAAACTCCTCCTGGGGAGGCACCATCAGCGGGGTGGGGGGCACAGGGCTGGGGGGGATGTGTAGGGGCTGGTCCCCCAACTCACTCCTCACCTGCTGGATGCCCCTGGAGGCCACAAAGCTGGTGATGTCGGGGGGCATGCGGAGGCCGGGGGGGGTCACGTAGCGCAGGTTGACACGGTACAGGGTGAGCAGGCGGGCCAGGGAGTGCACGGTGCGCCCGTGCTTCAGGTCACCCACCATGGTGATCTGGGGACAGCGGCCAGGTCAGCACGGCCACGGCCACCTGGAGCCCAGATGAGGCCCCTCGGCCCCCCGGCCCCGTGGTGGGGTGGCTGAGCCCCCCAGCCCCCATCCCTCACCGTCATGCCGTTGACAGTGCCCAGCTCCTCGCGGATGGTGAAGATGTCCAGCAGTGCCTGCGTGGGGTGTTCCCCCACCCCGTCCCCGGCGTTGATCACGGGCTTGCGGCAGTGCCTGGCGGCCAGCTGGGAACATGGGCAGGGCAGGGCAGGGCAAGGCAAGTGAGGGCAGGCAAGGGTGACAGCAGGCAGGACAGAGTCCCCAGAAGTCCCAGGGCAGCAGGACCTGAGCCCTGCCCAGCTGAGGACCACGATCCTGCCCCACAGCACACACAGGTCACTGTCCCCACCATCAGAGTAGAGCCCCCAGTGCCTACAGGACAGGATGTGGCCACCCTCGGCCCCACCAGCCCCTCTCACCTCCACGGCACCAGGCTGGGGGTGCCGCAGCACCAGCACATCGGCGTAGCAGCACATGGTCTGCACAGAGTCAGCCAGAGACTCGCCCTTCTGCACAGAGGAGGTGGCCTCGGAGAAGGACAGGACGGAGCCGCCCAGCCGGCTCATGGCCGCCGCAAAGGAGCTGCTGGTCCGTGTGCTCGCCTCGTAGAACATGGTCGCCATCACCTTCCCCTGCAGGAGCCATGCTGTCACCTTGGAGAGCCTGGGGCACCCCCACCCAGCACAGGGCTCCCTCAGGGCACCCTGGGACCAGGTGCACAGCTCACCTTGAGGATGTCCAGGCTCCGCTCCTTCTGCACCAGCATGCGCAGAGTATGCGCCACGTTGAACAGGTGGGACAGCTGTGGGGACAGGTGGCTCAGGGGGTGTGGGTGGCATTAGGGGTCAGCCAGGGCACAGGAGGCAGCACAGCCCCCAAGGCACCTTGGCTCTCATGCCCACCCACCCGGGCACCTGGTCCTTGGAGAACTGCCGGACAGAGAGGACGTGCTGCCCAACGAGGGGGTGCAGCAGCGGGGAGGTCTGGAAGTGGGGGGTGCGCTGGGGGGAAGCCTGGCGTGGGACAGGGCCCAGTGGGTAAAAGTGGCTGTCCTGGTTTGACACTGCATCTGGAGCACCGAGAGCAGCCAGTCAGCCCACAGGGGAGCCCAAGGGAGCACAACCCTGCATCCCCATGGGGAGCCCCCAGACCCTCACCACACTCGCCTGGTTCCGCTGCTTTCCTGCTGGCCTTCTCACGGGCATCCTCGGCTAGGCAGGAGAGTGGAGCAGTGCCATTAGGGGATGCAGGAAGCGGCAGCACCCTGGGTCCTTCCAGGGCGTGGCCAGCGAGGCACAGCTCTCCTGGCACTCGGCAGCACCAGGTGAAACCACGGCAGAGCCCAATGCCAGGGCAACGATCACCCAAGCCCCACACTGTGCTGAGCCCCTCTCCCCACACGCCCCGCAATTCCCAATTGGCCGCCCCCCAAATCACACTGGCAGGCGAGGGGTCCCCGAGGTGCCACGCAGGCCAGGGCGGGAAGGGAGCAGGAGGCACGGCCGTGCCCTGTCCCACAGCGCCCAGCACTGGGTGCGGGAAGGGGCCCGTGGCGGGCGGCGCGGGCAGCCCGGGGCCTGCGTGGCACCTGGGGGAGGGGATGCACTCATGGGCTGCGGTCAGTGCCATTAGTGAGTCCCCCCCCGACATTACCGGTGCCTCGGGCGCCCGGGCGGTGCGCGGCTCCCAGCCTCCGGAACGCTGAACGGGACACAAGGGCNGCTGGAAGCGCGCGTCGCCCGCGGGGCCAGGCCGGCGGGGGCTGGGGGCTCGTCCACGCAGCGTGTCACCGGCTGTCACGTGCCGCGGCCGCTCGGGGGTCTGCAACGAGACTCTCAGCTGGAGCCAGGATGGATGGACAGGGACCCCTCGCCAGCCCTGTGCACCCCAGTACCTTTGCGCTGTCCTTTGCAGGGGCCACGTGTGGCGGCACCACAGTTCCTGAGGGCCACTTCTTCACATCCTGCCCATAGCCAGGGGGCACCAGCACCTGCAGCCATGGAGGTGATGGAGTCAGCCCTGGGGGATCCCCTCAGTGCTGGGGGACCCCCTAAATACAGGTCCAGAGGGACCCAGGACCTTACCTGCCCATCGATGTAGGCGACCTCCCCGCGAAGGACGACCCTCCGCACCGTTCCCTTCACCTTCATGCCCTCGAACGGGGTCCAGCGGGCCTTGGAGAAGGCCATGCTGCTGGGGATGATCCACTCGTGCTCCAGGTCCACCTGCCAGTACAGTGGGTCAGACGCAGTGGGGTTAGGGCCAGACCTGAGGAAGGTGGGCAAGGACCCACCTCCACGTAGGTGTCCTCCTGCGCTGGTAGCCCAAAGATCTTGCGGGGGTTCTCGTAGAGGCGCTGGACAATGTCCTCCACACTGAGCCGCCCCTCAGACACAGCCGTCAGCAGCAGAGGCAGCATTGTCTCCAGGCCTGGGTACCCAGGGGGTGGCTCCTGCCCCTGCTTCTCTTCTAGCGTGTGAGGAGCTGCGGGATGGGGATGGTTACCGGGAACTGTCCTCACCCAGTGCCCCCACCCCACAGCCGCTGTCCCCAGGGCTCACCGTGGTCAGTGGCGAAGCAGTCGATGGTGTCCATGTTCTCCCAGAGTGCCTCCACGTCCCGGCGCGTGCCCAGGGCTGGCCGCACACTCGCCCGGCCCTCCCCAAGGCGCCCCAGGTCGTCCTGGCTCAGGAAGAGGTGGTGCGGGACCACCTCACATGTCACCGGGATGCCCCTCTGCTTGGCCGCCTTGATGAGGAGGATCTGGGGGGAGTCATGGTTAGCAGGGGGAATCCACAGGGCCCTATGTCCCATCCCTGGGGCCCACAGTCCTCCTCACCCCTGGCTCACCTCTTCCCTGCGTGCCACGTGGCAGATGTGGACGGGGCGCTGGTACAGCTGGGCCACCATCAGCACGGCAGCCACCGTCTGCCGCTCCGCGTGTGCCACAACGGGCAAGTGCTGTGGCCACTGCTCCAGGTGCTGGCAGGGAATGAGGCCGGTGGGCACCTGCACCAGGAGTGGCTCTGCCCTGTGCCAGTCTCTGCCCACCCACTCACCTCCATCCACAGTGACACATCATCCATCCGCAGGCTGGAGAAGGTGTCGTTCAGGTACATCTTGAGCCCAGCGGCTGCCCCAGCCAGGGGGCCCAGGGTGCCGGTGTTCTCTGAGGAGGCTCCCAGGAAGAGAGCGTAGTCACAGCGGGCACCGGCCTCAGCCAGCTGCGGGATGAGAGGCGGCAGATGCCGTGCCAGGGCCAGTCCCACTGGGGGCATGAGAGCCCACAGCAGGCAGCAAGCCCACCATGGCTGGCATGACAGTGCCCAGGGAGGGTACATGAGCATCAGGCTGGCAGCAGCCCCTCACCTTCTGTGCCAGGGCAAAGGAGGTGGCGTCGGTGATGGCTGGGCTGGTGTTGGGCATGGCACACACCATGGTGATGCCCCCGGCCAGGGCAGCTGCTGTGCCCGATGCAAAGTCCTCCTTGTGGGTGCCGCCTGGCTCACGGAGGTGGACGTGGACGTCGATCAGGCCTGGGGGGCATCAGTCTCAGCACCGGCAGCTCTCGGTCCCAGGGGACACGGAGGATGCGGGACACACCAGCAGCACAGCAGGGAAGCATTCTCCCTGCAGTGCCCAGGGATGTGCCCAGCCCAGCTCCCAGTGATGCCCTGGCTCCATGTTGCCCCTCAGGAAGCCCCTGGCACCCAAGTGGCCCCTGTCCCACCTACCTGGCAGACGGATGAGTTTCTGGGATGTCATACAGTCCACGTGCATCTTCAGTGGAGGGGCTGCCCGAATTTGGCCCAGTGCCTGTGGAGACAGTAGCTGTGAGGCAGGACCCCAGGCCAGGGCAATGATGGCTACCTGAGCTGCACCCTGAAAGCAACCCTTGCACAGCGATGCCCAGACACACTGCCTGCCCCATAGCACCCGCAACAGGACTTCCACAACCTGCCTTGGCTCCCTTCCCTTGCAGCCTCCCCTCACATGCCCCAGCTCACCTCCACGAAGAGCTTCGTGCACTTGATGTCGATGATGAGGGGCACAGAATAGTCGACGGCCAAGCGCCGGGTGCGGTACCCCTTGGTGACAAAGGAGGAGAGCCGGCGGCCCCCCGAGTTGCGCATCGAGAGGTTGATGACCATCTCAAAGTGGTTCTCAGCCAGATAGTCCAGGATGCTGCGCTGGGTCTCCCGGGAGCCGGCCTCGCTGCCATCAGCTTCCTCAAAGTGCCAGTCCACGGCCTTCACCTGCAGGCAGTGACCACCCCATCAGGGACCCCTGCTTCCCCCAGGGGTGCTCCCAGCACCACCAGCCCCCAGCCCCACTGGTGCCCAGCCCAACCTTGATGCCGTGCTCGGTGTAGAAGTCAGCAGTGCCAAGGCTGGCGTACAGGTTGTAGCCGAGGGTCTCCAGCTTCCGCACCGTGGGCAGCAGCTCGCTCTTGTTCTGCAGTGACCATGGGGCCTGTCAGAGGGTGGATGAAAAACCCCAGTCCCCCAGCACTGCCTCCTCACGCACCTTGTAGCTGCCGATGGTCAGCAGGATGTTCTTCTTGGGGATCTTGAAGCCGGTGCTGAGCATGGCCTTCAGATACGCCTCGCAGCGGTTCTCCCCAAAGCAGGCCACCTCTCCTGTGCTCGTCATCTCCACCCCCAGCACCACGTCGGCGCCCGCCAGGCGTGAGAAGGAGAACTGGGGCACCTGGAGGAAGGGGGTGCTCAGGGGCTGCCCTGCTCTGCACCCCAGCCCAGCCCCACAGCCCCCACTCACCTTGACGCCAACAATGCCCGTGCCTGTCATCAGCCCCACGGGCTCCACGTCTTCACCCATGATCACCTGGCTGGCCAGAGCCACCAGGTCCACCCCTAGGGTCTTGGACACGAAGGGGAAGGAACGGGAGACGCGGACGTTGCATTCAATCACCTTCAGTTGGTCATCCTAGAGGAGAGGGGATGGAATGAGGCATGGCTGGGGACATGGGGTGTTCTCCTGTTGGCACTCTGTGCCCCAGCATGGCCCCCAGTCTCTGTACCTTGGCAATGAGCTGCAGGTTGAAGGGCCCTGTGACCTGCAGCTCCTGCCCAATGGCGTGGACAATGGCCTTGATGCGCTCCAGCGTCTTGGGGGTGATGTCCTGGGGGGGGGTCACCAGCGTGGCGTCGCCCGAGTGCACGCCGGCGTTCTCCACGTGCTCCGAGATGGCGATGGCCACCACAACACCATCACAGGCCACTGCGTCCACGTCGATCTCCTGTGAGTGGGAACACAGTCACAGCCTGTCACTGAGGGCCTGGGCTCTCATGAGATGCCCTGGGGCTGGAGCAGCCTCCTGGACGGACCTTGGCCTCCTGGATGAACTTGGAGATGACAACAGGCTGCTCCTTGGACACAGCTACGGCGTTGCTCAGGAACTTCTCCAGGTCGCTGTCTGAGTAGGCCACGTTCATGGCAGCACCGCTCAGCACGTAGGAGGGGCGCACAACGCAGGGGTACCCCACCTTGCAGCAGAAGTACTTGGCCGACTGCAGGAGACAGAACCTCAGGGGATGCTCTGAGGGCCACCCCAGGCCACCCTGTCCCCCTAGCCTGACCCCACCTCCATGTCAGAGAGCTCCTTCCAGAGGGGCTGGCTGATGCCAATGGAGTCGAGCAGGCGGGAGAACTTGAAGCGGTTCTCGGCCGAGTCGATGGCCTCCGGGGAGGTGCCCAGGATGCGGCACTGCTGCCGGTGCAGGGCCATGGCGATGTTGTTGGGCAGCTGCCCTCCCATCGACAGGATCACACCCTCGGGGTTCTCCAGCTCATAGATGTCCATCACCACCTACGGCACCGTGTGGGGCAGGGGGATGGCTGGGATGGAGCCATGGCAGCCCTCACCCAGCCCCACGGCAGGCAGGACCCCAGCCCCACGGCAGGCAGGACCCCAGCCCCCTCACCTCGAAGGAGATCTCATCGAAGTACAGGCGGTCGCACATGTCGTAGTCAGTGCTGACTGTCTCAGGGTTGTAGTTCACCATGATTGTCTTGAAGCCCAGCTGCCAGAGGGTAGGACAAGTGAGCCCAGGGCCCTCCACCCCTCCCTGGCAACATCCTCTGACCAGGGACATCCGTCCCCAACTCCTCGGGGTGCCGGGGCCCATCTGACCTTGCGGAGCTCCTGGATGCAGCCGACGGCACACCAGTCGAACTCGACGCTGCTGCCAATGCGATAGACGCCGGAGCCGATGACCATGACGTGGGGCTCACGGAAGGCCAGGTCATGCTCAGAGCCGTTGTAGGTCAGGTACAGGTAGTTGGTTTGGGCCGGCCACTCCGCCGCCACCGTGTCGATCTGCTTCACCACCGGCAGGATCTTCAGGTCACGCCGCATCTTCCGCACGGCCAGCTCGGTGCTGCACAGGGCTGGGTGAGCACTAGGACTGTGGGGGGGGGCAAAGCAGGGCTGCCCCATCCCCAACTCACCTGAGCACGGCCTGGGCCACCTGCTTGTCCGAGAAGCCGAGCTGCTTGGCACGCTTGAGCACAGCGGGCGGCATGGTGCCCTGCTCGCCGCGGTACGACTCCAGCAGCAGCGCGTGGTCCGTGATGTTCTTCATCTTGTGCAGGAACCAGCGGTCGATTTTGGTCAGCTCGTACAGCCGCTCGATGGAGTACCCGGCCCGCAGCGCTGCCGCCAGCACAAAGATCCGCTTGTCTGTCGGTGTCTCCAGCTCCTGACGGGTCATCGGGGTGAGCAGGTCTGGGGAAGGCAGGTGACCACCTCTCCCCCAGGACTGCAGCAACAGCACAGACCCCCAGAGCCTGGCACTCACCACGTCCGAGGCTGGTTTCACCGTGTGGTCAAAGCCCACGCAGTTCTCGTCCACCATCCTCAGTGCCTTCTGGAATGCCTCCTCGAAGTTCCTCCCGATGGCCATGACCTCCCCTGTGGAGAGGGACAGTGAGCAGCCAGACCCCTCATCCACGGTGTGCCCACCGGTGCCCCCGCCCCCCAGCACTCACCCACGCTCTTCATGGAGCTGCCAATCTTGGTGCTGACACGCAGGAACTTGCTGAGGTCCCAGCGTGGGATCTTCACCACACAGTAGTCCAGGCTGGGCTCAAAGTTGGCTGTGGTGGAGTTGGTGACAGAGTTCCTGAGGAGAGGATGGGGGTCAGTGGCAAGGGCTGTCCTGTTGGGGCAGCAGCTCGTCCCATCCCACGATGGCAACTTACCTGAGGAGGGGCAGGGGGATGCCCAGGGCCAGCTTTGCAGCCACATAGGCCAGTGGGTAGCCAGTGGCCTTGCTGGCCAAGGCCGAGCTGCGGGAGAGCCGGGCGTTCACCTCGATGATGTAGTACTGTGGGCAGGGGGCAGGCAGGGTCAGTGGGCACCGTGGGACGTGGCTGAGCCAGCCACACGGCCGGACCCGCTGGATCCCAGAGATGCCACCACACAGGGAGGCTGGTGTGGCACAGACTCACGGGGCAGGACAAGGAGCCCCCCAGGGCAGGGCTGGCCAGGGGGTGGGAGCAGGAGCCGGGACCCCTGGGGAGCTGCTTGTACCTGCTCTGACTCGGGGTTGAGGGCGAACTGGATGTTGCACTCGCCCACAATGCCCAGGTGCTGCACCACCTTGATGGCCGTGCGCCGCAGCATGAAGTACTCGGTGTCGTTGAGGGTCTGGCTGGGTGCCACCACAATGGACTCGCCCGTGTGGATCCCCAGCGGGTCCAGGTTCTCCATGTTACATACCTGCCATTGGGAGGGTCACCGTGGGCTGGGGGTTGCCCATTACCTCACGTGCTGCCCACAGTGGGGTCCCTTCCAATTCCCACCACATCCTACCCTGCCCAACCAGGGCTGGAACACAAGCCCCTGGGACATCCCATGTGTTCAGCCTCACCACAGCACAGGCATGCAGGGCTCTGGCTCTTGGGGTGCAGCTCCCAATGGCAGCTGTGCCAGCACCATGGGAGGCACTGGAGAGCTCTCTCTAGCCACAGGGTCCAGTGGGAGCCCCCCACTCCCCAGCCTGCCCCACAACCACCCCTGCCCCACAGCCCAGAGGTCTCCCCCCATCCCGTACCGTGACACAGTTGTTGTATGCATCCCGCACCACCTCATACTCGATCTCCTTCCAGCCCTTGAGGGACTTGTCCACCAGCACCTGGGAGGTGTGGGTGAAGGCCTGGCTCACCAGGGCCGTCAGCTCCTCCCGGCTGTTGGCAAAGCCAGAGCCCAGACCCCCGAGGGCATAGGCAGAGCGCACCAGCACTGGGTACCCCAAACGTTCAGCTGCTGCCTGCGCCTGTAGGGAGCAACAGGGTGAGAGTGGGAACAGGAAGGACGGGCCCCTGACGCGCCCCACGGCCCCCACAGCCCACCCCAGACCTGCTCCAGGGAGGCAGCGGCCTCGCTGGGTGCCACGTGCTCCCCAATCTCTTCCATCTTCTCCACGAAGACCTTGCGATCCTCCGTCATCTCGATGGAGGCGACAGGGGTGCCCAGCACCCGCACATGGTACCGCTCCAGCACACCGGCCTTGGTCAGCTCCACGCCGCAGTTCAGGGCCGTCTGCCCCCCGAAGGTCAGCAGCACCCCATCGGGGCGCTCGTTCCGGATCACCTGGGGGGCATCGGGGCATGGCACAGGGACCACAGCTGCTCCTGCGTTCTCTGGCTGCCACTGCACCTCTGGAGCCCCCCAAAACTCTTCCACTCCCACCCAGCCCTCCATGCACCAGCCCCCCTGCTACCACCCAGCCCCTTCATCCCTCTACCCCCCAAAATACCCCCTCCCAGCCAACAACCCGAGGTGCTCACCTGGGTGACGTACTCAGGGGTGATGGGTAGGAAGTACACCTTGTCTGCCAGACCCTTAGAGGTCTGCACTGTGGCGATGTTGGGGTTGATCAGCACCGTCTGGATGTTCTCCTCCTTCAGCGCTTTGATGGCCTCACAGGGGAGCAGAGGGGTCACAGATCGTGGCCCTGAGCCCCCTCACCCCCCTGACCCCCACTGTGCCCTGCATTGGGTACTTACCTGTGACCCTGAGTAGTCAAACTCGCCTGCTTGCCCGATGGAGAGGCCACCAGAGCCCAGGATCAGGACCTTGCGGGGCCGGGCCGTGTCCAGGCCCCCTGCCAGCACCTCGCCACAGGCCAGCCAGTCCCGCAGGCGCTCCCGCACTGGAGGGACACGGCACAGTGGGGACGGGGCCACATGGAGCCCCAGGCACAGCCTGTCCCACAGGTCCTGCCCATGGCCCCATCCCACAGCCCCGGCCACCCCTCACACTCACACCCACCTCTCCGAGCATTGCCATCCCCATCCCGCAGGTCTCGTGCCACCTCCACGAAAACGTCAAAGAGCCCCTCCAGGTCCGTGGGGCCAGCACAGTGCTCAGGGTGAAACTGGACACTGTAGAGGGGGTCAGGCAGGGCACAGCCCCGCGCCTCCCCCATGCCCCCCGCTGCAGCCCCACGCCTACCTGAAGAAGGGCTTGTGCTCGTGCACGAGTCCCTCGTTGGAGCCGTCGTTGGCGTTGGTGAAGAGCGGGGCCCAGCCGGGCGGGAGGCTGCCCGCCTCCACCGCGAAGCCGTGGTTCTGCGCCGTGATAAAGCAGCGCTGCGTGTCCTCGTGCAGGCACGGCTGGTTGTGCCCACGGTTCCCATACCTGGGGGACAGAAGGGGCGTCAGGCAGCCCCTGCAGCTGCAACCCCGCAGTGACCCCAGCCTCAGCCCCCCTGCTCACTTCATCTTGTAGGTGTGGGCGCCCAGAGCCAGGGCGAGCAGCTGGTGCCCCAGGCAGATCCCAAAAACCGGCTTGGGCTGGGGCGTGTCCAGCACCTGGCGCAGGCTGGACACTGTCTCCTGGCAGAGCTGTGGGTCCCCAGGGCCGTTGCTGATGAACAGCCCATCGAAGTCTGTGTCAAGAGAGCAGCGGGGTCAGGGCAGGGCCCCTCAGCCCCTCAAGGTCACAGTAGGGCTCCCCAGGGTCCCCGCACGGTCACAGCAGGGAAGCACTCTGAGTCCACAGCCCCCCTCGGCACCTGAGCAGTTATACCAAGATACCCCTGACCCCACAACACCCCTCCCAGTAGCAGCAATAGCCCTCCCAGCCCCCTGTGGCCTGCCCTGCAGTCACATTAGGGCCCCTCAATATCACAGTTTAGCGCTCCCCATGCCAACCACAGCCAGGCAGCACAAGTCCACACTTGCCTCCTATAGTGTCACACCAAAGGCCTCGAGCCCTGCAGCCCCCAGGAAGGACAACACCAAGGCTCCCCACCCCATGGCACAAAGCAGGACATGGGTCTCTGCTGCCTTCAGCACTAACCAAGGAAATAGATCCTGTCTCCTCACCCCTCGGAGGGGCTCCAGGACATCCCCGGCCAGTGCCATCTCACCTGCAGTGTCCAGAGGGTGGTCCCAGGGCACCACAGTGACAGCTGCCCCCCGCTCACACAGGCACCGCACCTGGTTGTTCTTGAGGCCACAGTCGAGGGCCGTGATGCGCAATGACCCGCCGGGGTTAAATACGTGTGGCACCTGCAAGAGGGGAGTGGATCACCCAACCCCTCTGCTGGGGCAGCCCCCCACAGCCCGGGGTTCCACAGCCCCTTCTGCTGCCCCCCAGCCCCGCTCAGCCCCCCTCTCCCCGCACCTTCAGCGACACCTCCTGCACCAGGTGCTGCTTGTTGGGGTCCTCAAAGGACAGGCTCTCCTCAGGGGTCCCATCTGGCACCAGCTTCCCCAGCAGTGTCCCCTTCTCACGGATCTTCTTTGTCAGTGCCCGGGTATCCACTCCTGTGGGTGGGTGGTGAGACACAACCCTGTGGCCCCAGCCCACCCCAGCAGGACCCTCCACCCCAGCAGCATCATCACCCCCAAATGCCAACACAGGATCAAAGCCCAGAGGGGAAAATCACAAGAGAGATGAGATTGTTTCAGAACTTGCAGACCCCCCAACCCCCAACCTGTTCTGCCCAGTCCCACCTTCCAGCCCGGGGATGTTCTGCTCCTTCAGCCACTGGTCCAGGGAGCGGGATGCACTCCAGTGGCTGGGGGTCTCCGAGCACTCGCCCACCACCAGCGCAGCCACGTGGATCTTGCTGGACTCGAACCACTGAGGGGGCAGGGGGGGAGCAGGGCCAGGTGAGCAGTCACCAGCCCAGGACAAGCCCCATAGGACACAGACCCCACCCCAGCCCATGGCATGGGACCAGT
>VXBA01003924.1:0-19966 GCA_013399895.1 Serilophus lunatus
GTTTGAGGACCCCTGTCTTATGGTTAATAACTCCACAAAAGATCCATCATGAAAAAAAGTTGGATTAGATATTGGTTATATTCATGTTGTAGTGATAAAAATATTTATTTTCAGTCTTGGTAGCCCAATATAATATTTTACAAATACTTCCAAAGAAATAACTCTTGCTGTTGTAACAACATTATATTTTCAGCAGTTTAGAAAGGGTAGAACGCTTTTGAAAGGGAAGTGTAATAAAACTATTTTTCTTACTTACATGAATCCACATAAAGAATATTTGTGGAGATAAAAAAGATAAAATTATTAGGAAGCTTATATCTGGATTTAACAAGTGATACTTTGAGATTTCACATGACTTCATACTAAAAAGAAATCAAAAATTATAATTTTAACAATGTATGACAGAAAAAAATTACATCAGTACTGCAGCTGACTTGGTTTTGAATATTTGGAAACTTTGAGTCTAATTATTGCTTAATTAGGTTTCACAACCAAACCTATAATGGAAAGGGAACTTTGCTGTTCTACTGAGAATCATGCAGCTATATATGTCCTCACTTAACTTTGATCTGTGCATCATAGTCAACCAGCTAAACAAATTATGCAGAGTATGTGGTATGACAAAATCTAGATGGAGAAAAAATTAAAGTGTGGAAACATTTATTGACTTTTATAGACCTTACATAGAAAATCAGTTGACAGAATCAATGTAATTCCTTTTTATTTTAGTGGTGTGACAAATACTAAATTCTTCTGACATGATCTTTTTCATATTTCTGTGATAAGGATAATTTAACATATATTTTGAAAACTCTAATTTTTAATATTAGGAAAAAAAGAGATTGTTTCATTTTTCCACTGAAGTGAGGACTTCAAAAAACCAAAGAAAAATTGGAATTTCTTTTACATTTAGGGGAAATTCTTACTGGTGAAAAATGTGCTACTGTTAGAATTTGTAAATTATGTTTTTCCTCTGTTAGACACATTCAGTAGACATGTTAATGTCAGGTGTAATTTAACCATACTGTATTGGTAGTATCCAGTCCTAAACGAGACAAATTCCAGTTAGTCAGATATTCACTTGTTCTGGATATTATCTAACACTAGCAATGAGAGACATCTGTAGACTACATTTCCAGGAGAAAGTTTAATGATACTTTTAAAGCTCTGTTCATGTGATAAAAGAAGTTGAACGGAGGACAGAAGGCTGATAGATGAGAGGAGAGCATTGGCTATTGTCTACATGAATTTCAGTAAGGATTTCAACACTACATGCCATAACATCCTCATGGAGAAGCTGAGGAAGTGTGGACTATGTAAGTAGACAGTGAGGTGAAAACTAACAGAACAAGTCCAGCCAAGTCCAGAAAGTGGTGATTAGTGGCATGAAGTCTACTTGAAGGCCAGTGACTAGCAGTGTACCAAAGGCCAATATTGGATTCATTCCTGTTTGAAATTTTCATTAATCATCTGGACAATGAGGAGCAGTGTATCCTTAGCAAGGCTGTTGCTGATGCAAACCAGGAAGTAGTAGCTGATATGTCAGAGGACTGTGCTACCATCCAGAGGTACATTGGCAGGCTGGAGATATGGGCTGATGGGAACCTCATGAAGTTCTGCAATTCTAAATGTGAAATCCTGCCCATAGCGAAGAACTCTGTGCACCACTGTATACTGGGAGTCAAGTCTCTGGGAAAGCAGCTTTGTAGAAAGGGACCAAGGGCTATTGGTGGATCACGTTGAACATGTGTCAGCAATGTGCCCTTGTGGAAACATTGGGAAGTCAGATCAGATGACCCCACTGTGGCCCTTCCAACTGTACCAGTTTTGTGATACTGTATGAAAAGAAGGTGAATGGTATTGAGGGCTTCTTTAAGAGGAGTGTTCCCAGCAGATCAAGAGAGTTGGTTCTTTCCTTCTACTCAGCACTGATGAGGCCACACCTGGAGCTAAGTGGGCTCAGACTATTCAGCCTGGAGAAGAGGAGGGTCAGGGCTGATCTCACCAATATGTACATATATCTGAAGGGACAGTGACGCCTAGAAGCAAGCAGAACACCCTGAAACATGGGAGGATTCTTCTGAACATCAAGGAATTCTATTTTTTTTTCCACTGCAAGGACAACCAAACACTGGACAGACTATCCAGAGAAGTTGTGAGGTCTCCTTCTTTGAAGGTGTTCAGAAGTTGTCTGGACATGGCATTAGCATTGTGCTGTATGTGGCCCTGCTTGAGCAAGATCTTGGACCAGATGATCTTGAGAGGTCCCTTCTAAACTCATCCACTCTGAGACTCTGTGAAGACTGATTTTTTCTGTAATAAATGATGTAGCTTCCCATAAAACATTAACTACTTATGTCTTTATCTGGTGTCTTTTCAGGCATTGATACTGTTGCTTTTCCACCTCTGTATTAAAAAACTAAAACAACAGGAGGGCATCAAATATTAAGTAGCACTGCTGTAAGCTTCTTCATTCTGGTCTTTCTCAATGAAAACTGAGTGTAATAAATATAACAGAATATATAAAATAGGAATAAAGGAATTAGAAACTTTAAAATACAAATCGTTAAAAATAACAAGAGCTTGTATGCAATGCATGAGCCTACGATTCTTGTTTTCTCCAGTGGTGAGCTACCCAACATTCCTGGCATCATGAATGAAGTACAGTGGTCAACAAGATGCTGCCACTCTAGGTTCTGAAAAACAACTGACATTCAGTCCTTTTCAATGTTCTGTTTTTTCATTACCACTAGGTACAGAGAGGTCAGATTTCCCTTTTTACTGAAGAAGTGTGTTAAACGTGTTATTTTGCCATTGTCATTATTTAAAGACTATTTATAGCTATCCCTACTAGAATAGTTTTATTATAACTCTTGTTTTACAAGAGTTTATGACTCAGCAAATTTAATTCCCACTGGAATGGAACTCAGCTTACAAGTCGTCAACCTGGTTGCATTTTGTTCTTAAAAGATTTATTTGAATTGATTAAGCCCTATTATTTGACATTGCAATCCAAAACCAGAACATTCTTTTCATAGATTTTAGATTCTTGCTTGTTTTACTCCAGAGACACAATTTTCAGAAATTGTAAGCAACTAGACACAAGCCTTCAAATGAGATCTTCTTGTCTTCTATATTGAAAGATTGCAAGCTGCAGATTTATTTCTCTTTAAAATGAAGCTACTGAAGATCCTATTTTCAATACAGTTAAGACTACACTACACTTGCACGGGCCAGCTGGTATGTAGACAACAGAGAGATAGATTCTTTCTCTAATTAGAAATGTCTAAATTTTCTTTGGTGGAACCTTTAAACAAACAATGTTCACCTGATCATGGAGGTATAGCAAAGATTAAGTCAGGTAGACTAGTCTGCATGTCCTTCAGAGACCTTGCTCCTATGTTCTGAAACATCTACACGATTTCTTGGAATAACTTTTTTCCACATTTCAGCTGATTCAGCCTTTTGGGGGTTTCTTTGAACTGGAAAGAAAAATACGAGTAAGCCAGGAACAGAAAAGAACTATAAACCAATATAGTTATGAAATTACCCCATTTTGCGCAGCTATAAATGTAGTGAAGTAACAGAGTCCTCCTAGAGTCTTCTAGGAATATTTTCTGCTCTCAGTAAGACCAACACAACTGCTTTTCAAATAATCCACTTTCTGAGTGTTCTGAAATATAATCATTCCCATCTTCTTCCACAAATGACTAGTTTCTGTCATTACCTATACTACTCAGTATTTTAAAAAAATAAAAATGAAAATAAAGTGAAAGAAGATATTCAATTAGCTAATGTTCTAAAATAATTATACAGAATGCTTAAGAAATTTGTTTCTGCTAGAAAGGACAACATTTAGGTCTTGAGGGAAAATTTCAAAAGCTTTTAGGATTTTTAGGCAGAATCAGTGTTGTGAGTATCATGACATTCTGTTTGCATGAACAGGCATGGCAGAGACCCCAAGAAGCATCTAGCTTGAAGCAGAACAGTGCTACTGTTAGAAAGAAAACTGTAAGAGGTAACAGAGTTTGGAAAAAAACCCACATAATGTAACAGGGAAGGAACCAGAAGATCGTTTAAGGGAAAAGGCTGAAGAAGTTAGTCTCTCTATGTCATCTGTGAACTCCAGGGCTTTATAGAGGTAAATCAGCTGCTGTTAGTTAAGGTAGTTTAGGATTCTACAAAAACAAAAGAACACTGATGAAGTGTCTGTACACTTTGCTTCTCATCTGTAGTGATGAGCTTGGTCTCATATCCATATTGCGTAATTTCCCTGGATCCTGAAGCCTATCTCTGCACTTGTTTTTCTTTACTGATTTATGCAATTTCTTTGATGCTATTCCTTACCCCCCAGATATTTTGTGAATGTTGAAATCAGGAGGGAAAATGAAAGCAACCTGAGCAATGAAGAAATGTTGGGTGTCTAGACAAAAGATGAAGGTACACAAAGAGATTCATTTGTAAAAGATATACTAGTTTTAAAGACGGAGTGCAAGAAAAGACAATAATCAAAGACAGGCCAGAAGAGAAATGGTAGAACAACAAAAAGCACTCTCCACCCCTTGGTTTGCCATGAGCATAAAATTCACTTAAACCTCAATGGCAAATGACATATATCAGAATCAAAATGGGCATTCAAAAGCTGGCATTTTCTTCTATTTTTTGATCAAGGCTACGAAATCCAAAATTTTCTCAAGTTGCAATAAGAGAGTCACAAATAGGGTGATAATGACAGTCTCCATAGTTGAGTGAAATCTCCCCTCACACTTCCAAATAGACTTTTCTCATTAGTTCAGTGTGCTGAAACTTAAATGAAGAATACTATAATATTTTAAATGGTATCTCATCTATTTTGGGAGTTTTAAATCAGGTGCATGAAATGATCTCTTCAACCAGTTGCCACAGAGTAAAATCTGAAACCAATATCAAAGGAATGGGACAAAGAAAAAAGTTCAAACTTAGCTCCATCCTCTGACATAACTAGGAGAAAAGGCTATATAAGGATTACTTATCCTGAAAAAAATTAGGTTTTAAAATCTGGTAAAAACAAGTGAAAACAAAATGAAGAAAGACCCCCCCCACACACAAACAAACAAACAAAAACCAAACAAAAAGCAAACCCAAACCTGAAGAATTTTCTCCACTAATACTACTGTAAACCAATCATGTGGTTTATTGTTGTATTTTAAGTAATTTCAAGGGACAAGATGCAAATGCTGTAATTTTGACAGACTCTGAGCACCACCTATATTTTGATATATGTCTCCTCAGCAGTGTGAGTGATGCAGTCCACATGCATGGATACTGTCTGGCATTCACTTAGCATGCTAATGATCTGTGGACCACATAGTATGACTGAATGAACACATCTTGACGAAATCAATGAAATTGATGATGAATTGGACCTTTTCTTTTATGTGTATTTTTATTAATTTCTTTGATGTGAGTACACAGAGTTCCCCAGGGTCCAAATTTATTTTGTCTATCTCTGAACTTGGCATCCATTAACTCTCTTATCATGCATGGTTTCATTTTGTCATAGTAGTATGATTCTTCTCTCTCTAGCTGTTGCACTCAGTAAGATCTATTTTTTTCTTAGGCATTAGTTTTGCTGACTTCAGGGGATAGTAATGTGAGTTTCATTACTTTTATTGATCTGCTGAAGGGGGAAGTATTTTCAAAATGTTTTATTAGTATTTGGGTTGTGTCCTGAGTATGAAGATTTCTTCTTACGTATTTATCCCAATACAAATGCTTATGTTGTCAATTCAAGAACCAAAGAATATGCTGAGTTGGAATGGACCCACAAGGATCATCGAGTCCAACTCTTAGCACTGCAAGAGTCTCCAAGGTCTCCAAGAGTCACACTATGTGCCTGAGAGCGTCATCCAAACACTTTTTGAACTCTGTCAGTCTTGGTGCTGTGACCACTGAACTTGAGGAGCCTGTTCCAGCATCCTATCACTCTTTGGGTGAAGAAACTTTTTCTTATATCCAACACAACACAACTGCCGGCACAACTTCAAGCCATTCCCTCAGGTCCTGTCATTGGTCACCACAGAGAAGAGATCAGTGTCTGCCCCTCCTCTGTCTCTCATGACGAAGCTGCAGACTGCAATGGGGTCTCCCCTCAGTCTTCTCCCGGCTGAACAGATCAAGTGACCTCAGCTGCTCCCCATACAGTCTCCTTTGGAGACTCTCTAAGAGCTTAATATCTTTCTTATATTGCAATGACCTAAACTGCCACAATATTCAAGGTGAGGCCTCACCAATGCAGACCAGAGCAGGACAATCCCCTCCCTCACCCAGGTGGCGATGCTTTGCCTGATGCCCCTCAGATCACGGTTGGCCCTCCCGGCTGGTGGGGTACTACTGACTCGCATTCAGCCAGTTGCCTTTCTGCAGCACTGCTTTTTCCAGCATCTCATTCCCCAGTCTGTACATGCATCTGAGTTGCCCCATCCCAGATGCAGAATCTGGCACTTTCCCTTGTTCCACTTCATAGGGTTGGTGATTGCCCAGTCCTCTAATTGTTGAGGTCTCTCTGCAGAGTCTCCCTGCCTTCCAGGGAGCAACAACTCCTCTCAATTTTGTGTCACTTCAAACTTTCTTAGTATTCCTTCCGGTCTTGCATCCAAGTCATTTATGAAGGTGTTGAAGAAAACATCAGTCACTTTAGTGAGGAAGTCTTGTTGCAATGTGTTCTTTACACTACTTATGATTTTAAAAAAATCACTAACTTTTAGTTTCATTGAATATGCCTAATTTTTGTGCTACAAACGAAAAAAATAAAAGAGGGAGGACTGAAGTTGCATTTTGAGGTTCATTTCTTTCTGTTTGTACTCAAGAATAAATATATATGTACTTGGAACAAATGTAAGAAAGTATACAAAGTACTTACATGAAAACAGTATTATAATATGGATGCAGAAAAAAAAAAGAAATATGCACTTTTAAAATCAGTGAAAAAAAGGAAGTTAAACCATGATCTAATGATTAATATATTTGTCTAATTTCATCCTTTTTGATGCTGTAAGATTTTATGTCCTTTGGTGCTATACTGCATTGGTATGAATTTTTCTATTCTCTGCAAAGTTAATCATTAGATATCATTAATTCTATATTATCATTCTACAGTAAATTTAACCAAAATTTCATTTTGCTGTGCTTTTTTTATTTTTCCCTAAGTAAATAATTGCAAAAGAATTACCATTTACTTCCACAAAAAGCAAGTCTTCTTGATCTGAAGCAATACCACCATACCAAGCACTTATGAAACAAAAAATTTAAAGGAATCATTAGGATCAGCAAGGATTCAAATGAGTATTTTTCCTTTTATTCAGAAGCACAGTATCTAGGGATTTTCTTCAAGGACAAAATAGAACATCACTTCAATTCTTGTCTCTACCTAAGGAGCTTTTGACTCATCTGTCATGTTTGAAAAAAACGATTAGGCAATATTTTAAGATTCTGGTAAGTATATATATTAATTATTGTTGCTATTCCTTTCTTTTGGAAAGAATGTTGCTATAAATAATTGTTCTCTGCTGTTCTACTTCACAGAAAGATGTCAACACTACCAAAAGAAGGATTATTTTTCTACTTCTTAAGATGCCTCATTTATTCAATACTAATAGGACTATTGAAAAAGGATTTGAAACCATTTCTTATGTACTGGAAAATAATTAAGTTATAAGTTTATTTCCTCTGAGCCTTATTCTACTTGACAGTATATTATGCAAACACCAAAAGGTATTAAATGCTTCATCTTTGTATCTGGAATTTTCAGAAAAGAAAAAAATCAATCCATCACTTATGATATCTCAGAAAAAAAAATTAAGCCTGTATACTTTGCTTATTTCAAGATTCTGGGAAGATATAGAACAACCTAATATATAGACAACTTGATGCACTGTTTGTCACACACCTTATGGACTTCCTTGTTTATATGTACCATGCAAAATTACAGAATTCCCTTTTAGGCTTTTGTACATCTTATGCTGCAATTCCCTCAGAAACATAGTGATGCTTAATGTGGTTTAATGAACTCCACTGAGACCTTAACTGAACAAATAAAGAGCCACAGAGGGACTTAATGAGGTATGGAATCAAGCATCATCACAGAAGAGAGTAAGACCCAGCAGCAGAGAGAGTAGAAAAGGCTATAATTTTATATATCATGACAACTAGTAGGGGAAAAAACAATTAGAAAATTCTATACTATATTCTGTTCATATTCATATTGAGCTCTGCCAATAAAACCTTAAAAAATGTGAAACACTTATAATGTAGCAATTTCTATGCTTCTGTAACATGAACTGTTTCTTAGTGATAACATTTTTATTTAATTATGTCTGTGAGCATCATAACTTATATTGATGAACATGGATAGCACAGTTGTTTAAACCTATAATGAACTAAATGTTATACGGAATACAATTTTCCTCTTCATTTACTTTAATTATTCTAGCTGTAAATGCCGTTGCCTTCCATGATTACAGAATAAATCTCACTGTAGGATCAATTACTACAGTTTAAGAATTAGACTTAAGAGTTGTTTTGTAATTATGTACAGTTCTTGTGCCATTAGATCTCAGCATCACTCTTTTTGAAATATTTGGAGACCTAATGACATAAAATATTAGAACCCATATCCAGGACAGTTAACTACTGGATTTTTGTTGACATTTGACTACTCAAAAGAACTACTTTTTGTTAATTTGGCCTCTTTAATGTCTTAAATGAAAATGCTGTTAAGTAAAATCAAATTTTGCTGATTTGTGCCAAATAGTAAAAACTTTCATGAACTCAGGTGATGGAGACAGATGCAAAAACATTGCATAGTTCTACCTTTCAAAAAGTAAAAAAGAGCTAAATAATTTTTAAGATGGTTTTAAAGAGGTTCTGAATTCCTCCTGTAGAAATAGAGATGTATAGCAATCCAGCAGAAAGCAGTAGTTCATTAAAAATCTGCTAGCTGTATTCAGAAATTTATTGACAACTGAAGGCTATTGTTCAAACTAAAGTATTCACTAACATACTACATTGATCCTAGTTCATGGTGCAAGCACAGTGACCTCATTACTGTGTAATTTCTTATCAGCTGATAAAGGGTTAGGAGCTCAAGACTAATTCAGAAGCATTGTTACAAATTACCATACTGATATACATGCTAATCCGCTCTGCTATCCCTTTATAGTTATTTTGAGATAAAATCTTGCATCCCTCATCTTATTCTGTAGAAAAAGAACAAGAAAAATGACCCCAGTACTGTTAACATAAATTGTTATAAACAAGCAAAATTTGAAGTATGAAATTTAAACTAAAGCACCAGCCATAGTGACCAAATTCACTGACGGATTTATAAATGAGCCCAAATAATTATAAGTGAAACTACTGAAAAACAAAAATCGGTATATCTACATTTTTTACATATCACTTATATAATATACAAGTTATAACTGCTTAAACTCTCTTGAATTTAATACTTCTTGTTTGTTTTGATTTCTTCAAACTCACTAACAAAGACCAAATTTAGAAGTAATGTACAAGATCACTTCCTGTGCTATCGCTTACTTCCAATTGCTCTTCTCTGAAAGTGTTACATTTGAAGTTACTTACTAAAAAACAGGGCATTGGAAATTATGTCTGAGTAATTTAGAGAGCTTTTACATTTGTACCTTTTTACTTCTTTTAGCTAGCAAGTGTGACTTACAAAATATTTAATTCTTTAAACACAAGCAGTACAGTGTGTTGCCATGTGGAAGTTACCAAAACCTGTCAAAAGGCTGCTAAGGGCCCAAGTAAACAGTGAGCATTTCATAAATTACCATGAATATAAATAAAGATTATCTATCTTCTCCACCGATATCCCCTTGTCACTGGGGAGAAGCTTGCATGCCCTTATGAGTTTGAGAGCTATACTGGCTTTGGCATATGCCTCTGCCAGACAGGTCTCAACTGAAGGGTCAGAATAAGTGTCTCCATGGGTAGGATGGGCGCACTAGCCTCCTGGCACCATCCTAGGAGAAGGACAACTCTAACCCCAAACCTGGGCAGATGGAGCTCGCTTAGCCCTGTAATGCCATCCATTTCAGAGAAGAATACTCGAATAAGACCTATGTCCTGATGACTCTGCTTTCACTGTCCAAGCTTGCTAGGGACTGGCAGATGAATATTAGGAGTAAAGGGTGGGGCGAGTTCCACTCAGACTGAGCCTCACCTAAAAAATCCATTGCACAGGCTCAAAGGGTACACCCATATTTGTAAAATCCTGTAGTGACAAATGAGGCACGAAACGGCAGGTGATAAGGTGCACTGGAAGCCGCAGAACCAACTCTGCATGCAGGCAGTTCAGGACATTGGTTGCTCGAGACTGACCCTGCAGATGACAGTTTTCTTTGTCAACATCCTGAATGACCAAGCAGCCTTTTTCAAGGAGAGCACTACTTGCTCCACACAGAGAGGGGCCTAGAAAAGGTGGCCTAACCAAAGCTCATCTCCATCCTCCATCTGGTTGGCTAACTGCGGCCAACAGGCATCTTGTGCTGTGGTCAAAAAACCAGAAAGAGACAAAGGCATACACCTCCCTCCACTTGCATGTTGGAGCATTAGAACCATGTTTGATAATATGGATAGTGGATGTCCTGAGCATCATTCTGCTCTAATTGCCCTTGAACTATCACGACTTAACATTGACATTGCTGCTGTCAGTGAAGTTCACCTACATGAGGAAGGCAGCCTCAAAGAACACGGTGCCAGCTACACACTCTGTTGGTCAAGCAAACTTAAAACTGAAAGTCACCTTTCAGGAGTTGGTTTCATGATCAAAAACTCCATCCCTCCAAACTTGAAAATCTTCTGACAAATCATTCTGATTGTATTATCTCCCTACGCCTCCCACTGCACAACAAGCAACATGTTCAGCATATATGGCCCAACTTTTCAACCTGACCCTGGAAAAAAGGATAAATTCTACACCGACCTGCACTGCCTCACTCAAAAGGTTCCTGCAGATGATAAGATCATAATCCTTGGTGCCTTCAATGCCAGAGTAGGAAAGAACTCTGAAGCTTGGAAAGGAGTACTTGGCAAGTATGGTGTTGGGAACTGCAATGACAATGGACGCCTCTTGCTAGAGTTTTGTGCAGAGTAGCAGCTCATCATCACCAACACTATCTTTCAGCAGAAAGGTAGCTTGAAGACAATCTGGATGCATCCTCGACCCAAGCACTGACACTTCATTGACTATGCCTAAGTGCACCAGAGAAATATTCGTGATGTCTGTCATACCCGAGTGATGCCTAGTGCAGAATGTCAGACCACAGCCTTGTGCAATGCAAACTTAACCTCCACTTTAAGCCCAAACCTAAGAGGGGCAGGATTCCAAGGAGGAATTAACAATTTTCAAACAGCCAAGTTAACAATCTTCAAACAACTACAGCGAGTGATAGCTTCCAGGTAAACCTTCAAACTAGACTTGAAGACCATCCCATAGATCCCTCTGCTGAAACATTTTGGCAATACATTAAAAATAGAATCCTCCAGTCTTCTGAAGAATCCTTAGGGTTCTCCTCCAAGAAAAATAAAGATTGGTTTGATGAAAACAATCAAGAGGTCCAGGAATTGTTGACAAAGAAAATAACTCCTCACCAAGCACACCTCACTCAGCCATCTTGCCAGGTAAGAGAAGCAGCTTTTCACATTGCATGCAGTAAGCTCTAACAGAAACTTTGAGACATCCAGAACAAGGGGTGGATCAACCTAGCAGAAAAGACTCAACTATGCACAGATTCAGATGACCACAGAAGATTCTGTAAAGCTCTGAAAGCAGTCTACAGACCCACACGTCACGTTCAAAGCCAACTATTAAGCACAGATGATCAAATGCTTCTCACAGATAAAACCTCCATCCTGAATTGATGGTCTGAAAATTTCCAGGTTCTCTTCAGTGCCAACTGTGTAGTCCAAGGCTCAGCAATTCAACACATTACACAACCGGTGAAAAACGAGCTGGATATAGCCCCTATTATGGGAGTGACTTTTAAGACTATTCAGCAGATAAAAACTGGCAAGGCAGCTGGGATTGATGGAATCCCACCTGAAGTCTGAAAGCATGGAGGTCAAGTACTCCATGCTAAATTTCACAAGCTTATTGTGCATTGCTGGGAAAAAGGTGAACTCCTACCAGATCACCATGATGCAGTCATCATCCCCCTGTACAGGAAGAAAGGAGAAAAGTCAGACTGCTTGAATTACTGAAGTATCACTTTGCTCTCTGCTGTTGGTAGAATCCTTGCAAGAATATTTTTGAAGAGACTAGTACCAGCTATCTCAGAACTTCTACCTGAAAGTCAGTGTGGTTTCAGAGCCAATCGGAGTACCAAAGACATGGTATTTGTTCTCAGACAGCTGCAAGAGAAGTGTAGGGAACAGAATTTTCGTTGACCTTACCAAAGCATTTGACACTGTGAGCAGAAAAGGCCCGTGGCAGATCTTGGAACGATTAGGTTGTTCTCTCAAGTTCCTCAAAATGATTATCCTGTTACATGAGAACCAGCGCAGCCAAATCAGATATGGCAATGCACTCTCTGAGCCCTTCTCAATAGCTAATGGTGTGAAACAAGGTTGCGTTCTTGCACCAACTCTATTCGCCATTTTCTTCAGCATGATGCTCCAAAGGGCCACGGCAGACCTCGATGAAGATAACAGCATTTACATCCGATATTGTACCGATGGGAGCCTATTCAACCTAAGGAAACTGAAGGCCCACACCCAGATCCTAAATCAACTTGTCCACGAGCTGCTTTTTGCTGATGATGCTGCCCTCCTCGCTCACACAGAAGCAGCTCTGCAGCACTTAACATCCTGCTTTGCAGAGACTGCTAAGCTTTTTAGGCTGGAAGTCAGCTTGAAGACAGAAAGTCTTCCATCATCCCCACATCACCATAGGCAAATCAGACCTTAAGTCAGTCCAGCAGTTTAACTATCTAGGAAGTATCATTTCCTCGGATGGTAAGATTGACAAAGAGACAGACAACAGGTTAGCAAAGGCAAACAGAGCCTTTGGAAAACTCCAGAAAAGAGTCTGGTGCAATAAACATTTGAAGAAAAGTACAAAGATTAATGTCTACAGAGCCATTGTCCTGTCTACTCTTTTATGTGGGTCTGAATCATGGGTCGTCTATCGCCATCNTGGGTCATTGACCACCACCACCTGTGACTCCTCGAATACTTCCGTCAGTGCTGTCTCTGTACAATCTTAAACATCCACTGGCCTGACTACGTGACTAATGTCCCTGTCCTTGAACAGGCAGGGGTCACCAGTATTGAGGCCATGCTGCTGAGGATGCAGCTGTGCTGTGCTGGGCAGGGCATGTCTCCAGGATGGAGGATCACCGCCTCCCTAAGATTGTCTCTATGGTGAACTAACCACCAGCTGTTGCAACTGAAGAGCCCCAAAGAGGAGGTACAGGGACTCCCTGAAACAACATCTCAGTGTCGGTCATATTGACTGCCATCAGTGATCCACTCTGGCCTCCAATCCAGAGATATGTAGACACATCATTTGTAACACTGATGCTTCCTTTGAGAATGCATGTAGAATCAGTCTTGAGGAGCAAAAACACAGAAAGAACTGTGCATCACCAATACTGCCTAAGCATACTTTCCACTGTGCCTTTTCCAACCAGACTTGCTTAACCCGCATCAGCCTTTTTAGTCATCAGCGCATTCGCAGCAAGCGTGGGTAGAGCCTTTCCCACATCTTTGTTCGCGAAGCCTAGCTATGATGATTGTCTATCTATCTATCTATCTATCTATCTATCTATCTATCTATCTATCTATCTATCTATCTATCTATCTATCTATCTGTCTGTCTGTCTGTCTGTCTAATCATCTCTAATCTATCTATCTATCTGAAGGAGTACAAAATCTAAGAGAAAATTATTTTTCTTTCTTGATATCTGAGTATCACTGCTTCTGTGCTAGTGATCAGGTCTTGGTCCAGCCTATAGATTAATTACTGTTTTTTTAATTTTGCAAATAAATGAAAATTCTCTCTTTGAACTAATATGCAAAGGTTTAACTTTAAATGTATTAATAAGGTGATTAAATCACCTTCTGCATCACTAGTGCAAAACTTAATACATTAGTTTGCAATATGTATCCTTAAATTCATTTCACAAGCCATCTTCAGTGTGATTCTGTGGAACAGAAAGATAGAAGGTGAAACCAAAAAAAAAGCCAAAAGCAATCTGTTCTATTGCATCAGTAACAACTGTAAATAGTACTGTAAAAAAGAAACATTTAGGGCTGAAGGAACAAATTTGGCAGTCTCATAAGTTGACAGTAGGAGATGTAGAAGCAAAGTCAATCTATTTTTCCGTTTCACCCCATAAACTCCAATACTTGGTTGATCCAAAATATTTTTAAATAATCTTTTTTTCATATTTCACCAGCTCTTCACTGCCTTTGAAGTACCTTCCAATCCACTGCACAACAGAAACAGTAATAAATAACAATAAAAACATTCACCAAAGTGAGTGAAGCAATAGCACTCAAAATTATTTCACAAGCAATTGGAATTATCTAACAGGATCTGATTTGTCTCTTCTAGATTTTTGAAAAGATATTTAGTACATGCAATCTTAATCTCTTCACATCAATATTTGACAATTTACCACTGTCAATTTATTGTAATAAACAAATTTTTTCTGATATAGAAAAATATTCCTATGAAATAAATTAAAATATTGTTGATATTTTAAAGAAGAATTTGTTCTAGGAGTTCAAATAATGTCTCTACATCCATTCTAATGAGTTTGATGCACTTGAGCCTGAACACTTAGGAGTGTATTTGCCCCTCACTTCATCTTTAGCAAGGGTAGAAAGACTTACAGCTTCAGAGCAGCTCAAGTTCCTCCAATCTGCATTGCTCCTTGAGGAATCTTGTCTTTTCCACTGACTACAGAGAAAGATTAGGACTTCTATGGCAATATCTAGTTTTGTTTAATTCTGATGATGTGGAGTGATTCATGCATTCTGTATTGCTGCATAATACTGCTGGTATCCAGAAGAATTTTTTCTATACATACATGTTTAATAGTTTTCTTTAACCTTATAGGGCTTCTCATCTTCTCAATTTCTTTATCATCTTCTTACATAAATTCATGAAACTTTCTGTCTCTCAAATTCATTGAATTTGTCCATGGAGACTCAAAAATACTACCTAAGTAGATTCAGAAATATTCCAGTAATGCCTACAAACATATATATGCATAATCAAAATCTGCAAAAAGTCAGTATTGCAGGAAACCAAAGAAAAATATCTCAAAATGGGATAACTTGTCATATCTACAGAAAACATTTTTACCCCCTTAAATTTTAGCTATATTGAAAATGAGTCCCATCAACATTTTATAAATATAATTTAAATATTTTAGAGCCCAGGTGATTCATAAAAGGAAAAAATATATTGTGCCATTTTGAGTCCTCTTTTGAAATAAGCCTTATCTGACTTTCAATGTAAGTTGCTGGTTAGCTGGATGAAGAGGTAGAGGTGAATACCCTGTTGCTAGTTACCTGATATCAGAACACTCAGCATGTTTAACAGCCTGGCTATCCTAGAAAAAACAAGCAATGGTCACATCAACCTCCCAGTTCTGTAGCCTTCTCTCATGTTATAAATGAGCTGTACTTTGATAGATCAATATTGCCCAAAAGTAATTCTGAGTCCTTTCATTATTTGACCACAGGTCTCCAAAATAGTGAAATGTTGTTGAACAGTCTAAACTTATGATGGAGAACATCTATGCATTTAACTACTCCTAAGCTGATTGGTTTCCTAGACTAAGGTTTAAATGTTCTGCCCCACTGCGTAAGTGAAAAGTGATCATGAACCCAGAGTAACCTGAGGTGAGCGACTTAGCAGGTATTGCAAAACAGTGTGTGTATCATGATTGTTATGCTGTTCAGTAAATGCACCTGAAGAAAAAATGCAAATCATTTCCTCAAAGTGTTCTTCTATTTTCAATAACTGAGGGCAATAATAGGAACTAGAAATATATTCCAATGAATAATAGATTGTGAAAGAGCATCTTGCATTGCTTAATCATTTTTGCCTTGAGAAAAAGGAGTTACGCATTTGGAATTCTACTGTTTCTTACCTATTTGAAGAACAATTATGTACTTCACAGGAATGGTGATATTTTAACTCATTTTGCTTTCCAAATTAGCAAAACTGTAGCCTTTCTATTCTACATATGGCCCCAGAATTCAGAATTTTGGAATGCTATGCTAAGTCTTTTCTATATGTGTCTATACAAATCATCTCATTTTTATACCTCAGGATTATGGTTTTCGAAATTCTCCCACAGGGGTGTTATTGTTGCAATCTTTTAAAAAATAGTGAATGAGACTCATTTATAGTGCATTAATGGAAAATGCTCTTGCCATACAGCTAGACATACATGAAAAATTCAAGAACAACTTATCTATCACAGTGACCTTTCTGGCAGAGCTTTGTAATGGGGTCAAACTATTTTCAAATATGGTGATAAGCTTATTTATCAATTGCAAAAATCAGTGTAGTAGTTCATTCATGTAATAGCTCTGCTTTCAAGGATACCAAGTGTTAGACTAGTATTTTCAGGACCCAAAGATCCAAAGAGTCATTTGCTTTATCAGCATAAACTTTTCATTCTTACATTTCAAATTTCCAAAAGATCTCACCCATTGGACTTATCCATGATAATGTAGGAAGATAATTAAATGTAGCTTTGGGAAACCTACTAGAGCCTGACACACTTCCATCATGCAGCCATTTGATACTTTTGAGGAACATTTGCCTATGGGGAATAGTAGTCTCTGCTTAATGTCTTTGTACATCTTCCTTATAGAACACATTCTGACAAGCCTTATCTGCCAAAAGATGCAAAGTTGAGTGTATTTTTCTTAAGCCTAAGTTAGTGACTTCTGGTTTTTGAGATATCATTCCAGAAACTGTGCTATCTGTGTAACAGTATAGTTGTGATTATTAAGAAGTGATATGAATGAGTGTGATGACCAGTTCAATAGCCTCCTAAATACTTCACATACCTGAAAGCATAGGCATGTCAGTTACATGGTCGTTTTGGTATTTGAGTACTGATGAACATCTAATGCTTGAAGACACACATCCTTACTTAGTGAATCACATTACACGGCCATACAACACAAACTATTAATCCATTTTTTATAAGCCTTTATTCAAGGGAACATTTCTCCCTCATTTAGCTCAAGAGGAATGTACCACAAATTGTCTATCCAATAAGAAGAATGATATAAATGTTGGCTAGCAGATTGATCCATGAAGCTCTATGGCCCACATACACAAATGTATACACAACAGCAGCCTAAATCTGCCTCCATCCTTAAGGATCAGATAGGATGAGCTGACAGGTATACAGTTCAGATTTAAATACTTCTTTCTGCATTAAGTAAAAAAAGTCATAAATACACATGACAACTGCGTTTATGACCTTCCTTTTTAGTCAATTACAAGTAAGATGCATGCTGGGTAATTTATTATACTTTAAGACTGCAATCATTTATATACTGGGGAGGTAGAAAGTCGAAAGAAGGAAGATCACATGGGAGGGGAAGCAATATGCTTCTACAAAATAAAGAGTATGAAAAGGTAAGATAAGAAGGCTTCCTCTACTGCATATAAAAAACTGATGAGCTTCTTTCCAGAGAAAGAGTCAACCCTCTAAGCTGGCGTTAGTTAACACAGTGGAGATATAGTCTAAATTAAGTTTATTTTCTCTCTTTTTAATGTTTCTAATTCTGTTCAGGAGTAATAGCAACCTTGGCTCTAGTAATGCTTAACTGTATGCATATGCATAAATTACTACCTAGAAAAGAGATGTAGACGTGAAGAAATAGCAATACCTTACAAGAAATAGCAAGACCTCCTGTGAGAAAAAAATTAAAAAGTAACTCAGTGGAAGGACACTTAGGGAGTATGAAAATAAAAAAATATTTCATTCTACTCATGTATGAACATGAATATATGTGTATGAATTTACATTAATGTCCCATGTGGATACCATATCTATTCTGTACTTCCAAATAATATTGTATTAATTAGAGTACTAGTATTGTGCAGTCAACTGAAAAGACAGTTTTGACTTTGGTCAACCTCATACGCCATAACTGTATGCGTGAAGTTTGGATTCTCAACATGTCCTTGTACCTCAGTATGGAGTATGATTTCTTTTTTTAATTTTCTATTAATAAACCCTCTATTGTGAAAGGTAAAGTACTAATCTTGCGGAAAATTTTACTGTATCTAAGATCATTATAACTCTGTGTACTGATATTTGAAGTAATCGACAAAAAAAAAAAATTACATGAAATTTGCCTCCTTATCTAGCAGAAATCATTAAAAATATTTTTGTGTATACAGTAAAAGCAAAAAAACTTAAAATAGATTACTTGCTCACAATCAATGGTGAATGCTTTCTGAATTAATATGCAGCACCTATGAGCAATCTTCACCAAACACAAAAGCAATAGTAATTATGTTAGAGCAATGTAGATATTATTTAGAATGGAGAATTCAGAATGCATTTACAGGGCGTGAAAGAGATGTGAAACTGAAACCCAAGTGATTGCATATGCAAGTAAGCACATACGTGCTCATACGTGCATTATGGGTTTGAAATGGGTTTTTTCTCTGGGAAGGGGGGATGTTTGGGTTGTTGACCTGTTGAAGCATTAAAACCGTTTTCTTATGTGTTTTCCCCAAAATTCCCAGGAGCGGAGAACAGAGTGGGGTCGGCTGATCCCAGCTCCAGGGACCTCGGGCTTGGCGAGACAGGTGTGAGGTGCGGCAGAACTGGTTCAGGGCCAGGCTTCTTCCTGCGGTTTCCTGTGGTGCTGGACCCCCTCTCACCCAGGCAAGCCCCCAACCCCAGGCACCTGCTGCTCCTGCTGAGCTAGGCAGCCATCCGGGCGTGGAGTCCTAGCCTGTGTGCCTACTGCTTTTCCTACCCCCACACTGCTGTCGGTGCAGGAACCAAGGGTGTGGCAGGCACAGAGCTGTTCCCTTTCCACACATATCAAAGTCTCGGTGTCTGTAGGGTTTTCTCCCGCTCGTCCTCTCGGTGGGACTGCTTCTGCTGCCCAGTCCGCATTGTGGAGCGGTGATGGGGAGGCGCAGGGATGGAGCCATCTCATTCCCCGCGGCAAAAACAGAGTGGAGCAGCCCCCATCCTCGTGCCGTCCGGTGATGCTGGCAACAGCAGCCAGCGGCAAAGCTCACGATGGCTGCACCTGCGATGCCGATGTCCACCCCGCGCTGCGGCGAGCTGGGCTGGGCTTGGCAGTTTCTTGGGTGCGGAGCCCGGGTCCCACACAGCACGGCGGTGTGGAGGGGTGGCTGGCAAGAGCCTCACCAGAAGTGGCCACAGCTGCGTGGCCCCCTCCCCGTGCTGCTGGGAGGTATGTGGCGGCAGCTGCCCTTACGAGTGGCCTCCACCACCCACAGCTGGTCCCTGCAAGCAGCAGGGACCCTGTGGGCAGTGCTGCTGGCCCCAGGAATACCCCACAGCTGGTGGTAGTGGCGGCTGCCGTTCCCCAAACCCGAGCACACGGCGGATTCAGCGGAAACTGCCATCTTGCCTATGGTGAAATCCCAGGCAGAGGAGTGGTGCCCAACGCCACTGACCAATAGGAAGACAGCCTGGTTGGGAAGAGGACTCTGAGTTCACATGATATCAGGAGCCCATAAAAGCCAGAACCCCAGGAGTCTTGTCCTCTTTTGGCTGGCTGGTGTGGTCCAGATAACATCAAGTGCCATTCCTTCTGGTCCCTCCTGGCTCCCTTTACCATGCAGCACCATTGGAGCTCAAACAGTGGCACCAGGGAACACCCAGCTGCAACAATGTGATATCTTTGCCCCTTGGGTTCCTGGGGGGAGGGT
>VXBA01003924.1:20196-46248 GCA_013399895.1 Serilophus lunatus
TACTAGTATTGTGCAGTCAACTGAAAAGACAGTTTTGACTTTGGTCAACCTCATACGCCATAACTGTATGCGTGAAGTTTGGATTCTCAACATGTCCTTGTACCTCAGTATGGAGTATGATTTCTTTTTTTAATTTTCTATTAATAAACCCTCTATTGTGAAAGGTAAAGTACTAATCTTGCGGAAAATTTTACTGTATCTAAGATCATTATAACTCTGTGTACTGATATTTGAAGTAATCGACAAAAAAAAAAAATTACATGAAATTTGCCTCCTTATCTAGCAGAAATCATTAAAAATATTTTTGTGTATACAGTAAAAGCAAAAAAACTTAAAATAGATTACTTGCTCACAATCAATGGTGAATGCTTTCTGAATTAATATGCAGCACCTATGAGCAATCTTCACCAAACACAAAAGCAATAGTAATTATGTTAGAGCAATGTAGATATTATTTAGAATGGAGAATTCAGAATGCATTTACAGGGCGTGAAAGAGATGTGAAACTGAAACCCAAGTGATTGCATATGCAAGTAAGCACATACGTGCTCATACGTGCATTATGGGTTTGAAATGGGTTTTTTCTCTGGGAAGGGGGGATGTTTGGGTTGTTGACCTGTTGAAGCATTAAAACCGTTTTCTTATGTGTTTTCCCCAAAATTCCCAGGAGCGGAGAACAGAGTGGGGTCGGCTGATCCCAGCTCCAGGGACCTCGGGCTTGGCGAGACAGGTGTGAGGTGCGGCAGAACTGGTTCAGGGCCAGGCTTCTTCCTGCGGTTTCCTGTGGTGCTGGACCCCCTCTCACCCAGGCAAGCCCCCAACCCCAGGCACCTGCTGCTCCTGCTGAGCTAGGCAGCCATCCGGGCGTGGAGTCCTAGCCTGTGTGCCTACTGCTTTTCCTACCCCCACACTGCTGTCGGTGCAGGAACCAAGGGTGTGGCAGGCACAGAGCTGTTCCCTTTCCACACATATCAAAGTCTCGGTGTCTGTAGGGTTTTCTCCCGCTCGTCCTCTCGGTGGGACTGCTTCTGCTGCCCAGTCCGCATTGTGGAGCGGTGATGGGGAGGCGCAGGGATGGAGCCATCTCATTCCCCGCGGCAAAAACAGAGTGGAGCAGCCCCCATCCTCGTGCCGTCCGGTGATGCTGGCAACAGCAGCCAGCGGCAAAGCTCACGATGGCTGCACCTGCGATGCCGATGTCCACCCCGCGCTGCGGCGAGCTGGGCTGGGCTTGGCAGTTTCTTGGGTGCGGAGCCCGGGTCCCACACAGCACGGCGGTGTGGAGGGGTGGCTGGCAAGAGCCTCACCAGAAGTGGCCACAGCTGCGTGGCCCCCTCCCCGTGCTGCTGGGAGGTATGTGGCGGCAGCTGCCCTTACGAGTGGCCTCCACCACCCACAGCTGGTCCCTGCAAGCAGCAGGGACCCTGTGGGCAGTGCTGCTGGCCCCAGGAATACCCCACAGCTGGTGGTAGTGGCGGCTGCCGTTCCCCAAACCCGAGCACACGGCGGATTCAGCGGAAACTGCCATCTTGCCTATGGTGAAATCCCAGGCAGAGGAGTGGTGCCCAACGCCACTGACCAATAGGAAGACAGCCTGGTTGGGAAGAGGACTCTGAGTTCACATGATATCAGGAGCCCATAAAAGCCAGAACCCCAGGAGTCTTGTCCTCTTTTGGCTGGCTGGTGTGGTCCAGATAACATCAAGTGCCATTCCTTCTGGTCCCTCCTGGCTCCCTTTACCATGCAGCACCATTGGAGCTCAAACAGTGGCACCAGGGAACACCCAGCTGCAACAATGTGATATCTTTGCCCCTTGGGTTCCTGGGGGGAGGGTGCTTCTCACTGATTTTATCTTTCAGGGGCTCCAAGACCGGGAGATACTATCTTCGACGCAGCTTACCCTTTCGTTCCCTCTGCTTCTGAGGCCACTAGTCTGCTTGGAGGAGCAGTATGTTTTCTTTTTCTTTTTAATTTTATTGCAGAACATTTTCAGGTCTGTTGTGTGTATTTGGTTAGTACTTGGGGGGTTCTGTACTTTTTGTGCCCCTTAGAAAATAAACCTGTATTTCCTGTTGCATCTCTATTCAGTTTTTCGTCACTGTTGCGCCGCCTAGTGGTTCAAACCACCACATTAAGCACAGCCACACATGCATGATCTAGCATTTTCAAGAAATAACCTTCATTTTTGATACATGTCATACAAAAACATAGACTATTGCTTTCAGAGTAGATGATTAGAGAGAATTCAATAGCAGATGACAAGTCATATGTTGCCTATTAAGTAAATAAAAGAACATTCAATAGGTAGAAAATACTTGTAACTGTGTTTTAAAATATTCGTAAATTATTAAGTATTGCATACTATTTTTTTTCATCTGTCTATTTCACTGTAATTCATTTAGGCTATACTTTTTATTCATCATTTTTAAGCATTTCAGCTCATTAATTTGTTATCTAATTATATCTAATTACTCACAGTAGTACACCTTATTTTCAAGAACAACCAAATTTGTACTGACAGATATTCTGAGAATATGTTCAATATGGAGAATTGTTTCACTTTGTTTAAATTTCATCATATTAATTAAAAAAAAAAACAAACTGGACCAGCATTTTCTAATTTAGAAATACAATATTATTACCTTAAGGTTCTCTTCTCATTGTCTTAAGGCTCCACTGTACTTTATGGAAATTCAGTAAACAATGGGACATTTGTCCTTGATTAGAATGAAGAAATGTTTTAGTTGAGTCTATTCAAAGATAAGAACATAAATAGTTAATCTATTTGAGAAGCAAGATCAAACCTGCATCTGTTCTCTAGTATCTCTATTATATCTAAAAAAACATAGTTACTGTACCTGGCACTTGCACTTTTAAAATTTACATTTTCTTTTTCTGGGCTGTTACACATTTCCTTTTTTTTCCCTTAGTCTAAAGTAGGGCTAGGATGGCTTTCAATTTAGATCAGTGTTGCTGGTTAGAGAGATACGTGATTTATTTAGCTGAAATTCATTTAGTTAAATTGTGTTCTGAGGAAGGAGGGAACTTCTTTAAGTAGAAATTTGGTAGTATGTGCATCTTTGGTAAGTGAATTCTGTAATCTTACAGAAAGTAATTCTGTTGTAGCAAAATCTATACAATCTTTTGTTCAACTGTGCTGCCAGATCCAGAGACAATTTTTCACAGTCCACATGTTGATCACAACAGGCAAATCTTAAAATCTTTTTTATAGTTAAACTTTTTTTGTTTTAGGCGTGTGTGCCAGTATGGGGGAGGGGGAGTTGTGGAGGGGTAATAGTTTACACCTAGGAGTCTGGAAACAAAGGACATAACCAATTTTCAGCTACAACAATACAGCCTTTTCAGAACTGCCAATAGTAGAATTGCAGCAGTCAGTAGAAAGCAAAAGAATTTTCTGATCACGCTCTGTTTGACATATGTCTTAGCAGGATCTTGGGAAAAGTATAAACTAACCCCTATAGATATTGTCTTTCCTAAAATGTGTCTAGAGGATTAAATCGGTGCATAGGAATTGAATTTTAGTATTAGCCTCCCATTTGGTCAGATAAGCTCTTGGTTGACTTTCAAGCAGAATATGCACGTTAGCCCAATAAAAGCCAAAAACTTGAGATAATTTATTGGAAAATCCCTAAGAAAGATTACTATTCAAACATCTTTATGACCCAACTGGATACTATCACAGAAATTTTTCCAAATATGCTTGTGTCAAGCGAGAGGCTTCCCATCTGCCTGAAAAGCAGTTATTTCTAAAAATAGTTGAGGGAAAGAGGGAAATAGATTATATTGCTGACAGCATCTCAGATTGGGAGTATATAAAGGATTGCCTTTTACCAATTTCCATGGATTCAGAAGCAGGCATCAGAGGAGGTTTACAGTTGTCTGAATATAGGCATTGCTACAGGTCCTTGTATTTTCCAGCCACATGCAGATGCTTGAACCCCCTAAAGTTGTTTAATAAACACACATTTTGGGAACTGAATCCTACCATAAGTGTTTATCAGTTCATCTGCTATACATTTGCCATTTAAATGACAAGGCTGTTCCTAAACACAAAAGAACTGTATCCTTCTTCAAATATTAGACAAATTTCAAACAAGAAATCTGAAGGAATGCAGCCACTTGTACACTTCTCCACTGAAAAGGATGATATAGTTATTACTCTAATAGTATGCTCTAGGGAGATTATGGGTGACCAGAGACCAGAAAGTCAGCAAGAAGCTTTGCTGATTTATTTGTTAGAGATCCTGCTGTCCAGGCTGTAATTAAAGCTTGGCAGACTCCCAAGCCCACCACCATATACCTAAATTGCTGCCTGTAAGATATGCAGTGGGCTTTATTAAAAATTTCTTAACAGCACTTCAATCTTTGCTTGCTGTTGTGCTATTTGAGTTTGGGACCTAGTTATGAAGCGTCATAGTCTGTTCCTTAGCCCTGTAGCCACATAACAAAGTTATCTTGGCTTGGCCTGACAAAGCCAGAGCTTGTCCTGTTATTTTTACAGTTTTATAAACCTAGTGACATAGCCAAAGCTCTTCTGAAGTTCAGTGGTTCTACAAAAATCATTGTCAACTTTCTTCACAGACCTCTCTACAATCAAAAAACTACTACAGAGAAAAAAAAAGAGAGAGAGAGGACAGAAAATAAAGGAGAACTGTCTGTGGGAAACAGCTGGTGATACAGAACAAGGAAAATGTCAGTATTCCCTTTTCTTACCATGGAAATTATTAATAAGAAAACAGAATGAGAAAACCAAGATTACAAATCAACAACCACATTTGTTGACAGGTGATGGAAGATTTAAACATAAAATTATAACCTATAAAAGTTAAATAACTTTCGTGTAAGTAATTTATCAATCTGTCTCTAAGTAGAATATGCCGTAGAGTACAACAGAACAAAGACAATGTGCCAAAGAGTGGGTAACAGTGGGGCAATATTTTGAATGTTCCTAGGAACAAGACAGAATGTTATTATTGTAGGAGAATTTACTTAATGAAATGAAGGTGTTAAATTTTATCCTTTCCAGGAGCATAGAGAGACTGCTTGTTGATAATGTTAGCTACTCAAGGATGTAATAGAGCTGCCTTACTTCAAAAGTCTTCATTCTTCTACATTTACCAGACAAAATGGACAACACTGCTCTGTCTTTTCAGAACAACATAGTTATCAGTAATAGACTGATTAGAAGTAGTAGGATTAGAATTAGGCTTAGAAGAGTAATTAGGACTAGTAATAAGGATTAGAGTCTGTAGGTAAGTGATCCTTCACGGTAAGTACTGAATTTTTGGCCCCTACTGATTTAGACAGAATAATTAACTCATCTTTAAATGACTAAAAATCTTTAGGACAACATAGGATTTGGGGTTATTCTTTCAAATCTTACTGTATGACTGCAGAGATAAACAGATTAAGGACTTTACTACTGCATGTAAGTAAGAACAGACACACACATACATACAAAACACTTTTATGCATAGAACACTAGTGTCATTGTCTGTATGCTTTGGAAGCACAGGTCACATCTGTGTTTCCCAGTGAAACAACATGCAATTTACTAGTTCTGGTGACTTTTATCCCTTCAAGGAGTTTGTTCAAACATTTTCTGCACTAGGCAGTATAAAAACATAGAGTTGTAATGGTAAATACATTCACTAGCATCTCACTTTGCATAGGATGAAAAATTAAGTCTCAGATGTGTTTCTGGTATTTGGAATAAGAGTTCTCATTAATTTTTGACTTGGGATTACTCCTCTGGGCATCCTTTTCAAAACAATGTATCTTATTGTGATGCAGTGGTGATGGCAAATATCCAGGGGTGGGTGTGTGCTCTTCTACACATGCCTGATGGAGTAAGGACTGTTCTGTCAATGTCATACAGTATATCCACCATTACTTCTCTGCAGACTTCTCAAGTTTCTTTCCTCCCAAAGGCAAGAACCCATGTCATTTTGTGGATAAAAGAAAAGAATCTAGTTGCACTCATTTGAATGTGGATCCTACTCAGTAAGCACACTCAAAGCTACAATGCAGCAATCTAAGCCTGTCCAACATTTGTTAAGTCTCTACTCCACATATGTGACCGATGACATTGTAAAAATTAATAGTAAATTCCAGAATAGGAATTATCAGGTATGAGGCTCAAAATAACAGAAAGATGATACAGCAGTGCAAATAGTTTTGGTACAGACCCAGCTGTGAGGAAGTAAGAGATTGGAAATAATTCCAGGTCATGTTCAGTAGGAGAGACAGGACAGCTCTGCATCTTTAAACTCTCTTGCCTCCAACATGCAGGAATACATCTCATTACAATTAATCACAATTACTGACAGTCTGATGGTAGAGATGAGCATTTGGAAACAAGAACCCTTCAATTTCTGGACTCCATTTCAGCTAACACACTTAATCGTGAAGAGATATAAATCCAGAAAAGAATGCTATGGTGCTTCCCATCAAAAAAGAAAGGAAAAAAAAAAAGGAATACTATATAAAGCCAAATGTTATTTTCTTTATGTGCCAAATTCTCAGCATGCAAAAAAAATAAATTTATCATATCAGTTGAGATAGGGCTTCATAGCTGTGTGCAAGCAAACCCCCTGATATTGGGGTCTATGATTGGCCCAGAGACTGTGAGGATGAGATAGTTATTGACCTTGACAAGATTATTGTGTATCCTTGAAGCTACTGGAAAGTCTTGAGTTGGCAGAAGATCATAACAAAGAGAAAGAAGAAAATGCTGAAGCAGAAGCCATGCAGATGATGTGACAGCCATCCAATGAGATTAATAACAACTTGTTGTTCAATAGATGTTAGACACATATGCTTAAGATTGATATATCAAAGAATGCTTGCAGACAATAGAAGAGTTGTTTGGGAGCTTAGCTCACAATAAAGAAGCTTTTGCAAAAGATATATGTGTCGTGTGTCCCATCTCAACAAGTGACACCCTGACTTAATATCAAATAGCAAAACGTACAGTTAGTGGTGAATTGAGAAGTATGGTATTAGTAGATGTCCTGGTTTGGATGCTGGGGGGGTTACCAACAGTGAGAGACTTAATGGAAAGACAACAACAAAACTGTTTATTGACTATGGGCTATATGAGGTTTATAACCCACTATAAGCATAAACCAGTTACAAGCAATAACCCAATAATAATAACCGTAGGGAAAAAACCCAAACTATGCTTCTCTGGCCCGGCTGCTGGGCTGTGGAGCAAGGGGAAGGAAGGAAGGCTGCCCCATAGATGGTGCTGGTCCCACTCTGGAGCTGCTGGAAAAAACAACAGTGAAAAAGAATCCTGGGAGAGCCAAGGGGAGAGATACCACACTCGTGTCACTGCCAGGTGGTTCCCTGCTGGCACTGCCTGAGCTCCAGACTCACCGTGCTGCTGCCTGTGCCAAGGGAGATGAGGGAGAGCGAGCTGTGCCTCTGTTCTGCCACAAGGGAGCCAAAAAGGGGAGCTGTGCCTCTCCCAGCACTGCGAAGGAGCCGAGAGACAAAACTTCCTTCCGTTCCGTTCCATTCCGGGGTGCATCGCCTCCCCATTGGATGGTGGCACGGGCGCTGCCCACTCTCTGGGACTTCTCCATGAGGCAAACATGACGGTTTTCCCACCAAAACACCCGCAGCAACCACTGCCCACATTGAGAGGGGCCATCGCCACTGTGTGCCTCCCCGCCAGCACCATAGAGACCCTGGGAGGGAGAAACCACAGTTGGAGAAAGCCCATGCACGCAGTGGGGGCTGCCCCGTGCCCGGCTGGGCCACGCCGTGCCTGCTGCCGCTCCTGGCCCCAGCCCCCAGCCAGACCAGGAGCTGTGGGCCAGGCGGCGGCACTCCCAGCCCTGCTCCGCCTGCAATGCCCGTGCCCCGTGCCATGGTGGCTAGGGAAGCTCCATGTGCACCCCGGGCCCAGGGTGGGGGGCCACAGGGGAACAAGCAGGAGCGGCACCATCGCCGTGCTTCGCACCCAAGGCCTCTCTCCACCGGCCACCTTGCTGGTCCACGCCATGGAGGGACAGGGTCCAGCTGTTTCGTTCGCTTCACTCTTCCACGAACAGCAAAAAAAAGAAAAGTTTTAAAAGACAAACCCCTCTCCCCCCAATGAAAAACCCTGGTTAAACCTCAAAGCTTTCTACTAGATGAACAATCAAATGAGAAGTTAATACTCATTACCTACATGACCTTTGAGAAAATGTAAAAAGTAAAAGTATTTTTTCTTTAATTTTTTTACCTATGACTTAATTTAACACCTGAACTAATAAAAAATGCTCTGTGGAAATTTAAACACCTGAAAATAGTCAGGAAAATTACATAAACATTTAGAACCCCATCAACTTATCAAAATGGACTTTGTTTTTTCAGAACATGGATTTTAATCAACATTGTTATTTGCTGTATCTTTTAGATTGCAAACTATTTCATTGCAACAATTTCCCTGTATTTATTAACATAATTTTCATATTATGGGCACTACAATAACACAATTCATAAAAATATTTCTAAATTTAATGAAAAAATGTACATTGATTATATACTTCAAATTACATTGGAAGCTGATAATGATTATAGCAACTGTTGAAACAGGGTGGATAGAATTCAACATGTGTTTCACGCATGTTCCTTTGTCTTCCTGAATGTTGATGAGTTTCTTTGGAAGAAACTCAGAGGATTTGTGTTGTTCATTGGGAATGAAGAACAGATATGTGTAACGAGTGTCTGGAGTGAGATGTAAATTTGTGCAGCGATATATCAGAATTTTTTCTATCATTCTCAATTAGCTTTTGGAGAGCATTGACAACAATGTCACCAGCTGCCCTTTCAACTGACTGTACAATTTTTACTAAGTAAAATGGACAGATTATAGTGAATTTTATTCCACTGTCATGTTAAAAATTAATGGTCAAATTATAGCAAAACAAGATAGTTATGCTTCTATCCTCCTTCTCTTCTATTTTTAGACCCTCTTTGCCTCTTGATTTACTAACACCTGAACAAAAGTGAAGTACATGAAGCACATATCTTGTATGTTACCTTTACATCATTGCAATTTCTAGTTTTCAACGGCTGAATCTGTAATGAAATTACAAGAGTTGGAATATATTATCCGTTTTCCAGGCAATGAGCTAAAAATGAATTTGCACCAAGATCCCTACCCAAGGTTATATTAATAACTAGAGCAATCTTCGTTTGAGAGGGAACCACTTCCTTTTTTTACAGTACTGTACTGAAAATAAGTTAAATTACTACAAAAATCTATTTGGTTTAATATACTTTGTCCGGTTTGTGAAGTAGGATCTCATTTCTAAATCAATGTTTTGTGTCAAAGGCAAATTCTATGATAAATTCGTGATAAATTCCTAAAAATCTTTCAATTTCATCTCAATCAATAGATACTTATCCTTTGCTTAGATTGAATTCTTGAGATAGAAGGCAAGACCCACAGAAGTTCCTTGATCTCTAACTGGTTTAGATTATATAAGAGTTAGATCCTCTCAAAGATGTAAACACAGAGGTATCTGGTAAATTTGCTTTTAAAATTGTTTATATTATTAAAGATATTACACCATTTCAACATATATAGTATAGATTATTCAAGAATATTTGAGAATAAATCCAGAGCAAATATATTCTAATTTTTTTTCTCAAATAACCTGAGTTTGGACCTTTTCCTCTGTAGATATATCTTGTTCTATGTACTAACACAAGTGGGAAGACTAGAACTGTGTTAAGACCTTAATTTTTGAACTGTAGTGACCAATGGGTACTTAAACAGAGATTTTTCACTTCTTCTAGCAAGAGAAAACTCACAGTTCTGTGATGACTAAAAACTGAACAGAGCTACACAACAGTGTTGCAACTTGTCCAGCCAAGTCTGAACATGTGTTTGCCAGGTCAAGAACCTGGCACAGTGGACAAGACAAAATATTTCATCATGATTAGAAAAAAATGGTCCTTGTCTATGTTAATTAATTCCTTTCTGCAGGGATGCACCATCTTCTTAAGTCAATAACATGAGTATGTTCTACATAGGTGCATTGTTTCAAAGATGCTGAAGGAAAGAGGATTTGTCTAGTGTAAAAACCCTTAGGGCCAGAGTAGCACAAGGAGGTTATACATTAACAATTATCTCATCTTTCCTTTCATCAGGGCAGCCGGATCTCAACAAATGTCTACTCAGTATTTCTGTGGCAACACAGATACACATTGCATGCATCATTTATCTAAGAACTAGTAAAAGCCAAATTTTAATGTGAAGCTGGAAAGGACATTCATGAAAGGGCGTCTGATGACTTGAATAGCGTGCCTGAATATTGCACTGAATATCAAAAAATTGTGACTTCCTCATCTGTGAAGAAAACCTCATCCAGAAGGTTGAGTGAGTGATTTCTAAAATTACAGTATGAAAAAATACAAGCCTAAAAAGTGTATCTTAAATAATTTAGATTACCAATTAAAACAGCTTGAAGAAAGATTAACAATTATTTCTGCTTAATTTGTTACTTAAAAGTGATTTATGCTGCAGTAGATACTGACTGCCATATTTTTCTTTAATTTTTACTCTCTGGTTAAAACATTGAATTCTTCAGTTCTTAGGGCTGGATTTTATGACTGTATTAATAGTCAATCACTTGCAATTTATACAAGTGTCTCATCTAATACAATCAACAGGTTTCTTCCTTGTTTCATGTGTCATCTCTATGATAAAAATCTGTCTTTTATGTAACTGTAAACTGGTTATGGGTCATGAAATATAATGAGTGTTTCACAAAATGAACACATCATTACTGATTCTCAGTTTTCACTGACTGTACATGTAAATTAAAGCTTCATATGTAAGCTTGAATTCCATTAAAGTCTCACCTAGCTAATGCTCCTTATGTCATACTTGCCAATGTTTAATTTGATGAATTTTTAAACCTGAATTTTTGCAAATATTATACTGTGCCAAATCACTCAAAGAACAAGATGACAAAATGTTGAGCTATCAATTATACACTGAAAAGAAGCAGACTGAAAAATCTGAATAGGAAAACTTGATGGACTACTGATTTATGCCGTTAAGACTTTTTGCCATCAGAAGTAATGTAAGTCATTGCACTACTCAAAATTGCTACTGAGAATTCTAATTATTTAATTATGAGATGTAGGTTTGTTTATGTTTAATAATGATGTTATTCCTTATGCTTTATGAGATAGTGAATAACTATTAAGAAAAATAGGTTATTTTTAATAGTACAATTATGTATCTAAAAACAGGAAAAAATTTCTCTACAGATTCTTGTACACCTGAAGTTCATGTCCATAATATCCAGCATCAGTTTGAAATTCAGAATGGGAATAATAATTGAGGGGGTTTTCAGTAACCTATTTCAAGGTAAAGCAACTAAAATAATTTTATCTCAATGCATAAAAACCTAGATTCACAAAATCACATTTTATACCATTTATTACCATTGTAATAAATTGCAGGGACCAAATCTGGGACCGTATTAAGTTTGGTAGTTCCCACAGGTTCTGCATAGGAAGTGTTGTTGTCCCATCACTTCTTACCTTACTGTATCTTCTTGGTTTTTAAACCATAGCCGTCAATCCCTTTCTCAGAATAGGGCTCAGAGAGAATCAGCCAAATAGTACAAAAACCATCAGACAGAAAATGCCATGGCAGTCAGGAGATTCAAATTCAGCTTATTCTCTCAGCTTATTCTCTCAGTCTTCTTCTAGAAGACTACAAATCTAGTATGAGTTTCTACGGAGGGTCTTTTTCAGTCCTTTCAGCTGAAACCACTTGGATTTGAATGAATAAATGTAAAGACTAAAAGGAACTAATCTAGAATCTAGAGTTACCTGCCTTACCTTAAGCATTTAAAATTTATACACCTAAGTCGGTTGCACTCACATGTGTCTCTTTTTATAGTCAATGAAGAGAAATGAGCACTAGAGAAAAATTTGTCTCGTGCTTCTATAGCCATGTAAGACAGGTCAGATGAATATCTCTCTGGATGTGCCTGTTTCTCTTCATTGACTGTTAGTGGAGCATTGGTGACTATCTTATCTTATATATTATATATTATAGATTATAGATTATATATCTTATATATGTATAAAGTTCACATTCTAAAGTTGTATTTCCAACCTCTTTATATTCTATTTTTGAAGCTGTTTTTTTTCTCCAGAAAAAGGTGGGAGGTTTTTGTGAGTGCTATACTCCATTTCTAAATCTGGAGTAGTGTGATAACGATTTGTTGTTTCTTGATGGATAGCTGGCACAGGTCAGAAGTCACCACAGCCCTTATCCTGTGCCTACTTGAAGATAGGTCAATGCTTATCACTCCATTCTTCCAGCCTGCAGGTGCTTATCTGTGTTTAGGAAATCTTTGTGAGAGAACATGAATTTTTGTTATCCGGGAAACAGCAGCTGAGGTCTCCTTTTTTTTCCACTCAGGAAATGGCAGCAGGTCCTTCCTTTGTAATTCCTGTTCTATTTTAACTTCCATCTTTTATCCACTACTCTACAACAGTCATTGCTCAAATTATCTGAAAGAACTTTTACAAACTAGAACACCACTGTCCCACCAACATTGTATTAAACCCCCCTTTCCAAAATCTGTAAGGCTAACCAGATAACCAAGTAGGACTCAAGAGACATGTTGTAGTTTAAATCCACCTGGAAATTATGTTCCAAGTAGCCACCCTCCTTCCTCCCCAACCCCTCCAGTGAGACAAGGACAAAAGATGGAGGTTATGGATTGAGATAGCAATTTACAGGAAAACCACAATGAGATAAGGAAAGAAAATAGTATTAATAACAACAGAGTATAAAAGAGAGTGATTATACGCAAAAATGCTCATGAAGTCTCACTGACTAGACGCTACTGCAGCTGGTACCTCGTGTCTTCCTGAGACAAAGGAGAAAAATGGCAGACAGAATCATTCATGCCCATGTTTCATCTCTGAGCTTGAGATGAAAAAAAAACCCAAAACGGACATACCCCCCCCGTAGGACTGGAGTCACCCCAACTCTCTGCTCACTGCTTGTTACCCTGGAAGAAATGAACAAAACTGGCAGCAGTTTCTCTGTGAGATCCCTTTTTCTTCCACTTGAAGCCATGACCCATTCTTCTGGGAAGTAAGAATATTTTACTTCCACTCCCCAGCAATGATGTAGGTGGTATAGAACAACAACAACACATCCACATGTATCCAGGCTCTGCCCCACTCCCATTTGTGGCTAAAACTAAGACAAGAATAAGAAAAGGAAAAGATTTTCTCTGTGGAAAAAAACCACATAATCTCCTATTTGGGATATGCATGAGCACTTATTTTTTTGTGCTGTCTATGCTGTTTTCTTAAAGGGGACTCTCATCTGTCCAATATATATTTAACTAATGAAAAACACTTCTTTTGAATAAGATTCTCCTCATCTAAATTTTTAATTTCTTTATATGACATTCATAACAAGTAATTAAAAAATTAAATAGTTAATCTCGTAGGACTTTCCCACTGAGCACTTACTACATCAGAAATTGGCAGCCTTCTTAATGGCCACAATTTAATACATATCTTTCACCTGTTCCACTGAAAAGAAGAAAAGGACCCTTTGTAGAGCCCTTTATCCTACACCTTATAAGCTTTAAATCCTGTGCTTGGTGAACTAGAAAGACACGTTTTGTAGGATGCCAAGCTAATGAACTACATATTAAAATATAAAAACCTATACTAATTTCCCATGCTGCCATAATCATAATGGAATTATAATACAGGTGTATTATATACGTTAATTTTTTGCTTTGTGGGTTTTTTCCTTCACCATCATTGAATAAATTGTCAGCTTTTTCTAAGGTAAGTATACCTTAAGAAACCAAAATACGAAGCACTCAATGCAACATTTTTGATTTGGGCGAGGTTTTTTATATTCACATTCTTCTTTATTCACAAGTGTTCTCAATTCAAATGCATCATTTATATCCACTAAATCAGAAGTAAAACTCTAAAAGACAAATTGACAAACCCAGCTATGAAAATCTCATTTGTTTTCCCTCATCTAGCAATGACTGAAGCACATCTGAGTCCCAGATTTCAGTCTATTAGTATTAGTTTTACATTGTGGAGGATTTGATTTGAGCAACATGTAGAGCTGAATGGAAATGGTAGTTAAAGTGTCTTTTCAAGACCTGGTTTATCAGCTTACCTGAGTAAGGAGGAGTGACACTTCGTGACACTTTGTCAAGCTTAAAAATGAGGATGGAAAATAATGCTTGAGGATTATATAGCACAAACGGCTTTGGGTTTCCCAGAGTCCTCAAGTAGTCCAGACAAAAGTTCATCTTATTTGCTACTTTTTGAACAGTGTACCTGGCTCTGGAAGTCTCACAACTTTCCCTCAAGGAAAAAGCAGGAAAGCATAATAAACTTTGTTGATGTGGGTCTGCTTCTTATTTAAAAAAAAAAAAANTAAAAAAAAAAAAAAAAAAAAAAAAAGAAAATTTACATTTGCCATAGGAAGAACATTTTGCCTAAATTACTAACAAAAATACCTTTTACAACATGCTTTATTCTTTTCTGTTCTTGTCATTACCAGCATCTGCTGCCAGCAGTATGCAGTAGTTTAAGCATTTTCTCAGGAGCAGACAAAAACCCACAACTCACAACGCATGCCAAGTTTTAACCAAGGACTTATTTTTTTTCTACTATGACATGATAAGAAGGACTAACATAATCTGCAGTTAATGTAATGAAACAAATATATTTTCCTGCAATCTATATATAACGCTGTTTCTTGAAATTTGTATCTTTTTAAGGAAAAAAAAATCATTTTAAACAGTCATTAAAGGGGTTATAGTTTAGATAATTACTTTCCTAACTAAACAACTTACCAATTTTCTTGGGGAAAATATAACTGAATCTGTGATTCATGATGCACTTTCAGAGCAAATTGTTTGTTTTCTCACATTTTATTCACTAGCTTCACATAGTTAAACAAACCTTAAAAAAAAAAAAAAGCTTTAAAAAAATAAATTTTAAATTAAAGGTTTCAAATTATTTTTTTAAGTTAAATTTAAAAAAAAAAAAAACCAACTTAAAAATTGCTCACAATTTTCTATGATCTTTTTTTCAGATTAGACTGTACCTGTCCTGCAATTTAGTATTTTATCTATACATACACAGTAATGTCAGTAGAAAGCTTGAAAAGAAGAATTTTAGATATTTCATACTTGTAGCTATTTTTGAACTGATGAAATTATAGAATCACAGAATCATTAAATTGGGAAAAGACCTCTGAGATCAGCAAGTCCGGCTATCAATCTAGCACCACTACTGTGGAAGGATAGATAGGGTTAAAAATTAGAGGAGAGGAACATAGTGATGCTTTGAAGTTCAAAGATCATACCGTAACTGTCCACCAATGGAGATAGATACCAAGGACGACTACCCTATTAAGAACTTATGACCAGAGTCGCTCAAGTTCCATCTAAAGCCTAAAGAAATAGCACAAAATAAGTTCTAAGTATGGCAATTTGGAGAGGAAAACTGTCATAATTTGAATTAATAAAGGGTATTATTCCATACACTGTTAGAGAGAGTCCTTAATAAGGTGGTAACTGTTGCCAGTGGTGGATAACACATTGGGAAGTCTTGCTGAGAGGTTTCCTTTCTCTGTTGATTCCATCAGCTGCACTGAAACAGCAGTCAGACGTACCCTTCAACCTTGTGAATAAGTTCAGTGAATTGTCCCTTATGGGACACTGACAGGCCAATCAGACAAAATGGTTTCATCTTCGTGGGGGCACTAATGAACAAATAAATCACTAAGGGTCAAAAAAATCTCCCTTATCTAATGATCAAGGTAAAAACACTCCTGACCCCTTTCATATGACAACCACTATGTTCACCAGACAAAAACAACAACAAACCAACAAAATCCTAGCCAAAATCTATTAAAATAAAGAAACCAAAAAGTCACCAAAAACTATAGCACATTTGATAAAACTTGACAGACTTCTACATATTTCAAGATATTTACATGTTTGAGATTATTTTGTCTCATTTCAACTGTGGGTCAGATAATTAAACCTGATCTTTTATTTAGCCATATTTACTTTGGCATGACTACAGTAGTTAGTAGTTCACCTGTTGTTTGTCAGGTTTGATTAATTTTTGTTTAGAACAATTAAAGATAAGCATCCTATCTTTTGGCTTCATTGACAATAAAGACAAGCAAAGACTTTAACTCATGTTAAAGATTGTGACCTGACTCAGATAGATGAAATTGCTGGTTAGTATATTTACATGAATGACCAACGTGCAAAGAATGTGGGGCCTCTGATGCAACACGCCATTCTCTTCAGATTGAGTCATTGCTTATTATTTCTTCCTTTTAGTCCTTTGAATCACTGCAGTGGGGGAGTAATATTACATTAGGTTTGATAAGTGCTAATATGTCTAGATACATGGTGAAAACCATTATTTGCAAAGCCATATATTTGGATTCAGAGTGAGAGTAATATTCATAACATATTGATGTTTTGTGGTTTTGCAATATTGTGTTTATCCTAAGTCAAGGATAAACTTTTTTTGGTGTGTGTGTCCCATGCTCTGCCAGTGAGAAGGTATACAAAAAAAGCCCTGTGAGGGAGCATATCTACCATAGGTGACTCAAACTGGCTAAAGAGATATTCCACACCCCAGAACATCATTCTCAGTATATAAACTGGAGCGAGTTCCCCAGAAGAGTGGCTGGTTTGTTTTCAGGAAGGGGGTCTGACATCAGTCAGCTGGTAGTGAGCATTTGTATTCTGCATCACAATTGTGTTTATTTCCCTTTTTATTATCTTTAATATCATTTACTGTTATTATTGTGGTTTACTTTATTTTCAATTATTACACTGTCCTTATCTCAATCTACAAGTTTTACTTTTGATTCTCCTCTCCATTCCATTGGGGTGGATGGGGAAGAGAGGGAGATTGAGTGAGAAGCTGCGTGGTGCTTAATTTCCAGCTGGGCTTAAACTCCAACAACCATAACATTGGCACCTCAGTAAAGAATACCAGGAGAAATACATTCATATGTTGTTGAGCACCAAGAGTTGTTATGAAATAATTTCTGTACCTCAGAGTACCCATAACTGCATTTCACCAAAGAAAACGTCGATGTCACTCTTCCATACTCATCTCAATATTTACGTTAAGTAAAAAAAAAAAAAAAAAATCTTGTATTTCTCAAAAATTACTTAGCAGAAAACACTGAAATCTTCAATGAGCATTAGTAAAGGTCAGATGTGACTTAAGTTGGAGTGATTTCAGAGCTTGAATTCTGGAGTGGCTTTACTCATCTGGAGAACGTTCTGGTCAGGCACATGTATTACAAAGTTTTATATTCTAACTGCTAAGACCCGATTAATCATCTGCAGAGACATGGTGGGAAATGATCTTCACAGAACAGGGATTTTGCACAAGGGTATGTGAGAATTCTCTTCGAGTAGATGTTGAGTAAAAATCGACAATGTAATATTATTGCCAATAGAAATGAAACTATTATAGTACTGGAATAGGTACATAGGAGTTCATCATATGAAGCCCATTCCCCTTAGTGTCAATAAGCTTCGCTTGTTCATTGGTTCATTTTTTTTCCAGAACTGAATACTACCACATATTTTTAAAAATAAATGAATGCACAAGAGGTCAACAGTAAGAATGGTTCAAAAAAATAGAAAGGCTGGAGAGAAAAGGTTATCTCACTGGGTTTGATTAGTGTAAATAGGAGCTGACTGCAAGGAACAACTGTCTTCAAATAAATTAAAGACGCTGCAAGAAAGACAATAAAACCCTGTTCCACTATAGATAAAATAAGTAATGATCTTAAACTGAGACAGAAATTCTAAGACATGAACACAAAGGGTAAATTAAAGTTACTCTAGTAGCCCGACCTTTGAACACTTGCCTCCTTGAAAGTTTGATGCTCTTTTTGTATATTTAAAATGTTACACATAACTGTATAAATGAAACAGATTAAACCATTATGTTTTCACTATTCTTTTTTGAAGAAGTGGAAATATCTATCCCTGCTCTAACAAGGATGGATTCTTTTTCACAAAAAAGATTCATTAATCCCATCTCCAAAATCCTGATTATTTTGTGTTTCTAAGAGTAACACCAATTTTCTCAAGTTTTTTTAAACCAATAGCTCTCTTTAGAATGCAATTTGTATTTTTTTTTCCTTTGCAACAGCCCCTGAGACGAGTGTTACATAGTAACATACACTTTATTTTGTATCTCACTGCCTAAACAAGCAAGATATTTTTGTTAATAGAATTTTTTTTAAAAATCCCATTTTCCAATTGGCTTCTGCATTTAGAACACATTTCTCATAAATGTATTTCTCATAAAAATCTCTTTCCTCTTCAGTGCCAGTATGACTCTTAGTTATTACCACATGAATAATATTGAAAAATTAAAACATATCTCATAACTCTACATGCACTACATCAGAATGTTTCAGTGGCATCAGTGTAAACATACTTTGTGCCATAATGCACAAATCCCCTATCACAGCCTCTAGGAGCCAACATCTCAGCTTCACCATTCAGACTGAATATCTCAACTTCACTGTTTTAACCCCATTTTTATCCTATGTAGTGCTACTCATTGTACATTAATGTTGAGTGGATTAGCAAAGACACTGTTGTATAATATTTCAGTATAATATCTTGTGTATAACATTACTTGAAAATAAAACAGTAATATCTTGTATATATTGTTACTTCTCCCAACTAAAAGGTAATTCTCTCAGCAGCAGTTCTTTGAATAGATACTGAGATGTCATTTATTTCCAAGCACCAATGCTGACCAGATTTAAATAGAAAAATACATTTTCTGATGTGAAAATGTTTAATAAAAAATAAGCTTGATTCCCAAATCTGTGATGATTTCACAGAAGTTTATGAACTGTATATTTAAAAACAAAATAGAGTGATGTCCCCTAAAATACTTTCCAGTAGTTTCCAGTAATACCTTTCAGCAATGTTCTCGAGAGTTTTACAGTGTTCATAACAAAACGTGGCAGAACAGTTAATCTCTTTGGTAAAACTCAATTTGACAGTCTAGGATACTGATATATTTTACCTTTCCTCTGGCACTATTTATTTTCAAATTCAAGTTAAATGTCTTTTTCAAAACTTCTTTTTGCTTCATAGCTATATACATGGAACCAAATACGCAGATGTCTATTTAGTGTAAAAAAGCACTTATAAGTAATACACAGATACAATGTGTTAGGCATGCTTTCCACCAATTATAAATATGTTGTTTTCTTCAGTATGCATCCAGGTCAGGAAATGTATTTCTGGCATGGGGAATAATCAGAATTCAGAATATACCATGGAACTTTTATATATCAAATTTCAATAAGCTTCAGGGCAGGAAAAAATTATCAGTTAGTGCTGACTGAGGGCAGATACTTCTCCAAAGATTAAATTAATTGTCCTTGGAAATGCCTATTTCCTGCCACTGATTGAAGAGCCAAACCATGCAAACAGCTAACTCTAGATACCCTTTGGAAAGAAATAGTTTAGTGAGATGAATTGCATGAGTGGGATCTTCTCTTTTCAGTTTCTGACAATTTAGAGGTCTTATTTTACAGCCTCAAATGTAAGTGAAGTCAGTATTTCATCTGAGTGCTCAGTTAATCTGACAATCCACATTTTCTGAGTTCAGATTTTCTTCATAAGGCTACTCCAAAAAAAATCAAAGGCTATTTTTTAACGGATTGTGCTCCAGCAGTTTTCTTCACACATTACCTTTTCCAAGTACTACAGCAGCTACCCATTTACTAAGTACTTTCACTTCTGAACTTCTGAAGTATTTTTGCAACTCCTTTCTGAGGACTTGCAAAGCTTCTGGACTTTAAGCAGTTTAGGAATAGCAGTTTATTCTTTGATGAGTACTCGTAAAAAAATTATAAATAAAAGTCTGAATTACAGTAAATCAAATACTGAATTATATGATTTAAGTGTTTATGAAATTATTTCTAGTACACATAAATATATACACACCAAAAAAAAAAACCACATAGAAAATCTTTTATTAACATGATTTGTACAGATAGCGGGAAGAAATTTAAATTTCCAGGAACAGCAGGAACAAACATTTAGCTTTTCCACTAACTCCAGGAAGCATATCAAAGACTAATTTTTTTTTTTCCCCTCCTGCTTTAGTTATATCTGCAAGATCCTGATGTGATAATTTCCAATCCGGCATACAGTTTGTGGGCCTGTTTTTCATTTGTTCCTTGTTTGGTGATTTGAACATCTACCCTGTGACTTGTTCTGTGGTTTTTGTCAGAAAAAGTTCGAATGAGCAAGTTGCAAGAGTGGTAGAGCTATTTGTGCACAACAGCCACAAGAAAGAGTATCACTGTAAGAATCCATTTTCCAATCTATGCTTAGCCATACTAGAAATAGATGCATCTCCCTTTGGACTTCCACAACACTAACTATAAATAAAGGATCTAATTTCAGCTTGCTTCCCCACACTACCTCCATGTTCAGAATTTATAGCCTTCCAGTTTTTATCAAGAAATATCCTCTAGATGACATTAAATTTAGTGGTAGCCTAATTAGTACCACAATAAGTGGCACAAACTCAGCACTTTCTAGATTGGGCAGGAAAAAATTATGCCTCTACATGATTTGTTTCAATGAATGCAAACAGCATGATGAGTCCTAGTCTCACAAGACAGCCTTAAAGTACAACAGCAGAATTGCAGTGTCCCTATGATAGTCTCATGTAGGATTTTGTCATCTCTCTCCTCAGTTTCCCCTCGATACTTAATTATTATTCTTATATCATTTAAAATAGATCCTAAGTCACTGCACATGCAATAAAACCAAATGACCAATTAGATTAGAAGCAAAACTTTAATACAGCATCCCAGTTTGAAGGGGGCCAAAAAGATCTTCATTAAAATTTAGAGATTAAAGTTTGAGGAAAAAGACTAGAAGAAATTTGTATCCTTCATAGTAGTCTAATAACTTTCCCCCCACTTACAGGGGAGTGAAAAACAGTAATTCATCCAGTAGATGAATTATGTTGCCAGGTAGGACTTTCAGCTCATTTGCATCTCAGTGAAAACTTGAGGTTTTCATCAGCACTCAAGATGAGTTCAGAATTTGGCAAAAATAGTCCCATGTTAGTAAATATTCAAGTATTAAATCTTTAACATGAATAAGCCTGACAAAAATTTAAATGTTATGTGCACTTATAGGAGATTTCTGGTAACTTTTAAATACTATTTTCAAAAGCTAAAGCACCTTCTTTCCGAAATGGAAGAACTAAATGCAGTACAAAGAGCGAAATAGCTGCCTCAGTAGTTCATTAATTTTTCTTGCTCTAGTTCAGAGTGCCAGAGTAACTCTCCTGCCAGTCAAAGTTCATGCTAATGTCAAACAGCTTGAAATTCTAAGATTTATTTGGAAAATTACAAAACAAACTGGTGTTAGCTCCCACCTTTGGAAAAATGGGAAACACTTTGGAAAACTTTCTTTACTGTATACCCCTAAAAGTCCATGCTTCTCCCACTTATAATCACAATATAAAAGAAACTTTGGGGCAACAGGAATCAAATATTTTGACAGAAAAACAAAGTAACAACAATGTATCAAGAACATGTCCAGTCCCATATTGTTTTCTGTAAAAGTTCTGTGCTTCAGCTAAATAAACATCCCAGCTCCAAAGAACACCCATCAACTTCTTCCAGCAGCAACTTCAAAGTAATGGTCTCTTATGGAAGTTTAACCAAGATCAGGGTCAAACATTCATCACAAGTATGTCTCCATTCTAATGAGAACATGAAAGACATGCCTAGTCTCTTTTCTTCTCTACTCTACGGTGTGGCATAATACCTGGAGTACTCTGTGCAGTTTTGGGCATAACAGTATAAAAAAGATACTAAGCTATTATAGACTATCCAAAAGAGAGTTAGAAAGATGGGAAGCCATAGGAGGAGCAGCTGAGGTCATTTGTCATGTTGTTCTGGAGAAGAGGAGACTGAGGGCAGACTCTATAGAAGTCTACAGCTTCCTCATGGGAGGAAGAGGACAGGCAAGTACTAACCTCTTCTCTCTGGTGACCAGTGACAGGACCCAGAGGAATGGCACAAATACGAGTCAAGGGAGGTTTAGGTTGGATGTTAGGGAAAGGTTCTTTATCCAGAGGTGTTTGGGCACTGAAACAGGAAACAACTCCCCAATATCAAGACTGATAGAGTTCAGGAAGCATTTGAACAATGTTCTCAAACACCTGGTCTGTCTCTTGGGTCTGTCCTGTGCAGGGCCATGAGTTGGACTTTGATCATTCTAGTGGGTCCCTTCCAACTCAGGGTATTCTATGATTCTGCGACTATTTCCAAATTTCTCCATGTTTTCACTGTATACCATCTCCTACCACCACTCCGCTACCTCCATTCTAATAGCAGTCAGCTTAGGTTTGAGTGAGTCCATCACTTCTTTTTTTTAGTTTGTCTCTGGTCAATCACATTGAAAGTATTACATCATAAAACAGAAATTGATGCCTAAGTTAATATTCTTTATTACTCTTTCAACTATCTTTCATGTATATGTATATCTAATCACTCAAACATTCTTAAAGCATTTTGCTAAATGCAATAGACTGATAAAGATTACACAAATAGATACACATTTACATCAAACCTCAGTCAGCATTCATTACCATATTATTGTGGGTTTTATACAACTCAAAATCCCATGCTAACGTGATGACAGATACCAAAACAAACCATGGTTTCTGTACTTCAAAGTAGAAGGTTTCATTATGTATGTTTGTCTGCTGTGTTCTCCAGTAAAACCTATGCAAATATAGACATATTCATATGTGTGTTATGATACCTGTAATTAATTCATTTAAATCAAATAGAGTTTGTAAAATCCAAATAGTCCCTCAGTGATATTTTATTTTACATTTTTACGTAATGTTTTTATCAGCTGGTAGTATATAAATTCCAATTGCAATGAGCATTATGACAGATATCCCAATTATTTAATTTCTTGTACAGATTTGCAAAGGACAACCTGCCACTTTGTTTAAATGTTATAACAATAGATAGAGAATTGTTCAAGAAGATTGAAGCGGAACAAAAAGCATGGGGAAGACCCTGTCTCATCCTTGCTTAATCTTGTGTTACATCAAAACTCCATCACCTACCTCTTCATTTACCAGTGGGTCTGGTGGGCAGAGAAGCCTCATTATTGCTAACTGCTTTGTGCCATTGCCGATGACAGTACATCTGCTCCAATCTGTGTCACAAGCACAGCTGGTTTTCAGAGCTTTAATAACTATGTAATAAGATAAGAACCCTCAGCAGAGATCTCCTGTAAAACATGAAGCTCTATCAAGGAATTATATGGCTGAAGTTATCTCTGAGGATCTAACTGACAATCCTATTTCCGTAGCTATATATATTATCTAGTTTGTTGAGGCATTTTAATCAGATAACTTTCCCAAGTCCAAGACATGAAATTCACTTAAGGAATGTGGAAAGTATTTAATGCTGACTGTGTAGCACCCAGGATATAATAGACAGATACACCAGAAATTACTTGAAAATGGTTCTTGCTATGCTTATATAATACATTCATCACAGATTTGATTCTGTAAACACTGTAAAACAGTTACCTAAATTAAAAGTATCATGTCCTTTATCTATTTATCAACAGTTCCTGTTGAATTTGTCCTACTAACAGTCTTTTAAAATAAAATGTTCTATTCTATCTTAGCAGAATTGCTTAGTACAATAGCTAGCTTTAGCCAATCAATATGCAGAGACCACTGGATAATATGACCGAACTTATAGGGGTAAGCCACATTATGGCTTATATTGTCTGTAATGCAAGAGTCCTTTCAGCAAATTATTGATCAAATCTACAGTCTGTTTTCCTAGTTTACATACATTAACAAGGGGATGTCTTTAATTTTGGCAAGCGTCTATTCATAAACATGAGGTCATTACCACTAAATTTTAGGTGCAATATAATACAAGTTTTGGAAAGAAGTTTAACCTAAAAAGAGGAGCAAAGAAATTAAATGGACTGATAAAGTGACATGGCTGAGTGACTACTAGATGTGCCTTCTCTCAGTAAGAGCAAGTAACTAGCTGCACGAATGGAGGATGGCAAATCTGGACCCAACTTGTAAGAATTATCAGAGGCAAATCAGTAGACTAGCAGAGAAGCAAGTTTGATTTTAAGCCAGAAGCACTGATTTAAAACTATCAGAAACTATAAGAAACTATGAGAAATGTAAATGGGAGAATGTTGGGGGTTTTTTTTCAAAAAGAAAATCATACTTAGCAAAATTTCTGTTTTCTCTAAGCACATTGGCAAGCATGGAAGAACTTTCAGACAGTACATTTTGTTTCCAAAAGATCTGAGCTACGTCTTCTCTGGAGATGAGTTGGAAAGTAATTAGTCCAAATTATCTTATGAATATGGATAAACCATGAAGGTATAAAAACAATTATCATATGCACAAATGTCAAATAAGTGCACTTATCTTTGGACCTATGTGTTTGTATGTTCAGTGTGTGGTTACCCATACAATCATAGACATGCAGTAAAATTAATCCCATTTTCTTTGTAGTGGGTCACTATCTTGATTCTGTTGCAATTTACTATTAGAAACCCGCTTACCCCGCTCAAGAGGCAGAATTTTTCTTCTGTAGAACATGTTGACACAATTTATTTCAGGCTGCAGCAATTTGCCAACATCAGCTGTCATCAGTTATCATCAGTTAGGAATTCTGATGTGACTTTTTCCATATGGAAAGAGACAGGACTGTTCCTTGTCAAAAGGGAGATTTATTTACAGAACAGAATGTATGAAACTCAATGTAATACAAAGAATCCCCATGTTCATCAGAACTTTCCTTAGTCACCTGGTTTATTTGGGTTTAGGAGACAGAAAGTCTGAGAGCATTCTTCCATCTTTCAGTTTAAGAGAGGTCAAACAATCTGATCTGTCTCCAGGGTGTCTGCAGTGTCAGGCTCCAAACTGTGCCCAGATCCCTTCTGACACCCCTGTCCCTCTGAGTGGCCCCAGGTCCAGGTTCCCAAAGTCAGGCACTTGGTCACAGCCCTGCAGAAGCATCCTTTCTCAGGCTCTGACAGGTTCATTGAGGGCATCATGTGGGCCCAGAGGGGTTGAGGAAAGTCAAGGCACATTCAGGGCTGATGGGGGTGAAGTATCTCCCTCAAAAAGTCCCCGACTAGACAAAAGGAGACTGAGAGGTGACCTTATCACTCTCTACAACTTCCTGAGAGGAGGTTGCACTCAGATGGGGGTTGGTCTCTTCCACCATGCAGCAACTGACAGAACAAAAGACGCTGTCTCAAGCTGCATCGAGGAAGGTATAGGCTGGATATTAGCAAAAAGTTCTTCACGGAAAAGATAATAATTTCTGGAATTGTCTGCCCAGGGAGGTGGTAGAGTCACCATCTCTGGATGTGTTGAAAAGAAGACTGGACATGGCACTTGGTGCCATAGTCTACTTGAGGTGACAGGGTATGAGTTGGACTCGATGACCTTGGAGGTCTCGTCCAACCTAGCTATTCTGTGATTCTGTGATTTTGTGATTCTGTATTACTTCTCTATTTATAAGTCCTATTGCAGAACTTCTAAAGCCTTTTCAGGTCTTCTTTTCACTATCTAATTGCTTATCTTGTTTGCTCCATTGGTTAAAAATACAAAAACTCTTCTCACTTGTTCCAGGCAATCGGGAAAGAGACAACAGTTATGATCCACTTCTGAAGGCAAGAGTAACTGAGGTTATTGTTAATGAATGCCTCGAGATGTATTAGAATGAAATTACACTGAATAACTGGTGTTTATATATGAGTGTGCGTATATACATATGTAAGAGTATATATATATATATATATATGTATATATGTATATATACATATATATATATAAACAAAAACAAATAAAATTATGGCAGTTTGAGAAGTTCTGAGATCACTG